>LR749601.1:2692345-2750626 GCA_902729485.2 Mus minutoides | reverse complement strand
TAATCTTCCTTCTCATCTACTCCTATTATCCTTAAGTTTGGTCTTCTCATTGTGTCCTGGATTTCCTGGATATTTTGTGTTAGGATCTTTTTGCATTTAGCATTTTCTTTGATTGTCTTGTCTATGCTTCCTATAGAGTCTTCTGTGCCTGAGATTCTCTCTTCTATCTCTTGTATGCTGTTGCTGATGCTCATATCTATGGCTCCTGATTTTTTTCCTATGGTTTCTATCTCCAGGGTTATCTCCTTTTGGTTTTTCTTAATTGTTTCTACTTCCATTTTTAGGTCCTGGATGGTTTTGTTCCATTCCATCACCTGTTTGGTATTGTTTTCCTATAACTCTCTACGTATTTCCTCTTTAAATGCTTCTAGTTGTTTATCTGTGTTTGTATTTATCTGTTCCTATATTTCCTTCTTATAGTCCTCCATCATCATCATGACGAGTGACTTTATATATGTCCTGGTTTTCTGGTGTGCTGTTGTATCTAGGACTTGATGGGGTGGGTGACTTTGGATCTGGTGATGCCAAGTACCCTTGGATTCTGTTGCTTCTGTTCTTATGCTTACCTCCTGCCATCTCTAACCAAGGAGACCTGGTGTTGGTGCAGGCCAGAAGGGAGAGTCTGAAATGGTCTGGGCCTTTATCTCTGTCCTGGCTGGTGTCTCAGGTCGCAGGCGATTGGGCAGGTACAGATGCTGCGTTCAGCTGCTCACCTGTGGTCCCAAGATAGCCTGGGGAGTCCTGGGGAGCGTGCGCAGAGCCTGTGCCCGAGCCCTGGGCTGGTGAGGGTGCACCAGACCAGACGGGAAGGGAAGGGAGAGTCTGTCCTGGGCTGGGCTTTTTTCTCTGTCCTGGCTGCTGTCTCAGGTCGCAGGGGATTGGGCAGGAACAGATGCTGCGTTCAGCTGCTCACCTGTGGTCCCAAGATAGCCTGGGGAGTCCCGGGGAGAATGCGCAGAGCCTGTGCCCGAGCCCTGGGCTGGTGCGGGTGCACCTGACCAGACCAGAAGGGAAGGGCAAGTGTAGCTTTCTTAAAGGAATATGTCACTATGTAGGTGTACTTTGAGGTTCCTATGCTCAGGCTCCAAGATGTGGAATTCTTGGATTCTTCCAGCACCTTGTCTGCCTGGGTGCTGCTATGCTATCTTCCATGATAATAATGAACTGTACCTCTGAAACTGTAAGCGAACCACAATCAAATGTTTGCCTTTATGAGAGTTGCCTTGGTCATGGTGTATCTTCATAGCAATGAAACTCTAAGTAAGATAACATACTAGTGAATCTATGGTCACATTTATAATTAATTCTTTAACATTAATTCTAAGATGTAGTTTTATTGTGTCAAAGTGTGTCTGTTCATAGTGGACAGCCTTTTCTAGTCCCTGATTTTAGTGGGAGAAACCATAAGTGTAGCTTTCTATTTATCTTTTATTTTTATATTATTTATTTTATTTATTTTACATTTAACAATGTATGCCCCAAAGCAACCTGAAGGTCATATTTTTTTCTTTGTTTCAGGATATTTTAACACTCATTTTAGTGTTATTGTTTTTTAAAGATAATAGTTTTATTTTAAATACCCATGGAAGAAGTTACATAGAAAAAGTTTGGACCTGAGATGGAAAGAAAGACCATCCAGAGACTGTACCACCCAGGTATTGATCCCATATACAACCACAAAACCCAGACACTATTGCATATGCGAGAAAGATTTTGCTGAAAGGACCCTGACATAGCTGTCTCTTGTGAGTCTATGCCAATGCCTGGCAAATACAGGAGTGGATGCTCACAGTCATCTACAGGATGGTACACAAGGCCCCTAATGAAAGAGCTAAAGCAAGTACCCAAGGAGCTAAAGGGATCTGCAACCCTATAGGAGGAAGAATGATATGAACTAACTAGTACACCCCTCACCCCCAGAGCTGTGTCTCTAGTTGCATAGGTAGCAGAAGATGGCCTAGTTGGCCATCAATGGGAGGAGAGGCCCTTGGTATTGTGAAGATCATATGCCCCAGTACAGAGGAATGCTAGGGCCAGGACGCAGGAGCAGAGAGGTTGGGGAGCAGGATGTGGGGAGTGTATGGGGGCTTTGGGGATAGCATTTAAAGTGTAAATGAAGAAAATATCTAATAAAAAAAGAAAAAATAGTTTTATCTTGAGAATAAATTTGCGAATTTTTTCTATTTTTAATTTTTCTATTTATTGTCTTACTTAAAATAAAACATGAAAACCGCCATTTTCTGAACAAATTTTTCAAATATGTTTTCTTGAAAATGATGTTGAATTTTTTAGTATAATAATCTGAATCTGTATATTTTCAGCTTTAGACCTTTCTTCATTTTCTATACATAGTGTAATTTCTGAAAGTCCATCTCACCAAGTAGAGAATACAAAAATATATATTGTTTACTCCTTTAAAATGCTTAATTATAAAAAATATCACTCCTACATTAAATGGCAAGAGTTGCACACAAATCAGGCCTGAGTACATAGCAGCCCACCATTTGAACCCCACATGGTATTTTTCTCTCTTTTACCAGTTTGTTTGTTTGTTTGTTTGTTTGTTTTGTGTTTTGTTTTGTTGTTTTTGTTTTTGTTTTTTTGAGACAGGGTTTCTCTGTGCAGTCCTGGCTGTCTTGGAACTCACTTTGTAAACCAGGATGGCCTCGAACTCAGAAATTCGCCTACCTCTGCCTCCCAAATGCTGGGATTAAAGCCGAGCACCACCACACCTGGCTTTCTTTTACCAGTTTTAATTTGCTAAAATATAGCATACATCTCTGTACCATGTGTATCTATGATTGACTTACAAAGCATAGTAAATATTTAACAGCTAACAACATAATAATTTCTTTCTGATAGTACATGTGTAATCATGTTTCTCTAGTTGATTAAGCAGCACCTTTTCATAGCTATTGATTCAGGCTTACAAGAGTGCCAATGTCTAAAAGACGCTTGCTTGCAGATCCGGTGAACTTTGTAATGGGAGAAATGAGGATCAATTTCATAAATTTGATCTCTGACTTCCACACCACATATACACTATTGAATAAATAAATAAAATTTTAAAGTATAACTGTCTATTAAAATTCCATATAAACAAGAGCCACACATGGCTTTGGATTTATGATCCTATGTCTCTTAAGGCAAGTCTAGTACCCTCCAGTTCTTTTGTCCTGTCACTGAACTGTGCTTGAAACTAGACCACTCTGCTCCCTCTCTCTAGGTGTACCTATGTGCTTCCTGCAGCATCCCATTCATTTCTCAGACTCTATGTTTATGGAAGATTGAAGTCAGCTCTGGCAGCTAACCTTTATACTAATGTTATGTGTATACATGGATACTTTCTTGGTGTTCTTTTATACCTTTTCTTACAAGAGAATCAAACATTATCATTTTTTTGTGAAATAATTGTTTCACTTATAATGGTGTGATCAATGAATGACTGACTTAATCCATTCATGGGCAAGAGTTGCATAATGACATGAGCCCTTTTTATGCAAAACTTTCCAAGTACTCATTTGACATCTAGTACCTTCGAAGACTTATTACACTTTTAGTTTTGAATTGTCAATCTCTGCATTTTGGATTATGCCAGTGGTAATTAACAGCAATTCTTACATACAAATATCATACAATGTTTAAATTGCCATTTACAGGCAGGGAGAACCCTCTTATGCTTTTATGTCCTTTAACATAAAAATAATAAACATTTAAGTTCATAGTAGTTTTACATGTATGAGAAATTGTTGCAGTTGTACAGATTTCCCATTTAGGGGGCACTGCTATTGCCAGCAGTGGGATCATGTTAATAATGCCCTTTTCACAACTAATAAGTCACTATTGAGGGAGAGGGAGGGAGGGCAGGGGAGGTGAGGGGATGGAGGAGAGGGAGGGAAGGGAGAAAGAGAGGATTGGCAGTAATCTCTTTGCTTAGGAATCTATATGGACAGCAAGCCAAAGAAGTCATTGTCAAGGAAAATAGTGTCCTAACTCAACTCAGATTGGTTGATTAGTATCTTGCTGCACAGAATTAGTAAGTAAAAACCAGTAAAAGTAAGTATTTTTTTTAATATACACATATAAAAACAAAGTTAAAATGAGCTTAAAGAGAGAGATGGCCTAATAAAATGAACTAAGAAAAACTTTAAATACAAACACTAAAGAGAAGGTATATTACTTTGAAAAAGAAGGAAAAGAAGAGGAAGAGGAAGAGGAAGAAGAAGAAGAAGAAGGAGAAGGAGAAGGAGAAGGAGAAGGAGAAGAAGAAGAAGAAGAAGAAGAAGAAGAAGAAGAAGAAGAAGAAGAAGAAGAAGAAGAAGAAGAAGAAGAAGAAGAAGAAGAAGAAGAAGAAGAAGACCGGCCAAAGACATTTATATGATGCCAACAGGTAAACCAATAAATACATTATGAAATGCCCAGAAGGAGAAGAGAGCAAGGTTTACATAAAAAATCAAAGCTTAAAACTGAGCATGAAGCTAGGAATAATAAAATAATAGCTCAAAACTTGTAGATAAAGCTAGGAATATCAGAAGTTAAATTCATCCTCAGCTGGTTAACAAGCTTAAAGTTTAACTGAGAAGCAGAGGTAGAAGGGGAAGAGGTGATGTAAGGAGTGGAAAGAGGAGGAGGTGAAGGAGAAGGGGGGGAGAAGGAAGAGGAGAAGAAAGAAGAGGAAGAGAAAGAGAAGGAAAGGAGAAAGAGTCCGAAATACCTATATACAAACTCTTTGGCAAGAAATGAACATCCAAGTCAAAAGATATAACATCATAAAATACACGAATTTCTAAGAACTCCACATGGAAACATGGGTATACTCTATAATCAAATTGTCAAAATAAAAACAGAAAAAGAAGTTTGAAAACAACAATAAGACAATGAATCATGCAAGGGAATTTCCACAAGTTATCAGTAGATTTTTAGAATAATTCACTAAATCATAAAGAAATGAGGTAATACATTCATAGTTCTGAGATGAAAATGTTTCCAACTGTGAGGGTTAATCTTGATTATCACCTTGACACAGCTGGCCAAGAGTAACCTTTTTCCAAAAAAATTGTCCTGTGGACATACACATGGGTCCTTTTTCTAATTGCTAATTGATGTAAAGGACTCAGTCCACTGTGGGAAAGTGGTCCTCTATTATGCAAGGAAGGCAGGGAAAGGCATCAATAAGCATCCCCAAAAATTTGTTCTTCAACCTTCGAGCTTGATACTGCCTTGGCTTCCCTGAATAATATACAGGAACCCACAAGCTGAGTAAACCCTTTCCTCCCCAGGTTAGTATGGTCAATGCTTTATAACAACAGAAAACAAACCAGGGCACCCACCAAGAGCACCTGGTCTTCTTTATTCTCAATGTCAAACGTGTTTAGATTTCCAAAACACAGGTAAGTGATATTACATTAACTAAAATGTTTCATCACAACAAAGAAAAGGCATCAATGGAGTGAAAATACAATCCATTGAATGAAAGAAAATCATCAAACCACACAAAAAGTTTTTGAAACAACACAATTATTACCCAGCATTTCTACTCCAGGATATTTATTTAAAAGTATTGAAATCAAGATCTCAAAGAGATTCACTTGTTCTTTTTACAACTTTATTCACAACTAATAGGTGGAAAAACATAAATGCCTTTCTTGGGGTGAAAGGGTAAAGGAAGAATAATAAATATTTCAGTAGGAGATTCTTCAACCACAGTAAGGACATGTTATAAACTGCAACACTGTGGCCTGGACAACATTATGCTGAGTAAAACTTCCAACTCAATTCTTCAAGGATCTAGAAAAGACAATTAGCAAGTTCATCTGGAATAACAAAAAAACTAGATTAGCAAAAACTCTTCTCAACAATAAAAGAACCTCTGGTGGAATCACCATGCCTGACCTCAAGCTGTACTACAGAGCAATCGTAACAAAAACTGCATGGTACTGGTACAGCAACAGACAGGTAGATCAATGGAATAGGATCGAAGACCCAGAAATGAATCCACACACCTATGGTCACCTGATCTGTGACAAGGAAGCTAAAACTACCCAGTGGAAAAAAGACAGCAATTTCAACAAATGGTGCTGGCACAACTGGCAGTTATCATGTAGAAGACTGGGAATTGATCCATTCTTATCTCCTTGTACTAAGGTCAAGTCTAAGTGGTTGAAGGATCTCCACATAAAACCAGAGACACTGAAATTTATAGAGGAGAAAGTGGGGAAAAGCCTCTAAGATATGGGCACTGGGGAAAAATTCCTGAATAGGACAGCAAAGGCTTGTGCTGTAAGATCAAGAATTGACAAATGGGACCTCATAAACTTGCAAAGCTTCTGTAAGATAAAAGATACTGTCTACAAGATAAAAGGGCCACCAACGGATGGGGAAAGTATCTTTACCAATCCTAAATCTGATAGGGGACTGATATCCAATATATATGAAGAACTCAAGAAGGTGGACAGCAGAAAATCAAATATCCCCATTAAAAAGTGGGGCACAGAGTTAAACAAAGAATTCTCAACTGAGGAATACCGAATGGTTGAGAAGCACCTGAAAAAATGTTCAACATCCTTAATCATCAGGGAAATGCAGATCAAAACAACCCTGAGATTCCACCTCAAACCAGTAAGAATGGCTAAGATCAAAAATTCAGGTGACAGCAGATGCTGGCATGGATGTGGAGAAAGGGGAACACTCCTCCATTGTTGGTGGAAATGCAAGCTGGTTCAACCACTCTGGAAATCAGTCTGGCAGTTCCTCAGAAAATTGGACATAGTACTACTGGAAGATCCTGCAATACCTCTACTGGGCATATACCAGAAGATATTCCATCTGGTAATAAGGACACATGTTCCACTATGTTCATAGCAGCCTTATTTATAATAGCCAGACGCTGGAAAGAACCCAGATGTCCCTCAACAGAGGAATGGATACAAAAAAATTGGTATATTTACATAATGGAGTACTACTCAGCTATTAAAAACAATAAATATATGAAATTCCTAGGCAAATGGATGGTTCTGGAGAGTGTCATCCCGAGTGAGGTAACCCAATCACAAAATAACTCACATAACATGTACTCACTGATATGTGGATATTAGCCCAGAAACCTAGACTACCGAAGATACAATTTACTAAACACATGAAACTCAAGAAGAAGGAAGATCAAAATGTGGGCACGTCACCCCTTCCTAGAATTAAGAACAAAGTACACTTTGAAAGAGTGACAGAGATCATGTGTGAAGCTGAATCCAAAGGATGGACCCAATGTCTGCGGCTGCCAGGGATCCATCTCACAATCAGCCACCAAACATAGACACTATAGCATATGCCAGCAAGATAGTGCTGAAAGGGCCTGGATATAGCTGTCTCGTGGGAGACTATACCAATGCCTGGCAAACATGGAGGTGGAAGCTCACAGTCAGTTATTAGATGGAACACAGGGTTCCCAAGGAAGAAGGAGCTAGAGAAAGTACCCAAGGAGCTGAAGGGGTCTTCAACCCTATAGGTAGAAGAATAACATAAACTAATTAGTACCCCCTTAGCTCATGTCTCTAGCTGCATATATAGAAGAGGATGGCCTAGTTGGCCATCATTGGGAAGAGAGGCCCCTTGGTCATGCAGACTTTATATGCCCCAGTACAGGGGAACGCCAGGGCCAAGATGTGGTAGCGGGTGAGTAGGGGAGCAGGGCCGGGAGGGGGGAGGGTATAGGGAACTTGCTGGATAACACTTGAAATGTAAATGAAGAAAATATCTAATAAAAGTTGGAAAAAAAAAAAAAACTAGATGCTTACAGAAGGACCAGCAGAACATGGACCCACTTATGGGAAGTATCTAAAGTGTCTAAAGTTAGTAGCTATGCAAAACTAACAACCTGAGTTTGATTCCCAGAATCCATGTTAAAAATCCCCATACCATAGCGCTCTGTAATCCAACACTTGGAGATGGGAGATATAGCAGGAGGGTTGCCATGAAGCTTGTGGGTCATCTTGTCTGCACAACAGAAGCATAAGAGACCCCATCCGGACAATAAAGTGAAAGGAAAGGAACAACTTCTGAAAGATGTCCTACGAGATTGGGATGCATGGTGGAGCATCGGCATGATAACCCCACAGGTACACCATACTCACAACACTCATGGTGGAGCACAAACATGCCTTCACTCGTATACTGACATATAGAAATAATTCCTAAAAATAGTACAGCTCTAGAAGTGCTATTATATGTCTGCAATCACTGCCTTGGGCAGCTAAGGCAAGACAACAATGAAATCTAGGAATCAGCTCAAGCTTTGCAGTACAACCCAACCTTGGAAAACAAAACTAAAAGCAGACTAGCAACTATTTAAATAATATTGGGTGTTTTCAGCAACCTGTAAAATTTAGCAGGTATCTAACCTGTGGTCCATAATTGCACAAATCCCAGTATAGCTTTGACTGAGACCCAGAACAGTTTAAGACAGAATCATCATATCATAATATGAAAAGGCAGAACATTCCTGAAAAAATATGAGAGTAATTGACAGATTCCATGTAAATGCTGTAAGATTCTTCAAAGTGGACTTAAGAATCTTTGCAAGATTATGTTCCAAAGAATTTATGTATCAGTTACAGTTCTTACATATAAGTACAGAAAAATCTCTTCAGTCGCCTCTGTATTAGGATGTATGGTATTATTCTTTGTGGATTATGTATATTTTCTAGGGAAAGAAAAGTATGCTGGGTCAAAACATGGCAAGGTGTAAATCAGGAGCTCCTCCGAAGGAACTTACAAATGTGGCCAGCTCCTACAACATCTCAGGCATCAGTTCAAACTAAGTCATTTAACTTGAAATCACTTACAGCAAGTGCCTCCTTTGATAGAAGTCCAGCCCAACAAGAATGAACATGACCAGAGAAGGGACTCTCTAAACCATATGGGATAATCTCTAGGGGGGAAGAACACAGGGGAAAATATTCAGAAAGATGATAGCACTTTATATTTTGTCTCTTTTTTTCCTTATTACTTATGGATCTCTGTCAAAATTTCCATAAACACACAAGTATCCTATGTTTTACATAATTATCCCATGATTTCATTTAAAACTAAATTTCTAGCTAACCAATTGTAAGCTCAGCCAGTTACTATCCACAACTTTTAAAAAAATTAGATTAAACTCTGTTGACACCATCCTTCCATACTTCTATGATTCCGAGTAGTGAGTTCTGGGCTGCTAGTGTTCTAGGTCAAGGACTGAGTAAGGTCTGACAGTCCATGAGGGGTGCATTGATCTTTGGGCAAAGCCTTCTCAGCACTCAGCTACAAGCTGTTCTAGAGAATGAACATTATCAGCCTAGTTGTATGATTGGATAGTGATAAAAAAGCAACTAACTAGAGGGCAAGTAGTGGAAATAAAAGGCATAATAACTACCTAGACATCATTTGCTATGAACATGGTAACCAATAGTTACACCCAGTGTTGCTCTAGGCTACCATCTCTAACTGTGAATTAATCCACCAGGGTTTCAAAGCAAATTTCTAAGTCCATTTAACACTTGCAATACCTAACTGCGATATTGTAAAGATTGCAGGTCTAACTCACATAAGGTGTTTACCATGGTGTAATCAAAGAACCTCAAGAAATAATTGCTAGTGCTTCTCTCATTATAAATTTCTGTTAGGACTGGAGCACAGGGAAGGAATTTAGGCAGATGTGTTTGTGAAGCAACCCTCCTTTTGTCCTTTACTTAAGTGGATATCTCATCAGAAAAAGTGGCACAACTAATTCACCACTGTGAAGTGTTGTGAGAAGGTACTAATTAATACTGTAAAGTGATTTGGCAAAATAGTGTGAAATGAAAAGACTAAATACTGCATAACAGTTTACTTTGAAGGCCATCACCAACAGTAATGTAATCTAATTTAATTAAACAATGCACAGTTGAATGATAAAAAGTGGAGGAAGAAATAAATTAAGAGGCACAGTCTAAAGAAAAGATAAGATTTGAAAAAATATGGTGAGTCAATGAGGCAGAGAGACACTAGAAAGCTACCTGACTTGAAAGGAGATATTGACAAGGTCCCTCCTTTCAGAATCTGCTGCATTCCCTGGTACCTAATTGTAACATTAAATGCATCAGCATCTGCAATAATATGAATGTTAATGATGATCATTGCCGAGACACAAAAGAGCACTTAATTACCTTTGGGAGAGTAAATGTCATCATTACTGAGAATCGTTGAAGTGATATAAAAGTTGAAAAATGTAATAAGTTGTGGCTGGCTAACTCAGAAGACTTGTGGCTCCTTTCACAGTTTAAAGTTGCTTTGGATCACCTGACTATCGAGGACACAGACTGTCTGCATTTAAAGGAGGTAGATGGCTGTTCTGGTTGATGGAATGATGGAAAGCGGGATAACTCATAGGTTATTCTAGACCCTAGATATATAGCCAGCAGCTTTATTTAACTATAAATGTTTTCTTCACATAGTCACCTTACAGCCTTTATTTTAAAAATCATGGCATCAAAACAATGGCAGGAAATAGAACCCCAGAGTCTCCAGGGAAAGAATGATAGGAGAGCTGCCCAACTAATGTTCCCTACCCAGGGCCAGAGTAGTGTGATGGAAGTTGCCAGGTCGGCTAGACCTCTCCCTACTCACCCCCTTCCTACCCACTGCATCACTATCTTGGATCTTTATTTTGACAATCAACTTATTCTTTTGTTTAAACATCTACTTGCTTAAAACAAACAAACAAACAAACAAACAAGAGACATTGCACAGGTCCTCAAATAAGAATTGTAATGAATAACACCTCTTCACTGCCCTGGATTATACAATGAAGACATCATAACTGACTTGAGTGAAATCAATTTTCAACAAGTGTGGGAATGAAACTGGAGTGGGTACACATCCCCAGGGAGTCAAAATAGAGAGCAGGAATGTCAAATGTTTTTTTCTAACATGAAGGTAGCTAATGGGCAAAATAGAGGAGTGGAAGTCAAGTTTTGCTCTGTTTGGTTTTGTGTGATGTTTAGAGTGGCTGCTGGATGCTTAGCTCTCAAGCAAATAGCACAGTGGAAATTGGGTGCTGTCAGATGAGGAAGGGCCCAAAGAGTGCAGAGGTAGAGATAGATGTGGATTCTCATATAAGGATTATGGTGTGAAATGCAGTGGAAAATGTAAAATGAAGGAAGCATTCTCATGCATCCTTTTCCCCTGGTACCCACTTGACATTATCCTTGCAGATATCCTTTAATTGGGACAGAAGCAAAGGAATGACTACCAAGAAGATACAAAGTGCCTGAGGGCAGGCTGCTTCCCCAACCATTCTCTCATTTTGTTACATTTATCACAGCTGTTCACAGGAAAAGTTCACAAAGTAACAATTCCATATTTTTAATTTAAAAATTTGACATGGACTATGTTTTGACCATATTCTTCCCTTTCTCTTAACTCCTCCTCTAAGATCCTCATCTCCCTACCCACCCAACTCCATATTCTTTCCCTCTGTCAAAGTTAAACCCATAAAATAACTAAAAGCCCAAATAAACAAAAATAAGACAAAAAAATTCCAAGTCCACTTTGAGTTGGCCAATTATTCCTAAACCTGGGATCCGCCCTGAACAGTGATTGTTATACTCAGTGACACTCTGTTGGAGAAAACTATCTTTCCTCTTCCCAGAGGAAAACAATAGCAATCAGCTTCTTTGTTAAAACTAGAATTTGTGTTCACACCCCTTTCTCAGTGATGGGATTTTATGTGTTTTTAACCTGTGGGGGTCCTCTGTGTACTGCCATGGTCACTGAATCCATTAGTGTGTCAGGCCTGTTGTGTCTGGAGGACGCTTTTTCCCTGGAGTCATCTACCACCTCTGACTCTTACAAACTTGCTGCCTCCTCTTCTGCAGCATGTTCTTTTTAACTAGATTTAAGGACCACTCCATGAGTTGGAACCCACATCTGACACTCCTTAAAAGTCCAAGAACTTGAACTGGATAGGTTATGGACCTAGGGAGAAACCTAATACTATTATTCTGTTAAATGAACATAGCAATAAAAAGACTCCTAATGGTATTCTAATAGATCAGTTCCTTGCTTAGCCATCACCAGAGAAGAGCTTCTTCTCCTCCTCCTTCTCCTCCTTCTCATTGTTGTTGTTCTTCTTCTTCTCCTCCTTCTTCCTCTTCCTCTTCTCCCTCTCCCCTCCCTCTTTCCTTCCCCCTCCACCCTCCCCCTCTCCTCCTTCCTCTTCCTCTTCCTCTTCCTCTTCCTCTTCCTCCTCCTCCTCTTCAAAACATCAAGTGGAGATTTCTGGTTCCTTCAGAGACTCAGTTGTATCATGTGATGTTTTTCAAGAAACTGTCTCATGAGTGGATATTCTTGCTGAAGCACACATGTGGGAGGATGTTTTGCTAAAAACAGACTCATGGTGTTTTTGGTAGCAGCCTGGAAAGGTGGCATGTGATGTTTTCTGGAGCAGATGCCTGAGAGAACAGGTGATGTTTGGAAAGGGTATAAATACAAACCAACAAAGAGTAGACAATGCTTTATGGTATTGGTTCCCCTTGCCACTCCTTGCTGGTCATTATCTGCTGTGACTTCAGAGAGAGAAACACCACCAAAGAACTTCTGGTGGTGTTCAGGTGGCTTCTTGCCAATTGGCAGAGCCTCGTGGTTTCTTCTGGATCAAACTGCTGTTGCTGATTCATGAATAGTGTTTGCAAGTGGATCGAGATGGCACTGCTGATTTAGTATGAACTGAACTACTTATATCCTCACAATGCAGATTGAATTTGCTCAAAGTATTATTACTTGCTTTTTAAATTTTTTTATTATATATTTTTATTTACATTTCAAATTTTATCTACAAAAACCCCTTATCACATCTTCTCTTTCCCTGCTCACCAACCTATCCATCCCTGCTTCCCTGTCCTGGCATTCCCCTACACTGGTGCTTCAAACCTTCACAGGAACAAGGGCCTCTTCCTCCCATTGATGTCTGACCAGGCCATCCTCAGCTACATATGCAGCTGGAGCCAGGGGTCCCTCCATGTGTACTCTTTGGTTGGTAGTTTAGTCCCTGGGAGCTCCGGGGCTACTGATTGCTTCATATTGTTGTTCCTCCTGTGGGGCTACAAACCCTTTCAGCTCCTTGGGTACTTTCTCTAGCTCCTTCATTGGGGACCCTGTGCTTAGTTCAATGGTAGGTTGAAAGCATCCATCTCTGTATTTGTCAGGCATTGGCAGAGCCTCTCAGGAGGCAGCTATATAAGGCTCCTGTCAGCAAGCACTTGTGGGAATCCATAATCATGGCCTGGGTTTGATAATCAGATGGGGCAGTCTCTGGATGGCCTTTTCTTCAGACTCTGCTCCACACTTTGTCTCTGTGTCTCCTCCCATGGGTATTTTGTTCCCCCTTCTAAGAAGGACCAAAGTATCCACACTTTGGTCTTCCCTATCCTTGAGCTTCATGTAGACTATCAATTGTATTCGAGGTATTCCCAATTTCTGGGCTAATATTTACTTATCAGTGAATACTTGCCATGTGTTTTCTTTTGTGATTGGGTTACCTCACTGTCTTAGTTAGGGGTTCTAGTCCTGCACAAACTTCATGAACAAGAAGCAAGTTGAGGAGGAAACGGTTTATTTAGCCTACACTTCCATACTGCTATTCATCACCAAAGGAAGTCAGAACTGGAACTCAAGCAGGTCAGAAAGCAGGAGCTCATGCAGAGGCCATGGAGGGGTGTTCTTTACTGGCTTGCTTCCACTGGCTTGCCCAGCTTGCTTTCTTATAGAACCCAAGACTATCAGCCCAGAGATGGTCCCACCCACAAGGGGCTTTTCCCCCCTTGATCACTAATTGAGAAAATGCCTTACAGCTGAATCTCAAGAAGGCATTTCCCCAACTGAAGCTCCTTTCTCTGTGACAACTTCAGCCTGGGTCAAGTTGACACAAAACTATCCAGTACACCTCACTCAGGATATTTTCTAGTTCCATCCATTTGCCTAAGAATTTCATGAGGTCATTGTTTTTAATAGCTGAGTAGTACTCCATTGTGTAAATGTACCACATTTTCTGTATCCATTTCTCTGTTGAGGGACATTTGGGTTCTTTCCAGATTCTGGCTATTATAGTCAAGGCTGCTATGAACATAGTAGAGCATGTGTCCTGATTACAAGTTGGAGCATCTTCTGAGTATATGCCCAGGAGAGGTAACTTGCTGGATCTTCCTGTAGTACTATGTCCACTTTTCTGAGGAAAGGCCAAACTAATTTCCAGAGTGCTTATAACAGCTTGCAATCCCATCAGCAATGGAGGAGTGTTTCTGTATCTTCACATCCTCTCCAGCATCTGCTGTCACCTGAGTTTTTTTATCTTAGCCATTTTGACTGGTGTGTGGTGGAATCTCAGGGTTATTTTGATTTGCATTTCCCTGATGACTAAAGACTAACATTTCTTTAGGTGCTTCTCATCCATTCAGTATTCCTCAGTTGGAAAATCTTTGTTTAGTTCTGTACTCCATTTTTTAATAGGGTTATTTGGTTCTCTGGATTCTTACTTTTTGAGTTATTTGCATATATTTGATATTAGCCCTCTACTGGAAGTAGGATTGGTAAAGATCTTTTCCCAATCTCTTGGTTGCCATTTTGTCCTATTGACAGTGTCCTTTTCCTTACAGAAACTTTGCAATTTTATGAGGTCCCAGTTGTCAATAGAGACTAACCCACCTGGGATCCACCCCATAATCAGTCACTAAACTCAGACACTATTGCATAGGACAGCAAGTGTTTACTGAAGGGACCCTGATATAACCGACTCCCACAGAAGTGGATGTTCACAGTCATCCATAAGAGGGAGCACGGGGCCCACATTGGAGAAGCTAGAGATAGAACCCCAGGAGCTGAAGGGGTCTGCAACCCTAGAAGAGGAACAACAATATGAACTAATCAGAACCCCCAGAACTCGTGTCTCTAGCTCCATATGTAGCAGAAGATGGCCTAGTCGGCCATCATTGGAAGGAGAGGCCCCTTGGTACTGCAATCTTTATATGCCCCAATACAGGGGAACGCCAGGGCCAAGAAGTAGGAGTGGGTGGGCAGGGGAGCAGAGACGGGGGAGGGGTGAGGGGATTTTCAGGATAGCATTTGAAATGTAAATTAAGAAAATATCTAATTAAAGAAAAAAGACCATAAGCTATTGGTGTTCTGTCAAGAAAATTTCCCCTGTGTCCATGTGCTCAAGGCTCTTCCCCAATTTCTTTTCTATTAGTTTCAATGTATCTTGTTTTATGTGGAGGTCCTTGATCCACGTGGACTTGAGCTTTGTAAAAGGAGATAAGAACGGATCTATTTGCATTCTTCTTCATGCTTACCTCCAGTTAAACCAGCACCATTTGTTGAAAATGCTGTCTTTTTTCCACTAGATGTTTTTAGCTCCTTTGTCAAAGATCAAGTGACCATAGGTGTGTGGGTTCATTTCTGGGTCTTTAATTCTATTCTATTGATCTACCTGCCTGTCACTTTACCAATACCATGCAGTTTTTTATTTCAATTGCTCTCTAGGACAGCTTGAGGTGAGGGATGGTGATTCTGCCAGATCAAAGAACTCTTTCTAAAAAGGTCCACATTAACCTTTCCCTTCAACAACTTCTAGTGGGGGGCAGGCTAGAAGGGAGGTTAAAGCATTTAAGTATACTTATTAAAGTATGGTTTTAAAAATATATCAGTCTACCTCTCCTCCTCTTCTTCTTTTCCCTTCTCCCTCTTCCTCCTGTTAGTAGATGGAAACAATCACGGAGTTTCTCAATGTGCAGAGAGTGAATAGCCAAAGTATTCTCTTCATAAGTCATTTCTAATCCGTTTAACTTGACCAAATTGGGGTTTGAACATACAAATAAAGATGTCATATCCATCTGCCTTGAGTCACATTCTCATCATTCCTCACAACACTGCTGCTTCAGTAGGACTGGATATTCATTTTGGAGACAAGCCATAATGGACACCTTTCTTCCCATCTAATCATCTTTTTGTGTTCTGCATGTCACATATGCACAGCATGATGCTTAAGAATACTGAAGGTGCCTGATAACTGAATGAACGTTCAGTTCAACCCCCATGTGCCTACTTCAACAATCACAAGAGGAAAAATGAAAATACTAGAAGAAAAACAAACAAGGAATTGAGTTTAAAGCAAAGCATGCAATCCATGACATGACAGAGAGCATGCAATCCATGACACGACAGTGAGCATGCAATCCATGACATGACAGAGAGTAGTATCCCTCCCATGCAACAGTGTCATTGAAAGGGATGTTCATGCAATCAACAGTTCCTACTGATAATGGAACTCATGATATTGTCACTGAACAAGAATCGCACATTCTTTCTTTTCACCAATTCTTAATTTTATAAGAGATTACTCCAAAAGTCTGAACAATATATTGTTGTCAGTTAACACCTATCAAATTCCAAAAATGACTTTGTTTTCTCAAAACTTGCACTGAATATTAAAACTCCATTTTCATGTTCACACTATAAATAATATTTTTACTTAAGTTGAATTAACCCTTTCAAATTCTATTTAGAACACTCACAGAACCTGCCTTTCACATATCAGACACTAATATATACAATTTTAACAGCATGGAGTTAAGGGTGTGGAATCACAAAATTGCATATTCTAATGAAAGTTCACAGTTTTAGGTATCAGAGGAAATCATAATATGCATAACGCACAATAAGCAGCATTTGCAAACCACACGTATGGTGTGAGTGCATCTGGTGTAATATTTCATTTGAATACTATCTTTGCATTATGTCTCAGCATTTTGAATGATGTCAGGTTTTTCAAGTTCCCTTAAATAAGAAAATATTTAAGATGTTTCCAACAATCCACAAAGCTCCCAAACCCCAAATTATAGTAAAAAGGAAATCATGTGAGTTAAAGTCCAATGGGACTTTTATGTGATTCAGTTACAGAAGTGCAGGGCCCCAGCAACACGTGTATACACACACACACACACACACACACACACACACACACACACACACTAGCAAAAAGAAAAAAAGTCTGTGTGTGTGTGTGTGTGTGTGTGTGTGTGTTTAACTGTGAGTGTCTGTTTATTTAACTATTAATCTGGGGGGAGGGCTTTCTCAGTGAATAAGATTAGATCTTGGTGTGCAAGCCTGGGGAACTGGGTTCAACTCCAGCACCCACATAAAAGCTCTGTGCATCTGTAATGCCAACATTGGTGGATGGAGCAGGAGGACTCTTGGAACTTTTTGATCAACCAGCTTAACTGAAAAACAACCAGCTCCAGGTTTGGTGAAAGACAATGTCTCAGGGAGACAAAGTGCCTATTGAAAGATTAGGCACTTGATCTCGTCTGATCTCATACTTGTGTATAAATGCATGCATGAGTATGCTCATGGGTACACACATGCAGATATGATACATGCACACACACAAAAATGAAAACTTGATATTAATTATTTCTTTTATAAAATGGTGCATGTGTTATATGAAATTTAAGTAAAAATGTAAATATAACAAGAAATAATTTCGCCAGGCATGGTGGCACACACCTTTAAGCCCAGCACTCGGGAGGCAGAGACAGGTGGATTTATGAGTTCGGAGCCAGCCTGGTCTACAAAGTGAGTTCCAGGACAGTCAGGGCTATACAGAGAAACCCTGTCTAGAAAAACAAAACAAAACAAAACAAACAACAACAAAAATAATAATTTCAAATGTAATCAGTGTGAAATTATTTAACTTAATCATGCATGAATGTGAGTCACAAAAACTAGACACATTCAGATACATACAAATAATAAAATCATAAGTGCTTATAAAATAAAGATAATTTTATATATTTTAAGTATATAATTTTACTCAAGTTGAGTCACGATGCCCAACCTTGATCATTTTATATCTAAAATATTGAAATATAAGATATTAATTAGGATTATTCACTCTTTTGAGTTAATGTATGTTTGCATATACATGGTTACTATATTGGAGTGTATGTAAGTGTTCATGTGTGTATAGGTGTATGCAGGTATGCATGTGTGTAGTATGTATGTAAGTATGTGCAGATATCTGGTATATAGGTGCTGATTTCCCAGTCTATAGTTTTTCTGTTTCTGAAGATTTTTTTCATTACATCTATGTGTGTGTGTGTGTGTGTGTGTGTGTATGTACAAGAAATTATATTTTTTGTTTTGTTTTTAAGAGAAACTCATATAATTAACAGATACTGGATAATTATCAGTGATAACACAGTGCTTTCAAAACAAAATATTTGATTTTTATAATATGAGTTCATACTTTTGACCTACTCTTGCCTCAAATATCTTAATTTTTAAATTATACTTAGATACCTTGAATCCAGGGTTTCAAACCAAAAAAAAAAAAAAAAAAAAGAAATCGTTACTCTGAGTTTCTGTTCTGATGTGCTTTATGCTTTGATTATCACTTGAATGCTATGAATGCTATCCATCTATAGCCATAGGGGCTGTCTTAGTCAGGGTTTCTACTCCTGGACAAACATCATGACCAAGAAGCAAGTTGGGGAGAAAGGGTTTATTCGGCTTATACTTCCATACAGCTGTTCATCACCAAGAAAGTCAGAACTGGAACTCAAGCAGGTCAGGAAGCAGGAGCAATTGCAGAAGCCATGGAGGGATGTTCCTTAATGGCTTGCTTCCCCTAGTTTGCTCAGCCTGCTCTCTTATAGAACCCAAGACTGCCAGCCCAGAGATGGTCCCACCCACAAGGAGCCCTTGATCACTAATTGAGAGAATGCCTCACAGCTAGATCTCATGGAGGCATTTCCCCAACTGAAGCTCCTTTCTCTGTGATAACCCAGCTGTGTCGAGTTGACACAAAAACTAGCCAGTGCAGGGACTGTTAGTAACAATTCAACCCATATACTTGTTATCAAGATCCTGTGTTCTCCACTGCCAGGATTAAAAAATATATATTGTAATTAGATAATTTAAAATGATCTGATGTGTGTTTTATTTGTTTCCTTTGAGTTGCTGTTGATGTTGGAGGTGACATAAAATAAACTGGAGCAGGATATGTAGATCTGGAGTTAAAGGGAATAGAGAGAATGATACTGGGATAATGAAATTCTGCACTAGAAGTTCAAGATCACTAAAAGCACAGGAACATAAAATCTATTCATCTTTGCTGCTGCATTATTGTGCTGCTGAGACAGTGGCTCACTATACTTAGCCTAGGCTAATCTTGAACTCCCAAGCCACTTGCCACTCCAGAATGCTGGGATTATAGGCATTATCCCCATCTATAGGAAGTGTGTGTGGGTGTTGGGGATAAAATATGGCTCCTCTAAAAGAGCAGCTAGTGCTATTACACTTGGAGCCATCACTCCAGCCTGAGCAGGAGTTTTTTTGTTTTTCTGATTTATTTATCATCATTATCATTATATTTATTATGTGTTCATGATAATTATAATTATTATGTGTTCATGATATGCATGGGTGCACATGCCATGATACATATATGTATAGGTTTCTCTGCTCATGCTTATGTGGGCTCCCAGGATTAAACTAGTTGTCGGTCCTTTACAGAAAGTACTTTGCTATCTAAGCCAGCTTCTCAGAATCATCACTAGGTGGCAGAGGTACTATCTAGGAAGTATAAGCATCTTGCAAAAACTTGAGCTAGATTACAAGTCACCATACTTCCATAGCATCCAGGGCCTCTGGGCAAACCATACATCTCATTCAGAATTGGATTATTGTTCGTTAAAGGCAATTTTATTGGCAGATTCAGTAACTTAGATATAGAATTTTCAAGCTACTCCCATGGGCCATTGCTGAGTATTTGTTATGTTGCTCTCCTGTGCAGCCGAATCCCATTGCACAGCAGTGAACTGAATCCCATCAGCTCTGACAAGGCTGCAATGCTTAAATAGATTCTGTCACCACTTAGCTTAATTTAGGTTATAAAATTTGTGTGACATGCTTCAGGGAGGCAGGAGCTTTCCTGGCTGCTCCTTCAGGTGAGTTTGAAACTCATGGCTTACCCTCATGAAGACGAAGCTTCACATTTTATCTTCATAATGAGCTCTAAAGCAATTTCACCTTGCTCCTCAAAAATTGTCTGAAGAAAGTCTTGTGGAAGCACTCTGCTGCCTTCTTTTCCATTCGAAATCAACCTATAGCTCCAAACTGTCACTTCTGTTTTAAGTTATACTCACTGAGAATCAATGCTCTCTTGGATACATCATCATCTTTAAGCCTCTTTAATGCTCTTCCCTTTGAAGCTCCTTTTAGGGCAAAATCTTTTATCATATGTCATTTCTGTGTGCATTTGTGTGTGCCCATATGTATGGGAGCCAAAGATCTATGTCAATGTCTTGCTCAATCACTCCTCACCTAATTTTTCCAGACAGGGCAGCTCGCTGAACCTGGGGCAGCTCAGTTCATCTAACTTCCTGATCAGCAGGGTCCTCTCTCCCCCATCTCCATCACAGTGGTGTAACCACATACATAAAATGGCTTAATTTTCAAAATTTAAATTCCAATTACACTTCACTCTTAAATTACTCCTCATAATTTTACCAAACAGACTCTTTTCAAGAATCATCACAAAGTAAGGTTCATTGTACTTTGGGCTTTACGATGTAGTGATCCAAATAAAGTAAAAAATATATAAAAGAGGAAGATTATGACACAAAGAATAAGAAATTTCTCCAGGCACAGTATTAAATACAAATTGAAAGCAAGTAATGATGAACATGGACTATTACAGGCTGACCATTTTTAATAAAGTCACTTTAATAAATTATAATTTTGTGTTTTGAATGTTGAAAATTGCCCTAAACCGTGTAACAAACAGTAAAGAAAAACAGATGTGTTTGGTTAGGCAATAGGTATTCACAAATAGCATTATTACTTTATCTGAGTGCTTCTATTAGCACTTCTATTAGCTTCTACTAGCTTCTATCTGAGTGCTGGGTACCAAGCTCAGGTCCCTGCATTTGAGCCAGAGTTATACCAGCTGAGCTATCTTGCACATAATTTAAACTGTTTTGTTCACATAGATAACAGTTTCAAACCTCTTCAAGTTTCTCCTTATAGAAGTACTGTACTCTTGTCCCCATTGTTTCAGAAGTAGACAAAAGATATTTATTTTTTTTAACTGCTATAACTAAAAACCATTTCTTTATTTGGGCACTAGTCTCAAGACCCATCAAAAGGGGTGGGTCTGTATTAATTTTTTAATAACATTTCCTTTGCTAGTTAGATTAATTTCAGCATGTCTACTTTTGTACCATAATACCTTTCAAATATAAGACCACACTTCTAAAAGAAGAAAAGCTATAACATCAGTATCAATAGCTAGAAAATACAGAGATTTGATCAAAGCAAAATCCCAAAGGAAACAACAGAAGAGAGCTGCTCTGAGCTTAAGTAGTATGCAAATTGCTTTATTTTAAATGGTAGCATGATAACAAATGATATTTCTGGATTTTGGCACATCAAACTACCCACAGATGAAAGATGACTTAATTGCTTTGACCACAGTCCGAGTCAGAATAGCTCAGTTGGCAAATATAAAAATAGCACAGTGCTGTTTGCATTTGAGCAAGAAATGATTTCATCTTAACGCCAAAGTCTAGATAACAAAGTAACAGAGGATGGGGGGGATATGTCTTGGAAGAAAGGTGCAATTTTTGATTGATGTGTCTAAGAGCTGTATGGGACACATTGATCTTGTCAGCTACACCCATGTTCATAGGAAATAAGGCCGTCCGGATAGTGCCTTCAAATTCAGATCACAGTATATGGAGGGTTTATGTCTTCACAGGCTTGCCAGTTAAGCAGTCACAGAAATTTGTTGCTCTTGCCCTCATCTTTAAATAACCTCCTAAAATTCTTTTAATAACTCATTGTTTCCTCGAATATTTAATGGTATTTTTAATACCTTAAGTTATTCTCAGAATTTTTTGAAACACTTTCAAATAATCAAAGCAGAGTACGGCTTATTGTACTTGAGACTTTACTATGTAGCCAGCCAAATAAAGTAAAATATATGACACAAAGAATAAGAAATTTCCGCAAGCCCTGTATTAAATACAAATCAAAAGCAAGTAATGATAAACGTGGGTCTACAGGCTCTCCATTTTCCCAGTGGGTTCTGTTTGAGATGATGTCGCTTTTTATATTTTCTAAACTTTGTAATCTAAACAGGAAACTTAATTCGGAAAAAAAATTCTACTATTGCTGATTACCATAAGCATGGCCAGAGACATTTAAATCAAAAGTCACTTGAGTTGGAAAAGGTTTAGGTTTTTTCAATAAATTATTTTTTATAATGACTATAAAAGTTATATAGTACAGGGAGGCTATCTGGAAGGATATGCTTTACTGTGCCTGAATTGCAGGGAACACTTTCTGAGACATAAAGCTGACAATCAGACATCTGAGTGTGATGCAGAAATTCCCATCCCCAGAAAGATTGAAGTGAGGACATTAGCAACTGGACACAGAGGCCCTTGTTCTTTCAACCCAAAGCTACAGCGGACAAACTGCAGTGCTAACACAAGCACAGAGGTGCAAAGAGGAAAAGCTCACCTCGACATCATTGTTTTCAAAGAAGGAAATAAGAATTTTTCCACCACAAATCTATAATCTCTTCCAACATTTAGGGAAAAAAATAGCTCTGTGGTCAAAGAAAACTACATACATAAAATGGCTTAATTTTCAAAATTTAAATTCCAATTACACTTTACTCTTAAATTACTCCTCATAATTTTACCAAACAGACTCTTTCCAAGAATCATCACAAAGTAAGGTTCATTGTACTTTGGGCTTTACGACGTAGTGATCCAAATAAAGTAAAAAAATATATAGAAGAGGAAGATTATGACACAAAGAATAAGAAATTTCTCCAGGCACAGTATTAAATACAAATTGAAAGCAAGTAATGATAAACATGGACTTTTACAGGCTGTCCATTTTTAATAAAGTCATCACTTTAATAAATTATAATTTTGTGTTTTGAATGTTGAAAATTACCTTAAACCATGTAACAAACAGTAAAGACAAACAGATGTGTTTGGTTAGGCAATAGGTATTCACAAAGAGCATTATTACTTTAAAGCATGTTGTTGAGCAAGCCAACAATGGAAGAAAGTGTTTTACTGGGATGAGAGGTAGAGAAAAGTCATTTTAGATTCATTTTAAAATGAGGACAAGTGATGATTCTGTTTCTAAACGGAGAAGAAAATGCACAGTGATACAAACTCTCTGGAGAGTCAGGAAATTCTTCCTTATTTACTCTTTTAAAAACTCAAACATCTGCCAGTGATTGTTATACTGTTAGTAGAGATGTTTTAAAAAATGTATATATATAAAAAAAATCTCATCCCTCATCTTCCAGTTTCAATTGCCAGGAAGGAAAGAAAATTAAAATTAAAATTAACTATTGAATAAAGTTTCCATCAAATAGGAAGAAATAGCTTTAAATTCCCCTCTGTAAAGCCAAGGCTGGCCTCAAACCTGCCTCAAACTCCTAAATGTGGAGTCACAGCCATCAAACAGCCCAGCAGGCTTGCAGGTTAATTGCTAGTGGACTTTGACTTAATCTGAAGCTGGTGCCCCGATTCCTGTACTCTCCCTGGGCTTTTATTGCTTGTCATGACTGACTTCTTACCTTCTAACAACAGCTAAAGACATCTTCTTGCTTTACCGTGCCAGTCTAGGCTGCAACGGAGACAGCATAGCGTAGTCTTCTTTCTGAGCTCCAGCCTGCCTTCCTTGTCTACTGAGGCACCATGTCACTCACTCCAGCAGCAGGTCCAGAATCCTGTGTCACCTAGATGATGCTGTCTCCACTCAAAGTTCCAAAGCCATCTAAAATCTTGTGCTAGAAACACATTCCAAGTGTTGGAATCCCAGGTGCTTCTCACCACCTTTCACTTTACAATCACTGTTTAGAATAGTATCTTACTTTGTGGATAGCGGCACTACAATGCATTTAATCAATTGCAAGCCTTTAGGTTATATCACATTTCCTTCCCTTAAAAAAAAAAAAAAACTTTAGACATTTTTCTACATGAACTCATGATATTGTGGGTATTTAGATTATAAAATTTGGTTTTTTTAACAGTTTTTACCATAACAATATTTCTTATAACTCTACATATTGTTATTTAAAAATTTTACCCATTTTTAAACAATTATTTGATTTTTATTAAAAATCCTGAGTCTCTTTTTATACCATTTTGAATATCTTTACTTTTTCTGTTAATTATCAGGTTAAACTATTTTCCAATTTTTCCTTTAAATGGCTTTTGTTTTGTAGATGCTCTTTGTACTCTTGGCATGCTTATTTTTTTCCAACATGCCATTTATCTTTTGACTTTGTTCATGGTTGTTTTCTCTACAGAGCAGAAGATTTAGTGGTTTTTAGTGAGCCCACTATTTTCCTTTGTAAAAGTTGTTTTTGTTTTTGTTTTTTACCTTGTGCAGACAGGCCTTTCTTTGCTGTCTGTAAAACTGTCTTTATAAAATAGTGTTCTTCACTCACACAACATGTATTTCCAAATTTATAGGAAGCCTAATTATTGAGTAAAATTTATCTTGAAGAATAATGGAACACACTAGAAATAGCTGAGATTTAAAAGAAAAAAAAAACACATTATTCAGAAAAGCATTTTTTTCTCAATGTCACCATCATCTTAGCTGGTGACAAAAGGCAAGAAATTTAATAGATTTATACCTTTGCCAGGCACTGTCTTCATACACCTCATTAAAAATTAATTCTAGGTGGTTTCTTTGAGATAAGTTCTCTTGCTTAACTGAAACTGTCTGATGGACCATAGGCAAAGGAGAAAGGCAGCATTGATACATCCAACCAAGTGGACTCAGATACAAGCTTCACACTAACAGTGGCCGCTGAATGAAACAATGTATTGCTATGAAGATGCTTTGACAGACTTTGTCAGAGACTAGAGAAAATCTACTCAGTTTTGCAAACTCCCCATTAGTAGGAAATGGGAATATTCTTAATGGCAGAAGAAAAAGACAGTAGGTGTGAATGACAGGCTAAGAATTATTTTTTTAAAAATCAAAATTTTGTCTCCAAATCCCATGAATCTCTTTGGTGGCTGATGCTCATTTTCTGAAATAGGGCTTCCTGTAGTCAAAGCTGGTCTCAAATTTTGTATGTAGCCAAATCTGACTTTAAACTTCAGATCCCAACAGCTCTTCTGTCCCACATGCTGAGCTTATACTGATAAATTATGATGTCCCAAGTCCCATGACTCTTGACATTTTTTGACAAACTCTTCCTCTGTGGAACAAGCTTGTGTGAAATCCACAGAGAACTTCCCACCTCTGCCTCTTTAGTGCTGCATGCAATGGCCTATTCATTGAAAAGTCCTCTGAAACCCGCCAGCACTACAAAATTATGATAGAAAAAAAGTCAATAAGATAGAAACCAAGAATAAACTATCAAGTGAAATATCACTGAACCTGTTCAGGCTGAATAGTCCAAGAAATACAATATAGTATTGAAATTAAACTCCTGTCACCTTAGATATGGTTTCACAGCCTCTATTGATTAATCCTACAAGGAAGTCAGGAAAAGCATGATTAATAGGCCCATTCTCCTCTTGAACCTAAGTAGGGCCAAGAAAATTGTCAAATATTACATATCAAAAATACTACTGTGCTGTAGATATGCCATTCTGTTAATGCTACTCTTATCTTATTAAATAATTCACAGAGCAGTGCAATCAAGTCCTACAGGTGTGAATTTACAAATTTCTTAAAAGAAACATACTGCCTATATGACAGTCCTTCCCATGTGTTCTATATATATGTACTCTATACCTTTAGATTCAAATACATATATTTCCTTTTCTGCCAATTGCTTTCTTTTATTTTTTCATGAGCTTTGTTCTTACAAATATAGGAAGGAAGAAAAAAATGTCTGAACTTCTCATCTACAGCAAGAGTGGTTTTGTTCCTGCTGTTGTTTTGTTTTGTTTTGACATCAAGTCCGTTTGAAGTATGTATTCATGTATCTGTAGCACCTGCATGGGGATGCCATTCTCCCCATGGACATTATATAAACTTAGGGTGTTGTAAGGTGTAGTCCTTCATAGATTAGGCAAGGACATTTTCGTAAGAGGATGCCTTTTGGTATTGACACTCATTTCACTATGTCTTGCAGCTGTCACTTCCTGTTTGTATTTGTTATCTTGAGCCCAGGTCTTGTGACATAGCCCTTCTTGGGACATAGCCCTGGTTTGCTTAGTCCTGCTTCAGACTCCTGGGTGTCCAGCTTGTGCCGCCATACTTTCTCTCTCTCTCTCTCTCTCTCTCTCTCTCTCTCTCTCTCTCTCTCTCCCTCTCTCTCTCTCCATATATAATTTTAATTTAATTTAATTTATAATACTAACTTAAATACTGTGCAAATTTAGCACACACACACGGGATCTCTTCCTACCTCCATCCCCTGTCCTGAGCTTCTTGCCCCGTGTTCTGACCAGACAACTGAATCCATACTTTTCAGTGAAATGTATTAATAATACAACCAAGTTAAAATTTTCTTTAATATCACTTAACATAATTATAGGCAACAATATCCAATTGCTAAAGTAGATCAGGTAACCACATCAAAAACGTTTTAGAGTGTGTCAAACTTATCCATGCTAACTTTCAAATTTTACTGTGAACAGCTCTGCAGCTAACCATCTGTTTATCTAGTTCCTCCTATATATCATCAAATTTCTTTCAAACAGGAGCTCTTACACTGACAGAGTAAACGAGTCCAAATATTTAGCTTAATAGATCTTCACTGTAATTAATAAAATTAATCTTTCACTGTAATGACATTTGCTTTTGACTGTTTGATCTGCTATTTTTGAAGGCTATTCATAATATTTTGTACACTACAAAAAGCATATCTACTTGTATTTGTGTTTCAAGCAGCTGGCCGGTGTATGCAATCATAAATGAGAAGTGTTTTAATAGAGGTATCATCTCTGATTCTTTTTTTTTTTCAAAGTTCAAATGAAACCTAGCACTTTGGACATGCTAATCAAGCACTTTGTTAATCAATCCGCTATCTACCCCAGCTCTATCTTTGGACTTTACCAGTTTTTGATTTATTAATAAGAAGTGAGCTTTCTTAAAAACACACTTCAGAAATGCCAACTGTTAAGTATGACCAATTCTAGTAAGCTTTTCTGGAAATTTGTTACCCTAGATGACATTTCAGGATCAAAGCCTAGATTGGCTGTTCTGTAGGACTGTATGGTGAGGAAACTGTTGCCTAGAGAACGTGAAGTTCTCTGAGGTTATGGGGCTGGATTACCTGCTGATGTTTGTTATGAGGATGCAAACATGTTTGGAAGAATCACCTCTGCTCCTACTCTTTTTCCACCAGAGGTGTTAGGTACCATACCTGAAAGCAAGGGGTGGAGGGCTGCTTCTCTACAATGTAGTCACACTTTGCAACATGCTGATAAATCATCTGAATAGTAACTGAACAGCTAACTATTAACCAACCTGTTCACTCTTGACCCTTGACTGACTTAAGATTACAGCATCCTTTGCATGAAATAGTTCAGTTTTACTTACAAATTAACATGTGATTTAATTTATATGAAAAAAATTGTATACAATTTATTAAATAAAATGTATTATAAATCACCAGAGAACTACATCTGAGTGTATAAAATGATGTATATGTAAAACTAGAACACAAACTTCTCTTTACAAATGATTCGTTTTGGGAATTGTGACTAGAAGTATTTAATGGATATAGATGTCTAGATAACGCTTTTAATCATAACCAAGCTACCATTGAAATGACTTTTGAGGCATAAAATAAAATGGGTCTCTGGTACCTGGATATTTCAGGCTTTAGTATTCAAATGCTATCATACGCCACGATATTCTCTTTTTTTGTCAGGAGATGGCGCTGCAGGTTTTAAATAGCAGAGCTAAGGATCCCAAAGCTCCGTTAAATCTTTAGTTTTCTTATTTCTGGACAACCGCCTAAAATATCCACCACTTTTGTTCAAACTATTTTAAACATGTTCCAGAATGTTTTCCAATATTATGAAGATAATATTCAGGGGAGAGACTCCTATAACAGGACAAAGAAGTCTATAGTTACCGTTCCCAGGAGAATACATCCACATTATATGTCTAAAGAAAGAGGACAGGGAATTCTTCATGAACTCTCTCCACTACCTTTCCATTTATTTCAGCCGTGAAGATGAGGTCGTCCTCTGGGTTTTACCAATGATAAATAGGCACCATATTATTCTCTTATTACACAGACTGCTTAACCTTGAAAGTCACCAAGATTGGAAATGCCCCCACAACGTGCTTGAGCCGGTTTGAATGGATTCTGGGAAGGATGCTTTTGGAGGCTGAAGGTTTCTGTCCAGCATCTATTCGAACTTAAACTACTTCCAGAGTAGTGAGGAACAATGCCCTTTGTTAGAATAGATTAAGAGGAACTAGGTAGGTAGGTGGAGTTTGGGGAAGACCCCAACAATTCCAGATCCGGAATTTGGGGAATTGGGTTGAGACAAGGGCTTCCAGAACTGTTTCATCTCGAACCACTGCCTGGTTCCTGCTTCTTCCCGAGGCTTCTCTTCAATCCGATAGGCATTCGCAGACCCAGTCTTTCCAAGTTCTTGAGAGGAAGCAAGCAAAAGGATGCTGAGAAACTTACCTTGGGAACTGGATGAATGTGGATCTGTGTTACTGAGATCTCAAGGAACCAGGGGGCGGCAGACATTCAGCCACCCCAAGCTACAAGAAACACTGCAGGTTAGAGGAAGTAAATGCAGCTTCAAGGTCAAGGTGCCTCATCCCTGGGCTGGAGGACCATCACCAGGAACCCCTTGGCCTAGAGGGACAGGGATGCAGACTTCATAGCATTGTACTTGGCAGTTCAGGAGCAGTTTATCAGAGCTGATCCCTGGGGGCTCCGTGGTTGCTGACAGACGGGACCTTCAGAGCCAGTAGGAGGACAGGGAAAAGCACTTTCCAAGTCTGTCACATTCTTCCCACAGCTCTTACAGATTTCATTTTTCCCCCAGAGCGGCTTCAAGTTAAAGTTTACGGGTTTTCCCCCTCTAGTTTGTTTTTATTTTTCAAAGTGTTCTGAAATAGAGAAATTGAAACACTTAGACAGCCAGAGCCAGACTTCTCCTGGCTGCTTAATTTAGACAAGTCATAAAGTTATCAGAGATGCAGAAATACCACAGCGAAATTCTTAGCATCCCACTTTAAAGGTAGAGTGAGTTCTATCATGATTCTGCTTGAGCTATTTCCAAATCTGAGCATAGAATAATCTTTAATAAATATAAGTTTGACCTACACATGACTTGGGTCTGCAGCTCCACCCTCTAATCCCAATGCAGTGATGCTTGCTGAATATTTTAGCCTCTCTTTAAGGCTTTCAGAGTGTTTCCGCCAATAATAATAATAATAAAAAAATGTTCATCTTTATGAGAGCTCTTTGATATGTATACATTTGGTATCCAACACTTAGCTGAAAATGTACCTTTTCTGATGCCAAGGAGCTTCACTGAGCCAAACAGTCTAAACACAGGGGTCCCAGGAACTGTTTTCCCTGAGTGGTCCTACTTGTCCCACCTTGCCGCTGGCGCTTTCTAAAAGACCTGTCTCTTGTGTCTCTGGTCTCCCCAACCCGTTTCTTCGGAAAAAAAAAAAAAAAAAAAAACAACTGCAAGATAGTGTTTTTCCCATAGATGCTTCAGGTCAGGTGATAGAGCCCTGGTTGATTTCCCCAACCTCACTCTCTATAGAAGAAAGCTCTGGTTTGGATTTTCTCTTCTCTTTTGGAACGTATCTATTGCTTCAGCAGCCCGGGCTCTGACTTTAGCAACTTCTGCAAGATCAAAGTTTAAGATTTCTAGAGTTCCTGCGGTCAACAGATTTTGAGGGAGCTGCTGACGTCACCCTTCTCTTAGCCTGAACCCCCGCGGTGGCAGTCTGATTCTACCCAAAGTGAAAGGAAGTTGAGGCAGTGACTCCTCCGGGTTAGTGATGATTAAACCGGGTAAGGAGACATCAGGCAGATGTGTTTTCATTGCCCTGTAAGATAAATGCAGTGTTAAGTGCCTGACAACTTCCCAGAAGCAATCAGCAAAAGTTTATGAGTGCATAAACCTGGAAGACCATTCCCCGAAGGTGGTTATAAGACCCGCGTTTAAAGCTTCCATAAATTCTCTGGCCATTTCCCCAGCACAACTTTGCGCTACTATTAAACAACCAACTCCTTGGAGAAGGCTGTGGGATTTTCTCCAAGCTCAGAAGAGGTGGCTGGTTAACACCCAGGGGAATCAAGTTGAGCAAAACTGTTGTAGAGCTTTGGATGATTGGAAGGCATCAGAGGTGGGACTAGGGTAACCGGGATGCCTCAAGCCATCATGTTTTGTAAAATCTCCCTGCTCCTCCTGGATGCTACCCTGGAAGATACCCGGAGCCAGTTAGAGCGCCTGTCGAACTGGTATTTGCTACACCGTATGCCTTTTAAATACCTTCTCCAGAACCCGAAGGAATTCAGGCATCTTAAGGAAAGTTAGAGAGCACAAGAAAAACACACCGGCAAACGAAGTTAGACTTTAGGGAAGACTTTAACTTCTCTGCAGAATCCCCATGGTGCTAGCCTCCATCCTTGTGTTAGTAGCCTGACAGGAGCCTCTCATTAGCCTAAGTTTATAGAGACCCTTCCTTTATGATCCCTCTGAAAACAAAGCTGCTAATTGACAAGCAACAACACTAGAGCGTCTGTGTCTTTAGCTTCCTAAAGGGACAGGCTAACAGCTGCGAGGAACAGAGGAGGGAGAGAGGAGGCGGCGAGCCCAGAGCGCAAAAGAGGCACCTTCCCAAAGCACCAAAGCAGCTACGGTCCAAAGCTATACACGTGGGCAGGCCTTCTGTGAACCGCAGGATCTCAAGCAAGACAGTTGCAAGCAGTCCGTTTGAGGGTTCCGATTCAGCTGAAGGAACACACCAGTTACAAACGACTTTTCCATTCTGCAAAGGTAGAACCAAGGTTCCTTTCCATCCTTTCCAGGTGACAATGTAGACATTTCTGTGTCGCCCTCGCGGTTCCTGTATGAAATAAGGTGCCCAACTGTTCTGATATTACCATTCAAAAACAGGTTCTGAGGTGAACCTCATTTGTGAATCTATTACAGAGATTAATAGATTATTTCTCCCTTTTCAACTAATTCTCAGTGGGGAAATTTAACCATATGGTAAGGAGAGAATTAGAATTTCATCACATTAGAGCAAAATATAATGAAAAGAGTCCAACACCTGGGGCCAACTCTGAAAGCCACAATTAAAAGGTTTTTAATGAAACCAGAGAAACCCCAAACTGCATAGCCTTCAGTAATTCTGCCAGATAAGAGAGACTTATGGGTATGTTGTGGAATACTGTTTTTACTTATAAGGATGAAAACGAGCCGTTAAATGTCGTGTGCTTCGAAAGACTGGACTCAGAAGCACGAGGACCACGTGTACTATTTCCACCCAGACAGCTCTTGTTTCCACAATTCTGCCCTGAACTAACCCTGCAGGAACAGCCCAGACGGATCCTGATGTCCCCAAAAGTCTTCAGAGCGGCTACATGCACCAATGCCCCCACTTGGTGTGTGAGAAGATTCCACTTTCAATGTTCCCTCTTGCGAAGCAACTGGATTTAATCTTGAGCAAAGTTTGAGAGTAGTTCTTCTTTTCTTTCTGTCCATGAAGCAGTGCGCTTCTCTCACCACCAACTTAACAGCGTGGGGGGACTCTGCAAAGGCCTCCCCCAGTCTGCCCCCTCCGAGTTTTAAATCAAATGGGCTATGTAAACAGTTGGTCATCATTTTGTTGCTTTGTTTAATTGTTTGATTTTTTTTCATCTATATAGGAAATGGACAGTGGAGGGCTGTGGGGAAAGTGGTGTGGAGAAAATCTGGGTTAGCTCTTGCTTTGCTGACATACTAGCTGAAAATCTAGGGTAAATTCGAGACAAGCCAGCAGGGACCTCACCCCTACCCCCAGCCCCCAGGTTCCATCTATAAACGCAGACATGCTATTAACAGGGAGAAATAGAATTCTCTCCTATGAGGGTAACTAAGCAAGCTGAGACAGTAGTGGCCCAGTGAAGGGTAGTGTGTGTGTGTGTGGGGGGGTGTGCTCAGTGGGGGCGGGGGCTTTCCGCTGGACTCCCAGTCTTTACCGCGGATATACAATTTGCTGAAGGAGCAAAGAACATCCTCGGCTCTAAGTAGGGCTTTTAGTGTGCTCATTGATGAGTGAAAGTCGCCACACATGTCAAGCTAAAGGCAGTTGTTGGGTTACTAACAGGACCCAGCGCCTTGCAAACATATGCGCTAAGCTGTGTATACAGATGGCAGGCAGAATAATGGAGCAGGCGCCTTTTATAAAGCTCTGGCTGCTGCCTGTCTTCAGACCTGGGAAATGAAACTATTCAGACTCGCGGCCAGATAGCGCTTGCGATTGTTTGTTACCGTTTTAATCCTATTAATTAAAACGTTAACCTGATTGGGTAGAAAGCGCTGTCCCAACAGGCGAGTCTTCTTCATAATAACCTACTCAGAGATAATGATGTAAAAGACTCCCCCGTCTGTGGCGGCGGCTGGTTGATGGGTCCGGAAATCTCTTGAAGGTGAATCCAAGCAAGATAAACGGTGCGTAGAGCAGGCGCGGGATTGGACTCAGAGGCGGCAGCAGCGGCAGCTCCGCTCCCTCCGAGACCAGCCTCCCACCATGAGGGGCCGCGGCCCATGGTGAGCCTTAGCAGCCAGCACCGTCGGCTGGAGACGAAGAAGAAGAAGAAGAGGAGGCGGCGAGCGCGGGGGAAGGCGAAAAAGAAAAAGAAGGGGACAGGGCTGCGGGCAGCGTGGGGACCGACGCACGCAGCAGCTCGGGAACCCCGCCGGCGCGCGTCTGTGCGGCCGCCAGACTCTCCAGCCCAGGCGGCGGCTGGCCGGGACGATGGAGCGCGGGTTGCACCTCGGTGCGGCGGCCGCGAGCGAAGACGACCTCTTCCTGCACAAGAGCCTGGGCGCCTCCGCCGCCAAGCGTCTGGAGGCAGCTTTTCGCTCCACGCCCCCGGGCATGGACCTGTCCCTGGCGCCGCCAACTCGCGAACGCCCCGCGTCGTCCTCGTCGCCCCTAGGCTGCTTCGAGCCGGCTGACCCCGAAGGGGCTGGGCTGCTGCTGCCTCCGCCGGGAGGAGGCGGTGGCGCGAGCGGCGGCGGCGGCGGGGTGAGTGTCCCGGGGCTGCTCGTGGGCTCAGCGGGCGTTGGGGGCGAGCCGAGCCTGAGCAGCCTGCCGGCGGGGGCTGCCCTGTGCCTCAAGTACGGCGAGAGCGCCGGACGCGGCTCCGTGGCCGAGAGCAGCGGCGGCGAGCAGAGCCCCGACGACGACAGCGACGGCCGCTGCGAGCTGGTGCTGCGAGCCGGGGGCCCCGACCCGCGGGCATCGCCGGGAGCGGGGGGCGGCAGCGCCAAGGTGGCCGAGGGCTGCTCCAACGCCCACTTGCACGGTGGCTCGGGCCTCCCCCCGGGGGGCCCCACAAGTGGCGGCGGCAGCGGCGGCGGCGGCGGCGGCAGCAGCAGCAGCAAGAAATCCAAAGAGCAGAAGGCGCTGCGCCTCAACATCAACGCCCGCGAGCGCCGGAGGATGCACGACCTGAACGACGCTCTGGATGAGCTACGCGCGGTCATTCCTTACGCGCACAGCCCTTCAGTGCGGAAGCTCTCCAAAATCGCCACGCTGCTCCTCGCCAAGAACTACATCCTCATGCAGGCACAGGCCCTGGAGGAAATGCGGCGCCTAGTCGCCTACCTCAACCAAGGCCAGGCCATCTCGGCAGCCTCTCTTCCCAGCTCGGCGGCCGCGGCTGCGGCGGCCGCTGCCCTGCACCCGGCGCTCGGCGCCTATGAGCAGGCGGCCGGCTACCCGTTCAGTGCAGGGCTGCCGCCCGCTGCCTCCTGCCCTGAGAAGTGTGCCCTTTTCAACAGCGTCTCATCCAGCCTCTGCAAACAGTGCACGGAGAAGCCTTAAACACTCCCTCCCTCGAAAACCTCGAGACCGACCCCAAAGCTAGAGGAAAGTGAGAAGCTGCTCCCCATTCCTTTTCCTTAGGTCCTCTCCTAAGTTGTGAAACACTTGCAGGGCAAACAAAGCAGAGGCAGAAACTTAGAAGTGTCAGAGACAAACCGGACATTCAGCCTTGGCACGCCCGGAATCTCGGTCTTTGGGGTGGGGAGGGAGGGAAGAGGGAGGTTTAGTCCGGATGAAGTGTGCTTCCTTTTTCCCCTCAGAAAAGTGGCAACTTTGGTGGCTACCTAGACCTCAAGGAAGTACAGTCTTCTTTGAAGGTGAAAAATAAGTTGAAAAGTAGTGCTTGATTATTAGATGAGAAAAGTACTGAGTGGCAAAATACTAATCCTACTAATAGCTGACAATTGGCAAGTGATGAAGGGGAGAGGGGTTCAGAGTTGAGAGGCTCGGGACAGAATATTCATTCAGACAAATCAGAAAGGGCACTCGAAAATACATCTTGATTCTGAGCCAGGAGAAAAACTTGAAATGCAGACTTATTTAAGTGGAGGGGAAAGCAGAGAGACATGTTGCTATGAAAGACTTGTATTTTTTATTGTCTCTGAACTTAAAATTCCGTGAAAACGCTCAAAGTTTTGGTGAGAGTGATATAAAAAGCAGGCTGTGGCTGAAAGAATTGCATTTAAAATATTTATGTGCACCTTGTTACTTTCTACTCTGCAATGATGTATTAACAATTTATGATACTTATTTGTTATTCTTCAATGATCCACATCAACCGTATTTATTATGTGTTAAGGTATTGGGTCTTAAGTGTAGATTTTTTTTTATGCTTCTAAAATTCTGTTTTATATATTAACTTACACTGTGTGCCTAGTGTTCAAAGGTATATTTGCCAACAAATATGAAGAGAAATATTGATGTATCTGAGCTGCTGAGGGTTGAAAGGTCATTGGATATTTTCAGTTGCATCGTCCATGTATTTAAATTGAGCTTTAATAAATTGCTTCAGTCCAAAAATTACAGGAAAGGTGTATTCTTAATTGATGAATGGATTGATCTCTTTTCCAAAAGGGGACCTATTTGTGTTCCAAAACAGAAAAACATTACAGCAATAGATTTTATAAGTAAGAACCTACTAGGCAAATATATTTTTCAGGTTGTGCATTTTAAAAGGTCTAATTTCATTGTTTTTAATATAGATGTACATATATAAGTTATTCCTACTGTGATGACTTATTAAGTTAAAAGACTGGTTTGATTTGCTTATGGTGTGAAATTCTTTGTTATTTTTCTAAGAAAAATAAAATTTAAAAGAAATGAAATAAAGCTAAGGGAGAGCGAGAAGCTATTTACCCAAAGTGAGCTTTCAGTTTTAGTTTGCATGGCTATCTGCCTGCCTTTCCTTCTATGAAAATCCAGAAAACCTTTTTTTAAAATGGAGTCTTGCTATTTTCCACTCCTTACAGATAATACAAATTCAGTTTGTCAGGTTGGATGATGATTTCAGAGCTATGATGGATTTATCAGTTGGTTTTGGATGTGTAAAGAATGATATATATATATATATATATATTAAATAGGTCAATCAGACTATGACAGCTATGTACGACCATTTGTATGTGTATCTATGTCAGAAAGAATCTTTATTAAAATATTTTGATCAAACATTTTATTATGCTGTGCTTTGTAGAAGAAAGTAACAAAAAAAAAAAAAGGAAAGGAAAGGAGTTTCATTAAAAGTGGAACTAAAGTTTTGGCAGTGCTGCACAAATTATGAGTAGCCTTAGTTCACCTGGTTACTAAGAGGGCTAGAACTGGGGATGACCATGGAGCAGAGGTGAAAGAAGTCTATGGTTAGACCCAGAACATGCCTAGAGTTCCTGATACTTTTTAAAAAGCCAGGGTCTTCCTGAAAATATCTCCCACATGTACAGAATCTAGGTCATGCTAGGGCCTGCCAAGGTGGGTAAATTTTCTTAAAGACTTTTAAAACAAAAGTTCTGCATTCAAATGCTTGAAGACCAAAAGAAAAGATGAATCTGGATTCTTTGAGCACCAGCTTTATGGTGGTCTCATTCTACTTCTCTGTGACAAAAGGGTCAATGTGATTGAATTATGTAAGTGTAAGTAATGCCAGCAGAGACTCCCAGAATTTATTAGGTCATTGGTTAATGAGATGCTTGGTATTTGAATTGGGTTAGGCATGACTCTACTAAGGTATATCTGTTTATATTTGAACCTTTGCTCTTGAATGTAGAAAGTATAATTTGTAGGCATTGCAGATGGTGGTACTGATGTGGAGGTCTGAAGGTCCAGATCCTTCACTGGACCTAGTAACCTAGATGCATTTGTGAGGGGGTGGTCTGTGCAGCCCCTGCTCATAAAGACATCCCTAAATGCCATCAAACTTAGTGGAGGTAAAGAAGGATGCTTTCTGTTCCGATTTTCATCAAAGAAGATTAATCAGAACCTGTAACTTTTCAGACAACATAAGAGCAAAAGGCCTTGAAACTCAACCCCCTCTGTCAGGGAGTAGTGGTAGACAGGAAGGGACCAGGGTAGCCCCTAGGCTGGGGAAGACCTTCTCTCAGCATTTACCAGACAAAGCCTGGGTGCGTCTAATTATGATTATTAAAACAATTTCCATGACGATGTCTAATATTATGTTAATTTGAAAACAACTGTGTATGAAAACTGTCGACTATAATACCTAAATTCATTTAATGAAACACATCGTTAAGGCAATTAAACCTCCTGGATGTGATTAAGAAACATAATTACGACACTGTTCTGCACCATAATTGGGTGTCTTTAATCAAGGGGTAAAGTGATCAGCAACACAGCCATTAGTTTGTATTGTTCTGTCCCTGCTGTCCATCATTCTGATTAGGAATTAGCCACAGCCTCCACTAGTCAGACTTCCCCCCCTTTGCATACTAACATTGTAGGGGACACATTTGCTGCAAGATTTACTGCTTAATATTTTGCATCATTAAGAAGGCCTCCCTGAAACACTTCCTCTACAAACTGTGTATTATTCCACCACTATCAGAAATCGGACAGAATAACAAATCTTGAACTTCAAGAAAAAGACATGCTGGTTCTCCCCTCATACTCCAGCCACTCAGCTTCTGTACTTAGTCCAGAAGAGAACTCAAGTGTAAGGGGGGAGCGTTGGAGAAGGATATTGAAGACGGAAGATGTCAAACAAGCGGGCAATACTGAAATGCATTGGAGGCAATTATATTTATTTTTATTTTAATATTTTCAGAGATGCCAACGGTTTGTTTTGTTTTCCTTTTTGACTGGAGCTGGTCAGCATATGTTGTTTAAAAAGCCATAGGATGTCTGAAAGAAAAGGCAAAGAAGCTTCAGGTTTGCTTAGGTGTCCTTCTCTGCCTCAACCCTAACCCCTCCAGAGTTTCTCCAGCATCTGCTTCTGGTTAAGGAAGAGGATGGCTGGAGAAAATTTCCACCTCTCTACATCCAGACTCCAGGCCACTTTTCTTCTGCCTTCTCTGGAGAATCAGTCCTTTCACTGCTGTGCCACAGTGTCTACCCAGGTGGGACACTTGCATAAGAACCAAGGAGTCAACACCAGGGCCTTCAGAATTCATCTTCAGAGTGTGGGCATGTAACAGCCAGTAGTGGCTCATCCAAGAGCCTGCTGGGATATCCACCAGACCTTAAGGCCCTTCCTCAGGAGCATCCTACCAACAACTCCTCAGGGAACTGAAGGCTCCACATGTCTTGTGAGTCCCACTTGAATTCACTAGCTTGACCCTGAGGTCTGATAGACTCTTCAGCTGTTTATTTACTAATTTTCCTGCAAGTAAACATTTTGGGGAAGTCACCTCTCCATTCTTCTCCCTGAGGTGGGTAGATGAGTGTGCCTGTGCTGTGTCTAACACACATACTCATTTACACAGAGGGGAGGCTAGAGGGAGAGGGGGAGGGGGAGGGAGAGGAGAAGGGGGAGGGGGGAGAGGGTGACACTGCAGTGCTCTTTCTTCCCACTCTAAAGCTGAGCAACCATCCTAAGACCTTTTGTTGCACAGGAATTCTTGCTGTAATCGCTCCCATTTCCTTTTCTTAGCCCACAATCCACTAGAGAAAACCCAGGCTCACAGATTTCCTTCCCCACGCACTTTTAGCATGCAACACCAGAAACAAACTTTTGTACTGCTTTCTGACCTAACCCAATATGAGTAGCAATGTAATGACTTATGAAAGATATAATCATGTGTTAAATTGAATCCTCAGTTTAACTGTTAATGGTGTGCTCTGGGCACATTTATTTATTAAATGCTATGGTAACTAATTACCACTAGGAAAAAAAAAGATAATACACTTCCCAGACTTTGAAAAATAATGGTGAGTTCAGTTCTGGTCATGCAGCACGTTGCAGTGGCTCTGCCTGGCTGAGCAAGGGAACCGTGGAGATCTGAGGTCTGCCTGTGTTCCAGCAAAGAGGGAGGTAATGAACCCTGGTTAGGGGAGCTTTCCAAGCTTCCTCTTCCAACCTTTAATGAAAATGAGATTTTAACTTGTGGATGTAGTGGTGGCCAGGGGAAGGATGAACTGAATGACACCTCTACACAAAATCAAATAGTAAAACCTAAACACCAGAAACATAAAAGAGCTTTCTTTTAACCAAAATGCAGATCAGACTAAAATCATCCACCTCCCAAGGGGCTTTACATCAATTAACGGTTTTGCAGAATGGTTTAAACTCAGTCTTGAAGCCAAACATAGGCATAGATAGAATGAAGGAAAACTAAGAGACGTAAGGTCAGTTTGAAGTACAGAATACTTTCAGGATGAGAGTTTTTTTCTCTCAAACAATTCTGGACAAGTGGTGTGTGTTTTGTAGGCTTCACAAGAGAAACAGGAGTTTGGTGCAACCCAAGCCCTAGGATAGCCCTAGTGCATGTTGCCTAGCCTTAGTCAGATCAAGAAGGCTTTCTGCAGCTTGGTGGTGAAGAAAAATCAACCACTTCCGCGATAGATTTGATCACCCAAAGAGCTTTTCTCACTCTGAGCCTAGCTAAAGGCGATTCAGAGCTGCTGAGGCAATTTTCTTCCCAGGCTTCCCAAAGACTGGCATTTTCCCTGCCTGCCCCTCCTGCAGGCCAACTATGGCCCAACCTCCAAGTTTCTAGGGACACAAAAAGACTTTAAGGTGCTTTGCCTTTAATTCTCTTCCCAGGTGTTGCTAAATCCTGCTGCACCATGTGTACAATTCAGGGACCAAATTCAGGGTCTTCCTTTTAAAGTGCACCCCTTACAGCTTGACTAACCCCAGGAGTTTTGGGAATGGTCCCAGTTGTAGATCAGGAGGAACTTTTATTTATTCCCTTATTTGGGCAGGGAAACTCTCTTCTCCTTTCCCTTTTCTGGAGACTTGTGTGAATTTAATTCTGTCACTAATTCATATAATTAGTGGTATTGTTCTTAATAGTTTTTTTTTCTGGATTGTCTTAAAATGAGGTGTGGTGAGTAGGGCAAGGCAGAATGGGGAGGAGAAAAGGAGGGCTCCCTTTTCTGGATTATTCTGTCCAGTAACACAGAAATACAGATTAAGCAACATTGGAAGGGAAATTTCTGGCCTGGAAAAGCCATCATGTAAAAACAGAGATTGGTTTTAAACACTGGCCACCACCCTAACTGCAGCCTTTGCCAAGGAAGTCCATCTTACATGTCACCAGGGTGCTTTGATGGGGAGTTGGCTTTAATTATGCTCAATAAGATATCATCTTCTACCCAGCTTGAGAAAGAGTTAATTCTTTCTCAAAGACCAGAGCTGTCCTTGTCTGTTCAACCTGATTCACAGATGCAATAAAATATGAAGCAAATTTATGATCTGTTTCAAGCTTTTTATTGCTGTATTTTTAAATTCATATATGCACATATAAGAACTATGATCTGTGAATAATTTGAAATGCTATAGTTGAATGATACATTTTAGATAAAACATAACCATATCTTTATATAATTATCTCACGTTAAAATAAAAAAGAAAAATAGATTTCTAATGTGGACCAAACTGAAAAACTAATGACAGCCATAAACTGCTAACCAACCATAAATTAACATCTTCATCAAGGGTAAAGTGCTATCACTGGTTATATAAAGCAAGTATTATTTCTCCTTATGAGTTTTAGATAAAGTCCAGGTATATTTTAAGGATCTATTATTTACAAATACTTCCCAGTCTTAAAGATTCATTTTTACTAAGAGGATGGTTGCAACTCAAACCTGCCATGCTAACAGAGGTATTTAGGAATGAGAATTTAGATTTCAACATAAAAATGCTTCATGACCCAACCTCATTTTATACATTTATTCAGCTCTGGCAATTACCAAATTATTTAATACAAAGATTTCAATGTTAAATATGTTTATGTATTCTCTGAAGAGGCAACAATTTCCTCCCTCCAGGTGGTGGTCATGACAGTGGTGGATTATGTATCTAACATAGGAAAATACTAAATCATGCATTGTCTCTTCCAGTAAATGCAACTAAATTTGCTGTCTCTCTGCAGTATTACATTCAGAATCAGGTGCCAGTCTGAGCCTATACCCTTCATTCCAGACTTGGATGAAAGAAAATGACTTTCCCAACCAGGCTTTCACAGTGACACAGAAAGCCATGAAAAAGAAAAGACCTTCCATCTATGGAATGTTGGGCACATCAGCTAGTGTGATCAAGTAATAATTGAGTCTCTATAACTGTAATTTTCTTTTGCAGAAGCATCAGGAGTACATATATTTAAAATGTGTCTTAAATGAATGAAATTTAAAATATCTATAGTGGCTCATACAATTGATCTCTTTGTGCAATTAAAAATTACTTTGTATGAAAGGAAAACAATTATCTGGATTATGGGAAATGTGGTAGCAAATATAAGTTATGTCTGTGGTTCAGTCATCATTTGTGACCCCTTGCCCTGTAGAAGAGCTGTAGATGTTATCACCTAGGGTCAAAGGTTAAGGAAAATGTTTCCTAGTCCAAGAGCCCTTCTTTAACTTTTGAAAATATTATTTAATCTACTTTCTTAAAAGTGAAGATAAATTTTATAACTTTGCAGTAGGATTGAGTTATTTCAAAATAAGTTAGTTTAAATTTATTTCAATGATGAATCATTAGATAGTAATACCTTTACCTGATATCTTTACCTCTCTACTTGCTTTGTACTATAACAACACAAATTGCTGTTATAGGTACAAATAGAAAATGATTCTATTCTAAGCACTTTGTCCATTGTAGTTTGCAATGTAGTTTTTCCCTATATCAACTACTCTTTAGAATCTAGGATAATCATAGGATTTTCTTTTTTAAATCCAGCCCTACTCTGAGTAGAAAATGAACACTATTACTTACAGGATCATGCTAATTCCAGAAAATTTTAATTTTTTCAGTACCTGCTATATAGAGTACAAATGAAAGTTAAGGTATACTTTTCACAGAATGTCCTTTTAATTTCCATTTAGAAAAAAAGGAATGCTGACCCAACCAGTTCCAAGAATCAGGTGCACCTTCTGAAACAGCTGGATTCTGTTACCTGCTAACAGGAGGATGGTCATCTCTTAGTCATCATTTGTGACCCCTTGTCCTGTAGAAGTCAATCAGAGTCCCTCCACATCAGTGTTCCAGTGCAACAGTGAAGTAAATTAACACAGAAGGACCATTTTACCCTCACCATTCCCGTTGAGCATTTGCATTTCAATTTTGTGAATAAATTAAGCATAGTCCAAATATTATTCACTTTTCTTCATTATCTGTTGAGAAATGAAGAAAGCTTCATAAGGCAATGCCTAGCTAGACTGAAACTTCTCTCACTTCTAGTTCTTATTCATCTCTTTCCCCACAGACTAGAAGGTAGTAAAATTCATAGGCAAGCAAGGTCAGCATTCCAAATTTAGTGCTTTTTATCCTGCATATAGACAAAGTGAAAATGCACTGAAAAAATTCTGAACACTGGATTGTTTAGGGAGAGTATCAGAAAATGCATATATATACATTAGGAAGGTGAGGAATGAATTGGGTTATTCATATAGCATAATCATTTTTTCCCAAATTTTGCTTTTATAAACTAAATGTCAGCCAATTTACTCCTAGTAAAGTTATGAGACATAAACATTCAACTGTGTTTAAAGGTTTTTATTGTAAATGAAAGAATATTGAATATCTCATTTGTAAAGTGTATTTATCACTTCTTTAAGTTAATTGACTTTTTGTAAGTTTGTATGTGTCATTTAATAATCAAAAATGGTAAGCAAATGTATCATGACAATAGTTAATTTTTTAGAATAGTTCAGTCTAAACAGGTTTTGAAATGTAACTGGTGTTAAATTTTCATCTTATTCAAAAGTAAAGATTTTCATGAATTAAATTAATCTATTCTAGATATATAATATAAAATATATTTAGGCTAAAAAGCCAAACTCATTGGTCAGTGTCCTAACACTGTAAGATTAATTAATAATTGCCTTGGGTAATGGTACAATTTTATGACATTGCTCACTATAACTTAAATAGACCTACAAACTTGGGTGCTAACTTTTTTCTAATTGAGTAGTTGAGTGTGAGTACCTAATAATGTAGTGCAAGTAAACAATAGTTTGGAACACTGAGAAACCTTTTTTTCCAATTTTTATTAGATATTTTCTTCAATTACATTTCAAATGCTATCCCGAAAGTCCCCTATACCCTCCCCCACCCCCTGCCCTGCTCCCATACCCACCCACTCCCACATCATGGCCCAGGCGTTCCCCTGTACTGGTACATATAAAGTTTGCATGACCAAGGGGCCTCTCTTTCCAATGATGGCCAACTAGGCTATCTTCTGCTACATATGCAGCTAGAGACAGGAGCTCTGGGGGTACTGGTTAGTTCATATTGTTCTTCCACCTATAGGGTTGGAGACCCCTTCAGCTCCTTGAGTACTTTCTCTAGCTCCTCTCTTGGGAACTCTGTGTTCCATCTAATAGCTGACTATGAGGATCCACTTCTGTGTTTGCCAGGCACTGGCATAGCCTCACACGAGACAGCTAAATCAGGGCCCTTTCAGTAATATCTTGCTGGCGTATGCAATAGAGTCTGCATTTGGTGGCTGATTATGGGATGGATCCCCGGCTGCAGCAGTCACTGGTTGGTCCATCCTTTTGTCTCAGCTCCACACTTGATCTCTGTAACTCCTTCAATGTGTGCTTTCTTCCAACTTCTAAGAAGGGGTGAAGTGTCCACACTTTGGTCTTCATTCCTCTTGAGTTTCATGTGTTTAGCAAATTGTATCTTGGGTAATGTAGGTTTCTGGGCTAATATCCACTTATCAGTGAGTACATGCTATGTGAGTTCTTTTGTGATTGGGTTACCTCACTCAGGATGATACCCTCCAGATCCATTCATTTGCCTAGGAATTTCATAAATTCATTGTTTTTAATAGCTGTGTAGTGCTCCATTGGAACACTGAGAAACTTAATAGGTTTAAAATAGGTACACATTTTAAAGAAAGGAAATTAGGGTTTACACTGGATAGCCACTTTTTGTTCCATCACTCCAACCAGAATACACGAGTCTTTGAAGAAATTTTAAGATTCTACTGTTAAAGAAGAAGCTGCTTAAAGGAAGTATTATCGAAATTACTTTTTACGATGAAATAAGCACACATGAACAGAGATATTTTGAATAGCACACCTAAACAGAGATATTTGGATAGTGACTGGAGATCCGAGGACAAAACAAAGCTGGCACAGCAAAAGGGACAGAAAAGCCCGAACTAAGTAGATGTAAAGGCCAGCAGAGTTACTTGCATGACTTAGTCGCAGGACACATTGAGCCTCTGTTCACCAATCACATGTGTGAGCATAATTGGTCACTGATGTAAAACAATACTATATACGCACTTAACTCAAAATGTAGGTGAAGCTGTAAAAGTGAAAAGATAAAAATTTAGAACATATAAAAGTTACCAAATTATGGAGATTTAATTAATTTTTTGTTTTGGTTATCTTTATCATCACACCACAGTACCTTAAACTTATATTAAGCCATTTACTGACTAATTACATGTATGTGTCTATGCACATGTGTGTGATTGTATGTGAGTATAAGAATGTGTGTGATTTTTGTATGTGTGTGAGTGTGTGTGCAGAGGTCAGGTGATAAACTGTAAGAGTCAATTCTTTCTTCCTAAACAGGTCATCAAGTTTGTCAGGAGACAGCTTTACTCACTGAACCATCTTGGAGGTCCACCTCTATGTTTTTAGCTTGTGTAATTTGTTTATGATAATTTATTATAGAACACTACTTTCTAATATCTGCTCAGAAAAGGAGTAATTAGAAGGTACACTAAATCAGATATTAAAATATTTAAATAATTTCAAAATAAGAAATTTATTATTTACAACCAAACAAAAACCAAATAAGTTATTTATATGCTGTTTTCTCCAATAAAGTGGATATTTGTGAAGAGGAAGGTTAATAGTATTATGCATAACTATTTAGTGGAAATGCTTAATAAGTATTTGGTTAAATAAATGAATGGAAACAATAATTATATAACATTCTGCTAACCTGTATCACCATCCTAAAATATATGCATGCACACATACACACATACACACATACAAAATGATGTTTGATGGAGTTAGTTTACACTGAGGCAACAGTAAGCCAACTATGCAACATGGAGCAACACTTAAAAAGCCCCACTCAGTGCTAGGCCTAGGTAATTGCCTTTAGAGTTGCTAGTCATTGAGGTCACATGGACCCCTAAACATTATAGGTCATAGTCAATGTTCTTAACTACCATCAAAAATTTTATAGTAAGCCCCTATTTCTAAAGACATTGCACAATTGAGTGGTATAGCATGGAGAAAGCAAGCTAGTGCTGTCCCGGAAACTTCATTCCTAATTGCTAACGCTCATAATGCTGGAAGATGCTATGAATGCTACCAGGAAGAAAAAAGTAGTCATCAGTCTTACCCAGCTATGAACCCTATGAGCTACAATAGTGAATGGTCTAGTAAGGCATGCTCATAGATGCAATAGTGGCAGAGACATTACAGGACTAACCAATCACTTTATGGTTCCATTTGCAGTCCACTTCACAAGTTGATTTCCATATTTAGAACTGTGAATGGAGACGAGAGTTTGTGGCTAGACGTGGCATATGACATACGTGAGAAGCTACCATTACTATTCTGCTAAATGAATATAATGTATTACATAGACTTTAAATGAGTTATTGTCCTACCCATAGATTGACACATCTTCTAGGAAAAGGAAAGTGAATTTTATTTAAGTGTGTGATTCCTGTTGGTTCAACTGGGCTCCAGTACAGCCACATATCTAAGAGTATAATGACATTGTGTGATTCCTGTTGGTTCAACCGGGCTCCAGTACAGCCACATATCTAAGAGTATAATGACATTGTGTGATTCCTGTTGGTTCAACCGGGCTCCAGTACAGCCACATATCTAAGAGTATAATGACATTGCAGACTGTACTTGAAGAGAGGAGAAAAAAAAAAGGTCCAAAGTTATGCATGTAGGGGAAGTGGATGCCTCTGGGAGGAATTTGGGGGAAGGGGATGGATATGAAAGCATACAAATTTGTCTCAGAACTAGTAAAAATAAAAAAAAAAAGACTTAAGTTTCATTTTTTTGTTTAAGTGTGTGTGCTTGTGTCTACATAAGTGGATGGCACCTGTGGGTGGTTGTCCATGGAGGACAGAAAAAGGTGTTGGATCCCCTAGAGCTGCAGATACAAGCTGGCTACTCTGACGGCTAAAAACCATACTCAGCAGAGAATGAGATAGTCATGGGATTTTTTTCTTACAATTTGTCTATCTGGTAGATTCCATTGATGGATTTTCATATATTGAACCATCCCTGCATGCCTGGGATGAAGCTTACTTGATTTTTTTTTTCATAATCACCAAAATTTATTTAGTGTATTTAGACTTCCCTAATTCAACAGCAGGGTTCAGCTGCTTCTGTCCATTGGTTGGGTGCAAACATCTGCATCTGACTCTTTCAGCTACTTGCTGAGTCTTTTGGAGGACAATCATGATAGGTCCCTTTTTGAGAGCACTCCAAAGTCTCAGTAATAGTGTCAGGCCTTGGGACGTCCCCTTGAGCTGGATCCCACTTTGGGCCTGTCACTGGAACTTCTTTTCCTCAGGCTCCTCTCCATTCCCATCCCTGTAATTCTTTCAGACAGGAACAATTATGCATCAGAGTTGTGGGATGGCAACCCCATCCCTCACTTGATGTCCATCCTGAGTGAAGTAACTCAGACCCAAAAGGACATGCATGGTATATACTCACTAATAAGTGGATATTAAAGCTCTCCCAAAAAGTACAGAATACCCAGGATACAGTCCATAGAACCCAAAATGTTCAACAAGGTGAAGTGCCCAAGTGAGGATGTGTCAGTCCCACTTGGGAGAGAGAAAAAGCAATCACAAGTGGAGAAGGAGGGAGGGACCTGGGAGGAAAAGTGGATGAGGGTGGGAGGAGTGGGAGGGAGAGGGTAATCTGATCTGGTATTGGGTGAAGGAAAAGGACTGAAGCCCTGAGGGCCAGCAGAAAGAATGGAAACAGGCAACCTTAGGTATTAGAGTGTGTGTGTGTGTGTGTGTGTGTGTGTGTGTGTGTGTGTGTGCGCGCTCGCGCGCGCTCTAGAATGCACCAGAGACCTGGGAGGTGAGCAGCTCTCAGGACTCAAAGAGAAGGACCTTAGATGAAATGACCAAAAGTAGGGAGAGGGAACTTATAGAGCCCACCTACAGCTTACTTGATCTTGATGGATGATGTTTTTGATGTGTTCCTAGATTTGGTTTGTGAGTATTTTATTGAAAATTTTTGCATCAATGTTCATATGAGAAATCGATCTGAAGTTCTCTGTCTTTGTTGAGTCTTTGTGTGGTTGGTGTTTGCAGACAAGAGCATGTTTCCTCAGAGAGGATCCACCCAGCAGTTAACTCACAGATACAGACACCCACAGCCAAACAGTGGATGGAGGTTGGGTCCTCTTATGGAAGAATAGGAGGAAGGATAGAGGGTCCTAAAGGGGATAGAAACTCCACAGGAAGACCAACAGACTCAACTAACCTGGACTCTTGGGGCTCTCAGAGTTTGATTCTCCAACCAAAGAGCATACACAGGCTGGACCTAGGATGCCCCACTCATATGTAGCAGATGTGCAGCTTGGTCTTCATGTGGGTCTCGAAGAACTGGGATGGGAGCTATCCCAAAAGCGGCTGCCCGTGGGATATATTTGACTAGCTGGTCTGCCTTGTCTAGAATCAGTGGGAGAGGAAGTACTTAGCCTCTAAGAGACTTGAAGTGTCAGGATGGGCAGTGGTACTACCCAGGGAACCCCTACCCTCTCAGAGGAGGAGAGACAGCATGGGGAATGGACAGTGGGAGGGTGTAACAAGAAGGGAGGCAGTGAGCAGGATGTAAAGTGAATAAACAAAAATCAACAGATAAAAAAAGAACCATACTCAGTTCTCTGTGAGAGCAGCAAGTATTCTTAAATGCTAATCCATCTCTCTTGCTCCCAAAGTAATTTTTAAGAGACAAAAAAGTTGCTCATATATCTCTGTTAAACTTTGCAATTGTGTGTTCAAACTAAGTTCACATGTGTTGGTGATAGTAAGACATGATCAAACACAAATTATACTTGGAGGAACATTAAACCCAAGTCAGCAACAATTCCCAGAGGTAAAATTCCAGGAATATGGACTCAGTGGTTAAGCCACCAGAAGAGGCAAAGGAAAGGGGGACTATGGAGTCAGACCCATAAAACAGGAGTAGGTTGAAGATGCTAGGTTCAGAATACAAACCATGTTTAATACGTTTAAAGGTATGTAAAGGGATAATAGAATAAAATCTCAGCCAGAATGCAGATGGTCTTTTGGATGTGTGTGTGGGAAGAGGTTTTAGTACATTGCTTTGTGAATATAGTTAGCAACAGGACATTGTATGGTTAAAAGTTGCTAAGAGGATATATCCTAAATGCTATTACAACAAAAGTGGTTTGATTCTGTAATTTGGGCTGATTAATCATTCTCCATCTTTTTCATGAGTCATAACTTCCCTTTGTATTCTGTGAATTTAGGTAATTATAAATAGCCATTTTGTATTTTTATTTTAAAAAGGAAAGAGATGGAGAATAAAGACCACCTCATTAAAGCAAAAACAGAATTCAGGCCAGTAACCTTCATGTGGACAGACTACAAAGAACCTATGCTCTAGGAAGGGAAAAGAAATGCTACCAGGATATGTTGCCTAGCATAATAAGTATTTTAGAATGCTGTTTTAAAATCAATCTCCTTTATAATAACAATAAAAATTTTCTAAAGCATTAGAATTTCTAATTAATACAGCATGAATTAATTTGGTTTAATTATTTATCCTGTGAATTGATATTTTGTATCACCATTTATATCAAATGTCAGTCACGGGTATTTGGTAGTAGAACTCTTTTACTAATCAATTCAGGCTGTGTGATGTTATATAAAATGATTTTATAGTTTCATTTGAGCTTAAAATAAAAACTAACCTTAAAGTCTAAAAGGCTGTGGATAAATAATGCAACCTAATTTCTCAGCTTACATAAATGGAAACATTTGGTAAAGGGTTCATTGAAGTATTAGATAACATGGTTTAACACTACAGACCAACACTACTGTCAGTGCTATTATAACTTCAATATTTACCTCCACAATAAGCCTAATACTAATAATGTCTAGGGTAAGTGCTGACAATATGATAGGCTTTGTGTTTGCCTATACATTAGAATTTAAGAATATCTAACTTGAAAATGAGCCATTTTACATAACAATTAATTATGTTCTATTGAGCTGTACAATACAAAGTTATAAAGAGCATTTATGGATGATTAAATATTAAAGGGAAGTTGACACATTTAATATTTTGCAAAATTCATTTAATGCAAAGGTACCCTGGTGATGTAGACATTATTGATACTATACTTGAAGGGAAAAAATTCATACAGTGTAACTCCTGGGATTTAATTTCCTTCTCTGGAAAACGGGAAATTGTTAGACTGTCCATCGATGGCACATCTTTCCAGAAGTACATAAAACCATATTAGAGGATATCAGTAACTCAAATAAAATCACCCTGGAACAAATATATTACTGGAAAAGCACATTCACTACAAATGATAAAAAATCATAGTAAGTACAAACTTGAAAATGTTATTTTACCTTATCCTGAAATGATTGCCATGACATTTTTTAAACCATCACACTGCTTTATTTTATGACAGGTTTTGTGACCCAAAACAAACTGGATTGATTTCAACCTAATATAAATTTGCCATTTTCAAACAAACAAGAGTAGTGGTTGCATTTTTGGGAGTGCAGCAAATCACAGAGCTCAGCACATGCAGTGTTACTCTGCAAAGCTTTTCTGCCACACTTTCAGCTTCTCCAAGATTTTGCTTTGTACCTAAAGGAGACGACAGAATCAGGGTGCTGAATACCTAAAAACATACGACTGTGGTTTAGTCCTATAGGCTTCCTGTCAATTATTTCTAAATCAAGATAAGTTAAAAACATAATCAGCAGTAGCTTCATTTCATTTACTGCAAAATATCTTCCTGGACATTTGCTTGTTCCAAGTCCAAAAGGTATAACGTAACTCTTCAGCTTTTTTCCCCCTTTGAAAAACGTGGTTTTCTTTTTACCATCTTCTATGAAGCGATCAAATCTAAATTCCTATAGGAAATAATAGACATTGTTAAAATTGCATTTTTATGAGTTTGAGTTAGGTTCACAAAATTGATTTTTTGTCTAAAAAACAAACACAAGGAACTAAAACCTGAAAATATGAAAGTCATACTCAAACTCTCAAAAAATTCAAATGTCACATGGAACACTGATCTCCAAGCACCTATACCACCTCCCTTCTCAGCTCACATCTCCTTTGTCTTCTCTGGTTTGGTATTCGATGCTGTCATGAAATACTGAAGTCTGGGTAATCGATAAAGGAAAGCTCTTCTTTGACTTGTGAATCTGGAGTCCAAATAGTCTAAGAACCTGGCACTGATGGGGCCTTCTGTCCTTATCAAAACAGAAAACCACAGGGCATGTTGGTGCATTCAGAAAAGGAAAAATCAGAGAGAAAGTCTTCGGTCATAGTAACCCACTTTTCTATCAGCCAGAATACTTTCAAGAGATTGATAACAGAGCAAACCCAACCACCTATTAAAGTCTCACCTCACAACACCACCAATAGCATCAGATTTCAAGATAAGTTTTGTACAGGATACACAATGCTCAAATTATAGAAACTGCACTGAGTTTTCTAAGCACAGAGAGGCTACATCTATTTCCATTTTTGTCCTTTACAATGACCCACATATATATACTGATTATGGGTAAAAGGGTTCTCGTACACTGCTGCTGCCATTTCTATTATGAAGTAATGAATCTTAGCAGCCTCAGTTTGTTATTCTGTTATCCTCTCAACTAGCTACTGAAGGATAAGTACCATGAATTTAGGATTTAGTGTTTATGTTTGGATTAAAGAGACAGGAAATAATAAAATTCAACAAATCTCCAGAAAAAACCTAAGCTGCAAGCAGATTTTGCTTTTTTTCTATGTTAATGCAAATTTCTCCTATAAGATTTCTATTAGATATACTCTGCTTGGGTTAATTGATTTCTATTTGAGTATACTATACTTTGGTTAATCTGACCTACTTATTTATCAGGTATTTCTGACATATATTCATAAAGAAGTTCTATTATTGGCTATAGAAAATTAGAGAATTCATTTATTTAGGGTAGTTGGTCTGCACTGTTAATTTTGCCACACTGCCAAAATGGTCAAGTTCAACTCTCATTTGAGTGTTAAAGAGTGTTAAAGGGTACTTAGTGACTTTACTTTAGTTCATTATGAATTAAACTTTCAATTAAATTAATTAATTAATGCTCATGGTTTGAGTTAAAATGACCAATTATTTTCAATAGAGATCATTATATCTGCTTAACCACCACTTTGATATAAACTACATGAAGTCAAATGTAGAGAAGTAAGTAGGTCAGGACCAACACATTTCTGTTTATGCCAAAACCCTATAATGTGAATAAATTGTGATTGATTATATTACAAATGTTTAAATCATTTTAATGGCAAATGTGGTAAGGTTGAAACAATTATCTCCCTTATCAGCACTTGGTTTACTTTAGTTTATTTAGAATAATTAATTTAAGTATTTGAGCTTTGAAAGCCTTTGCACAATTCCTACTCCCTCCCATTTTGCAAGTCTGTAAAATAATGTTGGCAATATTATTTAGCATGTGATAGTTTGTTATTTCCTAACAAGTGATGCCTTAAACAGATTAGAATACATGTATATTTTAGTACTGTTATGAAATGTATCCAAACAAATCTAACCAATGTAGAACTGAAAATATTTGTTCATCCATGCAGTGAATACCATGATAGTTTCAGTGGACATACAGTGTTTCTAGTAGCACATGGAAGCCTCTCTTGGTGAACATCTTCATCTCTCTGGTCTAGCCCTGCCTTCCTGAACTCAGCACTAGCCCTTCTTGTTAGCACCTTTAGCATTTCTTAGCACATTTTTTAATTAAGGCATTTTTATTAGATATTTTCTTCATTTACATTTCAAATGCTATTCCTAAAGCTCCTATACCCTCCCCCACCCTGCTCCCCAACCCATCCACTTCCACTTCCTGGCCCTGGCATTCGCCTGTACTGGGGCATATGATCTTCTCAAGACCAAGGACCTCTCCTCCCATTGATGGCTGACTAGGCCATCCTCTGCTACATATGCAACTAGAGACACAACTCTGGGGGTACTGGTTAGTTCATATTCTTGTTCCTCCTATAAGGTTGCAGACCCCTTCAGCTCCTTGGGTACTTTCTCTAGCTCCTTCATTAGGGGCCCTGTGTACCATCTAATAGATGACTGTGAGCATCCACTTCTGTATTTACCAGGCATTGGCATAGCCTCACAAGAGAGAGCTATATCAGGGTCCTTTCAGCATAATCTTGCTGGCATATGCAATAGTGTCTGCCTTTGGTAGCTGATTGTGGGATGGATCCCCAGGTGGGGCAGTCTCTGGATTGTCCATCATTTCGTCTTAGCACCAAACTTTGTCTCTATAACTCCTTCCATGGGTATTTTGTTCCCTCTTCTTAGAAGGACTGACACATCCACACTTTGGTCTTTTTTCTTGAGTTTCATATGTTTTGCAAATTGTATCTTGTATATTCTAAGTTTCTGGGCTAATATCCATTTATCAGTGAGTGCATACCATGTGTGTTCTTTTGTGATTGGGTTACCTCACTCAGGATGATATCCTCCAGATCCATCCATTTGGCTAAGAATTTCATGAATTCATTGTTTTTAATTGCTGAGTAGTACTCCATTGTGTAAATGTACCACATTTTCTGTATCCATTCCTCTGTGGAGGGACATCTGGTTCTGTCCAGCTTCTGGCTATTATAAATAAGGCTGCTATGAACATAGTGGAGCATGTGTTCTTATTACAAGTTAGAACATCTTCTGGGTATATGCCCAGGAGAGGAATTGCTGGATCTTCTGGTAGTGCTATGTCCAATTTTCTGAGGAACCGCAAGACTGATTTCCAGAGTGGTTGTACCAGCTTGCATTCCCACCAGCAATGGAGGAGTGTTTCTCTTTCTCCACATCCTCACCAGCATCTACTGTCACCTGAATTTTCGATGTTAGCCATTCTGACTTGTGTGAGGTGGAATCTCAAGGTTGTTTTGATTTGGAGTTCCCTAATAATTAAAGATGTTGAACATTTTTTTTTCAGGCACTTCTTAGCCATTATTCCTCATTTGAGAATTCTTTGTTTAGCTCTGTACCCCATTTTTTAATAGGGTTATTTGATTTTCTGGAGTCCATCTTCTTGAGTTCATTATATATATTGGATATCAATACCCTATCTGATTTAGGATTGGTAAAGATCCTTTCATAATCTGTTCATGGCCTTTTTGCCTTGCAGAAGCTTTGCCATTTTATGAGGTCCCATTTGTTGATTCTTGATCTTACAGCACAAGCCATTGCTGTTTTGTTCAGGAATTTTTCCCCTGTGCCCATATCTTTGAGGCTTTCCCCCACTTTCTCCTCTATAAGTTTCTGTGTCTCTGGTTTTATGTGGAGATCCTTGATCCACTTAGACTTAAGCTTTGTACAAGGAGATAAGAATGGATCAATTCTCTCAAAAACCAAAAAAAAAAAAAAAAAAAAAGAATGGATCAATTCGCATTCTTCTACATGATAACCGTCAGTTGTGCCAGCACCGTTTGCTAAAAATCTGTCTTTTTTTCCACTGGATGGTTCTTGATGAGCAATCTAAGCAGATTAGTGTTCTTCCCTAAAGCTTTCTGCTAAGGACAAATAGCTTAAGTAAAATTTAACATGAAACACAACCCTAGAAAAAAGGTTCACTATAGTTCTGGTGTTTGTTCTAAAAAAAGCAAAAGAGGAAATTTAACATGATTTTTGGCTTCATTGTATCCAAATTATGTAAAATAAGCCCCAAACTCTCATGGCTGCCCCCGCTCTTCTTAGTGACCACAAAGGCTGTCCTGTGAGAAGCCAGGGCAGATCCCTCAAATTTCTGTCCTCTTTCTTTAGTTTGCTCAGAAATAATATCTCAGAAATTTATATTTTATGCTTTATTTAGAAAAACTAAAAGGGAAACTACCAGAGCAGTTGCTCTGTATCCATCATCATGGAAACAATTTCTAATAATATTAGAAAGTAAATTTTAATAAAAATTATTTTCAGTTTGTTCCACTGCATATGCATGGGAATCCTGGACAGGTCCTTGTTAGGAAGGCCTATGGACCCCATTGGGGAGCTAGTTTAGTTCCATCCCCTAAAGTGAAGCATATTATAATCCCACCTGAGCTATTTTGGATAGCAAAGATCAGCAAGATCCACTTAATCTCAGTATCACAATCATTTAAATCCTCTGAGAGACCTTAGGGTGTCAGAAGCAGGACTGGCTGTGAAAGACACTGAACAGGCCTTCCGCTCACTAGCTATTATTGTGCTAGAATTTCTTGGAGGTGCTCACATTCACTGAATTGCATTGGGTCCAGGAATTTGAAGCAATCTGGCCAGTGTCACAAAAAGACCTCAAGGAGAAGTCCTTTGCTTGCAAAGAAAGCAATGGCTTGTGATCAGTCTTTCCTTGTACCTCATCATGCAAGGTGATAGAAATTCAAACCATCTCCCAAAAGATGGCAGAGTGAGAGTGAGAGAGTGAGAGTTTACGAACAGCAGAAATGGTACAACACTGCAGTTCTTGATGCCCAAGTTGGATAGGAGATACACTTTTCTAAGTTGGCTTTAAACATAGAGATCTGCTAGTCATTGCTCCACCATGCCTGGCCCTAGCACTTATAATGCATAATTTTGGCTGTTAAATGCCTAAGGTTATCAATCAGATTTAAAAACAAAAGAACCATGGGGTTGAAAGGGTGGGAAATGAGGAGAGCATAAAGAATGGTGCCTATAGAGAGAGTGGCAGTCTGGTAAACATTTTTTATTTGATGACAACAATAACTCTGATTTAACTCTCATGACACAAATAATAAACTCTACAACTAATTGGATAATTACAAAGAAAACCATAATCAGAAGTGAAAAACTATAGGGAGAAGTAGTGACATTTTAGCAAATATTTTTCAGATTTAATTTCAGTTGTTTTATTTATTTCTTCTATACAAATAACTGTCATTTTTGGTATTCACAAATTCAGAGATGAAGCTTGCCCTCTGGAGAATGCTCACCCTGGTCAAAGCTCGACACCCTCCTGGCTGTCATTATCTGCATAATCTTTCTCCTAAGAAAACATACAACACTTTCCATGATAAGACATTGGTTTTCCTCGTAAATACATACAAATGAGGTCATTGTTTTTGAAGTCTGTCCTTTTATTAATTTCTTAATATTATAACTCAAGTTGGCGACAGAACATTGTGTCTTAAAGACTATATTTAAATCTATGAGACATTTAAAAAGAGTACAGAAGTTTCCTTTTCCAAAGGTGATCAGTAAATAGTAGCAGTCAAAGCCTCCCTTCATGCAAAGCACAAGCAGAATGTAAGTACACTCAATTTGCATGCAGGGGGTGACTCTCCGAAGTGGTATTAAGGGATGAACCAGGGTGGATTAATTTCCAGTCTTTGATATTCATTAACTCCAGCTTCAGGAAAAAAATACAAGGAGATGACACAATTACCCTCAGAGCTTCACCCGAGAGCAGCAGCTTTACAATGTGATGTTCATAGTGCCATGCTAATTGATCAAGCAGGGCACATACCTTTACCTAAAAGGGCTTAACTACTATAACTATAGTAATGATGGTATTTGACTTCTGAAGTTCTTCCTCAAAAAGAATCTAACTCGGTGGCTAATGGTGACCAAGTAAAAATGTCCATTTCATTTGAATTAAGCAACATTTAGAGTTATCTGTATTTCTGTTCACAGATCACATAACTCCTCAAAGTCAGCTTCTTAGGGGGAAAAAATCTGTAGAGTCAAAAGCCTTCCTATTACAGGGAAAAAGAGTAAGTCCTCACCAAGCTGCCTCAAATCTCCAGTGGGAATGAGTGAAGGGTGGATGGGAGTGAGCTTTGTTACTCATCAGCAATGACTGACAGGATGCTTATTTACCTTTGGAGCATCGAAGATTTCTGGGTCATTGTGTATCATTGGAGGAAAGAGAGCTACAAAGTCTCCTTTCCGCAGAGAGTAGCTCTTACTCTCTGAGCTGAAATCCATATCCTCTTGCACTTCTCGGATGATGCTGGAGTATGAACACAGCCTCAGAACCTCAAGAATAGTGCTTTCTGAAAGAAACAAGCCACAGCCCCTGTAAGGTGAGACAGTGCTCTGCAAAGCTTCCCTGGTTGCCTGTTAGACCAAAACCTTGCCTGGAAGGGAACTGACTTCTTCACATCCACTGAAAACTAAGGGAGAGTCAATGAGGCTGTGGATGCTGAGGGGAAGGAACCTGGTGGCTGTGCCACAGCATGTCTGGGGTTTATAGGCAGATGGTCTGCACACTGTTTATAGACAGGGAAAATAAGGAATGGTCACCAGGAAAGGACTGGTCTGTTAGGGAAACAAACATAATAATAAAGTGAAACTATACACATCTCACAGCACATTACTGGAGGCTTACTTCATCAGTCTGTAGACTAGTATTGCCTTTAAAGCCAAGTTTAGCTACTTAAAAGCCCTTAGACAGTTAACTGTAAGTTAATTATAGTAGGTATATTTGGAGACAGCTTAACTCTTAATTTCTCTTATGCTAGTTGTAAATAAAATGAGTCAGCATTTGTTGGAAAATTTTCAAAGGAAGAAATTTTTATGGGATTTAAATAAAAACCACACTTTTTCTTAGCATCCAGGAAGAATAACATTCGCCATCATGTCCTGGAAGATTCCAGAAGCTGAATGTCCTTGGTTTCCCAGTGGCCTTCACCTTTTGCTCCTAGCACGGCAGATTTTATGGCTAATTTCCGGCGATTTATCCTGGCAGTTTGAGGAGGAATTCCTTTGGGAATAATATGCATAATTTGCATAAATCATTCTGATAGCATGCATATCAGTGTGTAGCTCCTGTCTAGAGCTGCATCTCTCCCTTCATAATCAAAACTGACTATGTTTCCACCGGCGTGAATGGGTCCTGGAATATAAAGCCTCGTGCTTTCTAATCAGCAATGTGAAAGAGCGCCAAATGGAGCTTCCCCCCTTTCACATAATAATAAATGATTGTGTTATGACTTACAATTTAGAAACCTCACACACATACGCATGTTCAGAGCCTAGTTTCTTGGTGCTGAACACAGTTTTGGCATAGCCCATCCCTAGTTATTAGGTTATTAAATGCAGACCCAATAGCGGGGGCTTGTATACAGCAAAACACAAAAATAAGTATTTTAGTAAGATTTAAACCTAGGAACAGCTCACATAGGGAAACAAAGTAGCTTTGGGTGCCTTCTCCCAGAAGGTTTTTCCTTGAGCACACATTTGTCTAAAGAAATGAGGCTTCGGTCAACTCTGTGTGGGCAGCACAGTGATTCAATGTGACGTATAGTGAGGTTGTGCATATTCTCTTAGACTGCCTTCGTTATTATAATCAGGCAGAGTCAAATCGGTTTGCTGGTGATGAGGCCAGAGAGAACTTTGGCTTTGGAACATGGACTTCACTGCAGATAGCCACAAGGCACCTGACATGACAGATTTCAGCTGGCCAGACACCAACAACCAACATTGCTATGGTGAAAATCAAGAATAGGCTTCCCCTGTCCTGCTGCTGGTCCTGTTGGACCAACAATAGCATAGCATCATTTTAGCATGTGGTATGAAATAGTAGCTGACATATGTAGTAGTTCTGTTCACACAACAAGTCCAGTAGGGGTGTGGGAAGACGAAACACAAAAGCAAAATAATGTTTGGGGTGGCTGCTGTGACAGGATAGGCATTTAACAGCCCGAATAACACGGTCATATCTGATTGGCTGGTGTGCTCTTGAAAAGCAAGGCAGCTTGTGCCTACTGCAGTATCACAAATGACAATTGGGCAAGCATATCTTATGCAGAAGTTAATCACAATAATGGAGCTGAGAGTGTGGCTCAGCAGTCAGATCGTAAGTGACAAATCTGTTTTACCTTCCAGTACCAGTTATGTGTGCAAGACGAGGTTGGCTCTTGCTCTGAGCGATCATGCCGATAATCATTAGGCGACAAAAGTAATGAGTTGTGCTATTATCACCAATGGAGAGGCGAGCTTATGGGGCCTGCAGTACGGCATAAAGACACAAAAGCCAGCAGCACTTCCAGCCCCCGAATGAATGTGGGCAGAGCTATATGTTGAGAAGGATGACAAGGGCACAATGAAAAAGCTGCAGTTTCTCCTTGTAGTTGTCATAGTTGAGCAGACACCAGCCAGTGCCACTGACAGACCAGCTGGGCCCTGGGAGGACTTCCATGCTACACCAGGAGGTACAGTAAATTATCCTGCACGGTAGAGCAACATCTGTTTCTATGCTAGTGCCGAACAAACAAGGCTGTTTAAAACATACCAAGGGATAACCAAGCAACAAATGAACA
>LR749601.1:2664845-2689845 GCA_902729485.2 Mus minutoides | reverse complement strand
TAACTTCTCTAGAACTGAGCTATAATTTGTCACTTTACCCTCCCTCCCTCCCTTCCTCTCTCCCTCCCTCCCTCCCTTTCTCCTGTCCTTCCCTCTCTTTGACAGGGTCTATCTTTCTAACCCAAGCAGACCTTGAACCCATAATTCTCCTGCCTTTTCTCTCTAGCTCTGACATTACATCCCATATCACTCACTTGACTGATATATGCAGTTTCTGAGTTATCACTCACAAAAAAGTATTTTTCACATTGAAAAGAAGTTTTCTTCCTTTTAATTTTCAACCTTTATAAAGACAAATCAAGTCCTGCTCCCAGTCCATTTATAACCCCTAAAATACATATAGTTATCTAATCATTTCTTTAGGAGTAGGGGTGGTGCTTTTGTGCTAGCTAGGCAAGACCTCTACCCCTGAGATATACCCCAGCCTATATTAACCATTTTGTATTTCTCTGTTAGAGATGATATGATATTAGCTTTTTGACATTTGGTAAATTCAGATAGTTGATAGGCCTCTTACAATGTGCCAGAACTACAAGCACTGCTGTAGAGAGAGGTGCTTCTATTCTCTGTGTCCCAGATACCAAATTTCTATTGGTGTATCACATGTGCAGGCAGATTAAAAGTGAATTTTCTAAATAATGTAACCACTTCTTCCTTTGAAGCATTCTGATATCTCAGAGATTACCAGCTATATTGGCTGCCTGTTAGAATCACAGCGGATTAGTTTAAAAAAAAAAAAATAAGCATAACATCTCCATTCCAGATCAATGAAATAGGAACCACAACATTAACCAAAACCTTGAAATGAGGGGTGCTGAACCTTGGCCACATAATAATATCACCTGGGGGACTTTTAAAGCCATCAACCCTCACTACAGAATGATAAAATCAGAGTCACTGGGGACCAGCCCAGGGCTGACTATTGTTAAAGCTCTCCAGATGATTTCAGTGAACAATCACGTTGAGAGCTGAGGTTTGAAGCTGGGTTCTGCCAAGAAGCCTCATTCCTTTCTGTCCTGGTTTACTTTTAACTCTCATGTGATAAAATTACTTTAATTTTCATCACAGTTACCTTCTGATCAGCTGATATTTCCTTCCTGAACCCCTTAGCTTTGTATTAAAATGTAGAAATTGATAATAGTGACATCAATATTTTTAATGATGTTTCCCTATATTATACATGAAACTTTATTGTCTTCTGTCTGTTTGTAAAGTACCTCTTTCTTCAGTTAAGATTTTTCTCACAGAAGACTAGTGCTACAGTGTAATCAGAAAGCATTTGACTAGCATATGCAGAGGCCCTGGGTCCAATCCCCAATATGGCAAAAAGAGAAGAAAAAAATTACAAACATGAACTGAAATTCTTCTTCTTTTTTTTTCGCATAAGAATTTTTTTTTCATGAACTGAAATTCTTACCTTCTATGAGAATATTTTGGTAAGCTTCAAGACTGCCCCATTTGTCTAAATGCCTATTTTTTCCCTCTACACAGTTATTTTATAATACTGAATCCTGTATTTGAGAACCAGTGGTACATGTTGTATAAAAAATAGTGCTTGTTTCTTGAACCGTTTTGCCTGAAGTAACGGTGATTACCATCAGGCATTAAAGCCAACAGCCTGCCTCTGGGTTTGCTACTGTTTCACTGTATGGTTTGTATTTAATTCTTGCTGAGCCTTTCTCTGCAGTGATCAAATGAAAATACTTACTAAGCTACATGAGTCACTAACACAACCTCTGGCATTTGGTGAAATGATTGTTAACAGCTTTAGGGTAGGAATATAAGAGTGTGTAGTTAGTATTGCTTTAATCCCTTGCACCATTACAACAGAACAAAGCACACTATTAACCTAGGATCTTATCCTGAGGTTACAATCTCTGTCATAGTTTCAAGACTTGTCTCACCTTTTCCAAGCTTGTCAACATGGACATTGTGGTAGATGGCTTGGAATAATCTAAATATAAAAATATTCTCTTAGTGGGGACAATAAAAAATAATCTGGGATAGTGATATCTCATAAGATACATTTATGGTCATCAAAATCCAAGTGAAAATTCTGTCTCTCTTATGAGAATATCCTCATTTGTAAAAAGACTGATAAGATTTAACTTCAGCCCCAGCCCCTCAGAATACCTTGGTAAAGACCACATAAAGTAACTAAAATCTACTTTGAAATATTTAAACAACTAATAGGTTTAACATAGACATATGATTATTATGGTTTATTATTGGACTTTTAATTTTGAAGCTAACTCCTCTGCTTTGGGTCTCTATCTCCTCATTGCACTGCTCATAAGAAATAGATTTAGACTTGACAGCGTGTCAGGTAGACTAATGTCAGATCTCCGACACTCTCCCTCAGCCACTCCCAAAGCACTTCTCCAGTCTTATCCCCAGCTTTGTACCAGAACACCTGCTGCAGCCTGCCTTCCCTGCCCTCATTTCCAGTGGATAACCCAGCTCTACCTCTTCAAATTTCCCTTCCACTACTTTCTGCTTTATCCTAGCCAGCACCTTCCACAGATGTTGCTTGGAAAGTCACAGGCCACTTCAGCTAATAAAGAAGGTAGGACAATGGTGAGTCTTTACAGATCCTCCATTCTTCCAAGTCCAGTGCCCCAGGCTATTTGCCAGCTTTGTAACAGATCTCCTGTCATGGCTTCTCTTCACTCTTTGGGCCTATTCCCAGGGGCTAAGCAGATCCTGATTAAGCACTCCACTTTTCTTCCTGATATGGACCCATTCCTAAGTGTTAGCATCCAATGTCTAAAAACACATTTTACCTGGGACCTACTGTAGCCACACATATCAGGACTCCCAAAGAATTTTCCACCAGACAATATACAGTCTTCACACTCTCCTCAGTAGCAGAGAGGGCAAGAGAAACCAAGAACAATACAACTACCCAACAAAGATAGTACCAGGTATCAGCATCAAGAATTACAATTTTTCCAATGTCAGATGCCTGGATGACAGTGTAAAAACACAATCAATAATAGCCAGGCAATATTTTTCCATTCGGGAATAGCAACCATACCACAGCAGACCCTGAGTGATGCAAAATAGCTGAAGGACAAGAAAAATACCTTCAAATAACCTTTATGAATGTGACAGAGGTCCTTAAAGAGGAAATGAATAAATCTCTTAAAGATATCCCCATCAAAATTCCAACTCAATTCTTCAATGATTTAGAAAGGACAATTTGCAAGTTCATCTGGAATAACAGAAAACCTAGGATAGCAAAAACTCTTCTCAACAACAAAAGAAACTCTGGTGGAATCACCATGCCTGGCCTCAAGTTGTACTACAGAGCAATTGTAATAAAAATTGCTTGGTACTGGTACAGCCAGCGACAGACAGATAGATCAATGGAATAGGATTGAAGACCCAGAAATAAATCCACACACCTATGGTCACCTGATCTTTGACAAGGGAGCTAAAACTATCCAGTGGAAAAAAGACAGCATTTTCAACAAATGGTGCTGGCACAACTGGCAGCTATCATGTAGAAGACTGGGAATTGATCCATTCTTACCTCCTTGTACTAAGGTCAAGTCTAAGTGGTTTAAGGAACTCCACATAAAACCAGAGATACTGAAACTTATAGAGGAGAAAGTGGGGAAATGCCTCGATGATATGGGCACTGGGGAAAAATTCCTGAATAGAACAGCAAAGGCTTGTGCTGTAAGATCAAGAATTGACAAATGGGACCTCATAAAGTTGCAAAGCTTCTGTAAGGCAAAAGATACTATCAATGAGACAAAAAGATTGGGAAAGGATCTTTACCAATCCTAAATCAGATAGAGGACTAATATCCAATATATATAAAGAACTCAAGAAGGTGGACACCAGAAAATCAAATAACCCCATTAAAAAATGGGGCACAGAGCTAAACAAAGATTTCTCAACTGAGGAATACCGAATGGCTGATAAGCACCTGAAAAAGTGTTCAGCATCCTTACTCATCAGGGAAATGCAAATCAAAACAATCCTGAGATTCTACCTCACACCAGTCAGAATGGCTAAGATCAAAAATTCAGGTGACAGCAGATGCTGGAGTGGATATGGAGAAAGAGGAACACTCCTCCATTGTTGGTGGGACTGCAAGCTTGTACAACCCCTCTGGAAATCAGTCTGGTGGTTCCTCAGAAAATTGAATGTAGTACTACAGGAGGATCCTGCAATATCTCTCCTGGGCATATATCCAGAAAATGGTCCACCTGGTAATAAGGACACATGTTCCACTATGTTCATAGCAACCTTATTCATAATAGCCAGAAGCTGGAAAGAACCCAGATGTCCCTCAACAGAGGAATGGATACAGAAAATGTGGTACATTTACACAATGGAGTACTACTCAGCAATTAAAGACAATGAATTTATGAAATTCTTAGGCAAATGGATGGATCTGGAGGGTATCATCCTGAGTGAGGTAACCCAATCACAAAAGAACTCACATAACATATACTCACTGATAGGTGGATATTAGCCGATTACCCAAGATACAATTTGCAAAACACATGAAACTCAAGAAGAATGAAGACCAAAGTGTGGACACTTTGCCCCTTCTTAGAAATAGGAACAAAGCACACATTGAAGGAGTCACAGAGATCAAATGTGGAGCTAAGACAAAAGGATGGACCAACCAGTGACTGCTGCACCTGGGGACACATCCCATAGTCAGCCACCAAACACAGACACAATTGCATACTCCAGCAAGATTTCTGAAAAGGCCCTGATATATCTCTTTCGTGTGAGGCTATGCCAGTGCCTGGCAAACACAGAAGTGTATGCTCACAGTCAGCTATTAGATGGAACACAGGGTTCCCAAGGGAGGATCTAGAGAAAGTACCCAAGGAGCTGAAGGGGTCTCCAACCCTATAGGTGGAAGAACAATATGAACTAACCAATGCCCCCAGAGCTTGTATCTCTAGCTGCGTATGTAGCAGAAGATGGCCTAGTTGGCCTTCATGGGAAGAGAGGCTGCTTGGTCATGCAAACCTTATATCCCCCAGTACAGGGAACGCCAGGGCCATGATGTGGGAGTGGGTGGGGAGGGGAGTCAGGCAGGGGATGGAGGAGGATAAAGGGGACTTTTGGGATAGCATTTGAAATGTAAATGAAGAAAATATCTAATAAAATTGAAAAAAAAAGTAAGAAAGAAAAATAAAAGAAATCTATAAGAACACAAACAGTGGAAGGATATGAATAAAACAGTCCAACACCTGAAAATGGAAAAAGCATCAATAACAAAAATTCAAACTGAAGGAAATGTAGAGATGTAAAGTTCACTAACTCAATGGTAGCCTCACCAACGAAATACAAGAGCTGAAAAGTTAGAATCTCGGGCATTGGAGGCATAATTAAATAAATGGATATGTCAGAAAAAGAATATTAAATCTAAAAAAAAAATCTCCAAAACTTCTTGGAAATCTGGGAAACAAATAGTTGGTTCTTTGAGAAAACCAGTAAGGTGGACAAACCGTTATCTAAATTAACTAAAAGGTAAAGAGAGAGTATCCAAATTGACAAAATTAGAAGTGAAAAGGGAGATAACAACAGACATTGACAAATTTAGAAAATCATGAGAACACAATTTAAAAGCCCTTACTCCACAGAGATGAAAAATGTAAAAGAAATTGTAATTTTTTTCAAGCCATGCCACTTACTAAATTTAATAAATATCAGATAAGTAAAACAGACCTCTAACCTCTATAAAAATAACAGTTATTAAAAGTCTTCCAACCATAAGAAGGGCGGCCTCAAATTTTGGTTCAGAATTCTACCAGACTTTCAAAAAAAGTTGATGCCAATATAGCTCTAATTATCCCACAAAATAGAAATCGAAGAATCATTGTCCAATTCATTTTAAGATAGCACAGTTACCCTGATACCAAAGCCACATAAAGACCCTCATAAGAAAATTACAGAATAATTTCCCTTATGAACATAGATGCAAAGTTCTCAATAAAAAACTTACAAAACAAATCCAAGAACACATCAAAAAGTTCGTCCACCATGGTTGTGTCCACTTCATCCTAGATATACAAGGTTGGGTCAACATACAAAAATCAGTCATTGTAATCCACCATAGAAACAAATTGAAAGAAAAATCCCACATGATCATCTTATTGGATGCTGAAAAAAACTTCACTAATCCTACATCTGATAGATAGTTAATAAACAAAATATATTAAGAACTCAAGAAGTTAATCACCAAAAACCCAAACAGTCTAATCAAAAAATGGGGTATAGAATTAAACAGAGATTTCACAACTGAGGAATCTTAAATGTCTGAGAAGCAACTAAAGAAATGTTCAAAGTCCTTAGTGTTCAGAGAAATGCAAATCAAAATGATCCTGAGATTCTACCTTATGCCAATCAGAATGTCTAAGATCAAAACCTCAGGGGACAACAAACACATGTTGGAGAGGATGTGGAGAAAGAGGAAGACTCCTCCATTGCTGGTGGGATTGCAAACTGATACAAACACTCTGGAAATCAATCTGGATGTTCCTCAGGAAATTGGAAATTGATCTATCTGAAGACCTAGCTATACCACTCTGGGGAATATACCCAAAAGATGCCCCACCATGCCACAGGGGCACGTGTTTCACTATGCTCATAGTGGCCTAATTTATGATAGCCAGAAGCTGGAAACAACCTAGATGTCCCATGATAGAAGAATGGATATAGGAAATGTGGTTCATTTACACAATGAAATACCACTCAACTATTGAGAATGAGGAAATACTGAGTTTTGTAGGCAAATGGATGGAACTAGAAAATATTATCCTGAGTAAGTTAACTCAGACCCAAACGGACATGCATGCTATGTACTCATTAATAAGTCCATATTAGTAAAAACAAACAAACAAAAAACAGAATATCCAAGATACAGTGCACAGAACTCAAAAAGGTCAACAAGCAAGTAAGCCAAAGTGCCCAAGTAAGGACACCTCAGTCCCACTTGGGAGGGAGCAGAAAGCAATCACAAATGGGGAGGGAAAGAGGGACCTAAGAGAGAAAGTGGATGGGGGGGTAGTTGGGTGTAGAGGGGAACCTGATCTGGTTTTCGGTAAGGGGAAAGGACTGAAGCCCTGAGGGCCAGAAGAAAGAATGAAAACAGGCAACCTCAGGGCAGGAGGTTGGGGGGAACCCTCCCGAATGCACCAAAGACAGGGGAGGTGAGAGACTCTCAGGACTCAAAGGGGGAACCTTAGATGAAATGCCTGACAGCAGGGAAAGGGAACTTATAGAGCCCACCTCCAGCAGGAAGACAGGGCATCAATTGAGGCTGGGGAGGGGTCATCTCACAGTTACAAGTTTGACCCCTAATTGTTCCTGTCTGAAAGAATTACAGGGATGGAAATGGAGAGGAACCTGAGGAAAAGAAGGTCCAGCGAGAGGCCCAAAGAGGGATCCAGCTCAAGGGGAGGTCCCAAGGCCTGACACTATTACTGAGGCTATGGAGCACTCACAAAAATGGACCTATCATGACTGCCCTCTGGAAGACCCAACAAGCAGATGAAAGAGTCAGATGCAGATATTTACACTCAACCAATGGGTAGAAGCAGCTGACCTCTGTTGTTGAATTAGAGAAAGATTGATAGAAGCTGAGGAGAACCAGCAGTCTCAATTAATCTGGACCCCTGAGATCTCTCAAACACTGAACCACCAAACAGGCAGCATACACCAGCTGATATAAGACACATACAGCAGAGGACTGCCAGGTGTGGTCATTCAGAGATGCTGCACCTAACCGTCAAGAGACTGGAGGCCCAAGGGAGTTTAGAGGCCAGGTGGCATGGGGTGTGGAGACAGGGGGTAGGGAGGAGGTATGGGATGTGAAGCATTGAGAGGGTGGATTGTGTGTGTGTGTGGGAATAAAATATGGAGTGTTAAATAAACAAACAAACAAACACAAACCCCTTTGACAAAAGCCAACACCCCTTCATGATAAAAGTTTTGGAGAGATCAGGGACACAAGGGACATACCTAAACATTATAAAGGGAATTTACAGCAAGCCAATATCCAACATCAAATTAAGTAGAGAGAAACTCAAAGTAATTACACTAAAATCAGGAACAAGGCATGGCTGTCCACTCTTTCCTTATCTATTCAATATAGTTCTTTAAGTTCTAGCTATAGCAAGAAGATAACTGAAGAAATTCAAGGGGATACAAATAGGAAAGGAAAAAGTTAAAGTAATTTTATTTGCAGATGATATGATAGTATACATATGTGACCTGAAAAATTCTATCTATTGTTAACTACTGTTAACAATAAACACCTTCAGTGATGTGGCTGTATACAAGATTAACTCAAGAAAATCAGCAGTCCTCTTATATACAAATGACAAACAGACTGAGAAAGAAATCAGGAAAACAACACCCTTCATGGTAGCCACCAAAAATATAAAATATCTAGGGGCAATTCTAACCCAGCAAGTGAAAGGCTTGACTTCAGAAGACGGAAAGGTCTCCCATGCCCTGGATTAGTAGAAATAACACAATAAATGGCCATCTTAACAAAAGCAAACTTCTGATGCAATGCATTCTCTATGAAAAGTATTTTGACTACAATGATAAGAACTGTATGCCCCAAGCTATATAAAACACTGTGAGCTGTGTATGAAATGCAGGAACCATTTTAAGGAAGAGTAGGTATTTGTGTGTGCACATTGCCTCTCTGAAACACTTTCCTGTTCAGCCAGGGAATCATTCTCTGTCAAGACAGGACAGCAGTGTTTGGGAGGAATCCGCAGACCAACAGATGCTCAGAATCAATTGACATAATAGGCATACACACTCCCCCCACCCCAAATAATTGCAAAGCTTTGGTTTAGCCCTTTGCATACCTTGCATAGTTAATTAGCTAGGCCTTAATGTTTACATGCAATGAGAGTATCTACAGCTATAAACTATATAATTTATAATTGATGTAAATGGGTGTTATTATGTCAATTAGGCAGCTGTGTCCTCCACCTCTTGGTAAACAGCTATGAGTGATAAACTGAGTTTGCAGAGAGCTACCTTCTTCTCTTCATAACAGATAAAAATAAATTACCCAGGCAGACCAAGCTGTCCAATTGTTCTCTGGTGAAGTGGACAGAAATTCCAGGTCCTTTCTTTTGACCTGTTGACTGCAGGAAGCTGTCAATTTCATCACGCAGGGCTTCCATAGCTTCAGGATGCTGAAGAATATAATACACTGCCCAGAACATAGCTGGAATGGTGTTTGCTAGAGAGGCCCAGAGAAGGCCAAGATGATGTGCTGGGAGAGAATAAGTGAAAAGGAAGATTAATAGCGTTTATTACACTGATTAGATTTGCAGTGTGCTAATTAAAAGATGTTAGGACACGGACCCAGCCAAGGATCAGTGCATGCTAATGAGAACCAATAGGCTTCTGAAGTCTAATTTTCTGCTTAATGAGAATAGTTTAAAATGTAATGCGTGTTGCAGCAGGGGAAGGGGGGTGCAGGAAGGTGGGGATGAGATAAAGGAGTAAATGCCACTTAGTTATACTCTTTCTCATTATCATCATTAAATATCTTGTTTTACCACCTCAGCAAAAAAAAAAAAAAAATCAATTATCACAGAAGGTTGTTTCAGAATAAAACATTTTATCATTAGCCAATTAGAAAGAACATAAAAAAATTTCAAGGACGTCATTTTATCTTTTTATCTCAAAGGTCTCCTGTAAATTATTTTATTTTAGGAAGCGATCATTCAGTACTTTCTTACCTCCTATTTCAGAATCATCATGCCTATAGTATCTTTTCAGCATATCTTGCCTCTCCTGAACAATTTCTGACTGTCCTTGCATCTGAGCTACTTTTTCTGGTGTGAGACATTTTATAATTTTCTTCTGCATAGATTCTGCATTTCTTACAAGCTGAATAGGTATGTCAGATACTAAGTATGGGAAAACGTCATCAAATTTTAAAAAATCATCCCGTAGCTCACTGATAATTTGTTTCTTGTTACCAGCAAGAATTTTTCCATGTAGAGTTGCAAATGTGATCTCAAATACCAGTGAGCTACAGAATGCAAATAGTCTTTCTGTATGCCAATCTGTGGTTTTTAGCAGTTGGGACTCAAATATTTCTTTTACTTCTTGGATCATAGTTTCCAGAAGAACATCCAAAGGTTTGCCTTGTAAAAGTAGATAGGCTCTGTGAATGTCTTCATTAAGGTCATCATCAGTTAGCAGCTTCTTTGCAGAGAAGGCTTTTGCTGATAATCGTCTGCCGAACTTATCAAAGCTTAATTGTTTTGGGTTTTTCATTACATCCTGGTACTGGAAAGGGTTCAGAAGAAATGTTATATACTTCCCTAAAAAAGAAAAAGAATATAGTTTATTTGATAGCAAGAGAAAATGCATTCCTAAAGTCTCCAAATCTTTAAGTAAAAGTTGAAGACAATATTAAGAAGTTAATAGTTTTATTAAGCTATTTTAAAAAGCTCCATTCTACTCAAAGGCCTACTAAGTCCCCTTTTAAAAAAAAGGTACTTTCTAGCTCCTACATTGGGGACCCTGTAGATGGTTGTGAGCATCCACTTCTGTATTTGTCAGGGACTGTCAAATCCTGCCAGGAGACAGTTACATCAGGGTCCCTTCAGCAATATCCTTAGCTGCATATGTATTAGAAGATGGCCTAGTTGGCCATTTTTCGGGAGGAAAGGCCCCTGGTCTAGCAAATGTTTATATGCCCCAGTACAGGGGAATGCCAGGGCCAAATAGTGGGAGGGGGAGGGTAGGGGAGCAGAGCAGGGGGTGGGTATCGGGGACTTTTGGGATAACACTTGAAATGTAAATGAAAAATTTCTCTAATTAAAAAAAAAAAGAATACACCCTTCACATGTCCTCACATTCTTCTTAGAATTTTAAATAATATATTGCTGATATTTGCTGTTATCTTATATAAAAAATTTAAATTAATTTATTAAGAAGTACATTCATGTATTAATTATGTGCTTAAAAATACATACACCAGGCACACACACACACACACACACAAACACACACACACACACACACACACACACACACACACACACACACAAAAGGTAACGTGAAAAATTTCTGGAAGCTTAAATTTCTTGAATTTCTAAACTTCACTGTTCACTATGGCTGGTCTCTCAAGCCTGGCAAAAACTTCCGAGTTGCTAGTTGAACCTGTGTGCTCATTAGTTGAGAGAGCTGAGAGAGCTGAAAAGCCAATCCTGGACAGAGGCTCCTTGTGCTAGCTCAGCCTCGCTCAGCTCTGGTTTCTCACTGCAGTACTGCTTTAAGATGCATCTCATCTGATTAGAAAGATCACCAGTGCCATGCAATGGGGCAGCTAAGTCTTTCCTTCCTAAAAGTACACACCACATACATTCGAATAATGCAGCTTCTATGTTCAGCTCTTACTACCTGTACTCAGTTCTCTCTGTTTCTCTGTCTCTCTCTCTGTCTCTCTCTCTCTCTCTCTGTCTGCCTCTGTCTCTGTTTCTCTCTCTCTCTCTCTCTCTCTCTCTCTTTCTCTGTGTGTGTATGTGTGTGTCCTGGATGAAAACTTCCCCTTATGATTACTGGTAATTCCAAATGCATTACAAAAATTAATCAATGTAATACAAGACAAAGATTTAAAATAATTTTCTACCAAATTTTAGAGACAGGATAAATGTGCTTTTATCTGGGCAATTTAAAAAATACAGTTTAAGTGTTAAGTATATATGAGAATATAGTTGCCGTGATTAATTTTTCTCCAAGTGAGTTTCATTCAATCCCCCTTTTCTGGATTCATTTATTATTATTGCAAGATAATGCAGAAGTGAAGGAGGTCTGGAATAGCCACTCTTTCTGGTTGGATACTGATTCTGCCTTCTCCAAGTGAGGCAGATTTTGTTTTCATTTATTCTTTGCTTAGCCTCAAGGAGGGACACAAAAGGACCCCATTGGAATCGGGCATTTTGAATCACTTCCTTTACCATTACAACTTTATTAAAATTGTTAGCATCTGCCAGACAAATACTCAGCGATGGGGGAGTCAATTTTCTCACTTTTCAAAGAGAAAATTTTAGGTAAATCTGTTTATTTTCACAGGTGATGATTCATGCATTCTTCTTCCCAAATGATGGTGTTTTGTTAAATACTAATAGTATTCTTTTAAGTAAGGATCTTAAATTCAAAGCCTATATACAAGGTTTAACTTGTAAATCAGTCTTTGGAAAATATTTTGAATTTTTTCTACCAATTTGTTTTTACATTCATCTAATTCTAAAGAGAAACTTTAAAAAAGTATTCATCTCAGGAACTATCAGCTACTACAACATGGCCTTTTGAAACAAAGATTGGATACATCCAGAGTTCTGTTCTGTGTAAGTCATTAGAAATAGACACATTTTCTTATTTCTCTTTCTCTCTTTTCCATCTCTTTCTCTCTTCGTTCTCTCTCTTTTACCTTCCCATTATTAGAAGAAAATATTAGATTTTTAACAAAAACATAAATGTGAAATAACTGGTTCAAATCAGCAAACAAGTATAACATCTTGTAAACATTGATTGGTTGGTTGGTTGTGTGTGCAGGTAGATATGAACTTTGGGTGTGCATGTACCACACTGTGCCAGTGGAAGTTGGTCCTCACCTTTTACTTTGTTACTTCTACTTTGTAGGGCAGGCTGATTGATCACTGAGCTTCCAGGCCATTTTTCTTTGCCTCTCTCTCTCTCTCTCTCTCTCTCTCTCTCTCTCTCTCTATCTCTCTCTCTCTCTCTCTCTGTGTGTGTGTGTGTGTGTGTGTGCTATAGATACATTTGTGTGGTATGTGCATGTACATTTGCAACTACATGTGCACAGAGAAGACAGAAATAAACACCAGCTGTCTTCTTCAGTCACTCAACATCTTATTTTTGGAGACAAGATCTCTCAATGGACCGGAGGCTCATCATTTCAGCCAATGAGCTCCAGGAAGTCGACTTGTGTCTACATACTTACAGACACACTTTCCACACTTGCCTTTGATAGTGGTACAGAGGATCCAAAATCAGGTCCTTGTGCTTGTGTATCTGGCATGGTACCAACTGAGTATCCACCAAGCCTGCTAAGGACTTTTATTTAAAGGACCATCGCTGAGAAGTTGAAAGTGACTTCTCACTCTAGAATCTGCACCTTTCCTCCTGGTTCCAGTGTTATTTCTTCCCTAACGAGATGCCTCCTTCTTGCCTTCAGTCTTTTTGAAGGTTATGTGGATCACTTTAGAACTAGTTATGCTTTCTAGATGTTACTTTTCAAATTGGTTTGGAAGTACCAATAACCCTGGAGATTTTAGCTGGCTTTCCAACTTTTAATCTTCAGTATAAACAATTTAAGCTAAGTTTTCCAAAATTAATATTAATTTAAACCATCTGTCCACCATCTGCTAATGTGAGATGTAAAACCAGAGTTTCTTTGTGTTCTGTAATCAGACAGTTAAAAAAATACATATACATTTAGAAAATGAATTTAAATTTCTGAACAAAGGGCCTTTTTTTGAAAAGTTATCTTGAAGGCTATGAATTCTCAGAGAGAAATTTACTTTTTCTTAGTGAGATTTTATGTAAATTAATACCAAGTATCAACAGGCATGCAGCCTAGTTCACAGAGATCTTAATGTACAAACAATATCCTTTGAAATGTTTTCAAAGGAGAGAAGAATGCTGTCAGAAATGGATATAAAATATTGATTTTAAGAATTGTAAAGTTTGCATTTATCTAAAATGTAAATGTCAGAAGGAGTCCCATGTCTGAAAAGATACAGTATAAAATAATTTTCTGCCCATTAACATTGAAATAAGACCAACAAGTTTAATATCTTCCTGACCAACTATTTTATTTTTCTTCCCTCTTCTGGAGCAGACTGGGAGTACTAAGTCCAGCACCCTTAGATAACCCATCTTTTCTGACATCATTTCCTTAGGAAGCCAATGTCACAAAATTCAAAATAATTTGATAAATGTGCTTGAAGTCTTATACACAGGAAGTCTGACTTTTAGATAAAAAGTGAGCTTAGCTCACTTTTGTTTTCTTCTTAATGTTGGCACTAAGTAGACACAGCCTAGGAACTCAAGTCAGTTGTTTAATAAGTCAAATATATATAGATATATGTATATCATCTATCTATCTATCTATCTATCTATCTATCTATCTATCTATGAAGAGAGTTTCTTCATATATATATATATATATATATGTATATATATATATATATATATGAAGAGAGAGAGAGAAACAGAGATTTTCAATAACTTTTCTAAAATTGTAAGATTTTAGTAAGGTAGTTCTTCAGCAGATTTTGAGTTGAATGTTGACCTATAAGCATTAGTTGGGCAGCTGACTTATTTGCTGAGAAAGATCACCATTGTATACTTACTTCCTTTATTAGGAAGATTTCTCTAGCAGTTGACAATGATGTACAGTGGAGCTTCTCTAGGATGACATTTAGGGAGAATGATTCAATTGCACTAACACACAAAACCAATTAGAGAACTATTTTCTCTGGCAAGTCACGAATTTACATGGTTTCCCATGGAAAGCTATACCTTTTCATTTCTTTATTAAGGTGACACTTGTGTCCCTTGAGAGTTTGGGAATGACAATATTTTCTTGCCCTGAAAAAACCATACACTCACTAATGTCACGTGACAAGGACAAAGGTGGACAACTTTGCCCCTCATTTTTTAAATAAGTCATATCAAAAACTGAGCATCAAAATTGTACATTCACGGGGATTCTCAAGTGTAACACTAAAAGGGGGCTGTCAGAACCTATTCACTGGTGGCTGTTTACTGCCTAATTTAAAACATAATTATGACTAAATTATTTAGGCAATCAGTATTTAAGTCGGTATTAGGTTTCTTAGAATTTAGGATTATGGTAATCTGTGAGCATGGATTGATTGCTTTTGTTTGGTTGATTTATATAAGGGCATGTGTTTATGTGTACACATACATGCTGTGTGCATGCAAAGAATAGAGGTCAACCTCAGTTGCTGTTGCTCATATGCTACCCACCATGTTATTTGAGAAAGGGTTTCACCAGGAGAGGAACTGTCTGACTGGGGTTAGCTAACTGGACAAGGAACACCATAGATCCATTTCTCTGTCTCTTCTTCCCATATGTTGGGGTGATAAGTATATTGCATCATGCAGCAAACACTTTACAAAATGACCTATTTTTCCAGCTCCCTCTCCCTCCACTTTTAGAAAATAAAGTGTTGTTATTGATGGTTTCGTTGTTTGGTTGGTTTTGTTTTGTTGTTTATTTACAAGATTTTACTGCCTAGCCTCAAACTCAAGACTCTCTTGCTTAAGTCTCCCAAGTGCCAAGAAAACACACACACACACACACACACACACACACACACACACACACACACAAACACACATACACAGTGTTTTTGCTTTAGAAAAGTGAATCTTTTCTAGAGAATCTACAAGTTTCTGTGGAATCATTTTAGGCAACTTTTCTATAAGATCTTAAAAAGAAAAAGCTACAGGTTCTAACAATTTTTGTACTGCTCACTGAAAATTTGAAATTATATTTTAAAAGGTTTTTTTCAGTTTTTAAGATCCCATTAATTATTGTTTTTACTTCCATAATTTTTTTTTGTTCACATTATATCCCAATTGCAGCCATCCTCTTTCTTCTCTTCCCAGTCTTGCCCTTAAAACCTCTTCCCGTCAGTAATCCCTCCCCTTTTTTCACAGAGAAAGGGAAGCCCTCTTGGGTACCACTCAGTGCTGGGACAGCTAATTCCAGCAGTAATGTTATTTTTTTTTTAAATCAACATTCTTTGCTTTGCAGCTTTAGTTTAGTCCTAAGCACAACTAGAAAAAAAAAAATGTTGCGCATATCCTTTGTCTACCTAATAGTATTTATCAACTCTAATGTGTTAGGGATTTTTCCCATCAAACCTTTATTATGTTTCAGTCAGTGCTGAGCTATAGAGCATGACCAACAGAAAGGGAACGAGATGGACAGGAGTAAACCATTTAGTTATTAATTACACTGAGTGGAGGTACTGTGGATAACTAAGCCCCAATGAAGGGGTTCCAAAGGTTGGAAAGTATGTCTAGGAAAGGACCTCAGGAAGAAGGGAGGGTCACGTGAAAACATAAAGAAAGGCAAAAGGAAGGTCAAAGGCACAAAGGCATGGTCTGTGTGGAGGAACATTCCATCAGTGAGACGTATTAACTAGATCGTAAGCACAAGGCAGGATGGGAGTGGAGATGGGAATGAGCTGAACGGAGGTCTTGGAAAAATCATATTACATGTTACACTTCTTCCTAAGATGCATGATTGTTTTTCTTTATATATTTTTTTCTGAAATTACAGTTCATGCAAAGATATGGGAAAATATATGTCAGCTGTCAGGGGAAAGAATAAGTTGTAATAAAACTAATGCTGCCTGTTCAAGGGTGAATTAAAACTAACCATGTGGATGAGTCAAGTTGGAATCCTGTTCTTTTATTACTCAAATGGTACATTTACATGGTAGCCAAAATGTACAGAAGGTTGCTGCTGATCCACAGGACAGTAATTACTGGCAGAAGACTGTCCTCATTCTCTAGGAACATAGAACAGAGAAGCTGTAGAGAAAGATATACTGATATAGAGAAATGTGCATTCATAAGGTCTGTGAAAGAATCTCAGAGTCAATGGAGGAACCTGAAGGGCCACATTCAAGAGAGTTGAAAGCAACTGGATATTTTATGAAGACAGGAGAGATCAATACGGGACTAAGAGGAAGGGGCTAGTTAGGCTGACCTTGACCATGAATGAGAGAACAAAAGGCTGGGTTATCATTAGAAGAACTCCAGAAAATAAGTTACTAGAAATGGCAAAGACAATTCACTTGCTAAAAATAACCAGGAGATAGAGATAGAGATGGATAATAAACATAGAATAGAGGGATGGAAAGAGAGAGATAAGGAAAGAGTAGGGAAAGGGTGAGATGCTATTAGCTGGGAATCTGTGACAGGAAGATCATGGACATGAGATATCTGAGCTGTCTGCTGAGTTACCTTATACTTCTAAAATTGTTCTATAAGGAAAATGTGCGCGCGTGCGCGCACACACACACACACACACACACACACACCCCACATTCTAGCTCTTAAAAAAAAAAAAACTCAAATAATCTAAACTAACCCAAAACAAATTGACTTGAGCTCAGGAGAGCGTTTTTTTTTTTTTTTTTTTTTTTTTTTTTTTTTTTTTTTTTTTTTTTTTTTTTTTTTTTTTTTTTTTTTTTTTTTTTTTTTTTTTTTTTTTTTTTTTTTTTTTTTAAATTAATTTTCTTTGTGGTAACAGCTCGCTCAGTTTCTTTTTTCTTTCTTTCTTTCTTTCTTTCAATTTTTTTTATTAGAGGACATGTCAGAGGATTCTGTAATCAGGTTTTGTATATGGTCATCTCTGTGCTCACATTTACCATTCTTTGCTTTTGCTCTGCAGTGCTAGATGAATGCTATACATTCTGCCTATGAACAAATGTGAAGACATCAAAGAGCAAGCAAGAGATTCTGACACATGCAAAGTACGCAGATCAGAGCTTCTTACCTGCAAGCAAGACAGTGAAAGTGTCACCATATTGCCTTTGAAGAGTTTGCAAGAAAGTTAACGGATCCTTAAAGAATTTTAGGCCCATGCCAAGATAAGGAAGCCAACCTTTTATCAAGGGTGGTTCACGAGGGCGCCTATGAAGAGAAAAAAAAAAAAATGAAAGAAAACTGAAATCATTCTCACTTTGGTACCTATGGGTTATTCATCCAGTGTAAGAGAAGGCATAATGGCACAGCCTCTGTCAGTTCACCTCTTCTTTCATTCTTACATCACCATAGATTGTGTTTATGAAGCTTTTTCAGTTTGTGTGGATATGTGTATGTCGTTCAGACTCCGTTTTGGTTGAGCACCTTTTGATACTTCGTTTTCTTATAGGGATTCAACAACTGCTTGAGAGCTGAGACACAGTCTAATATATTTATCACATGTTCAGTTTTCCATCAGAACACCACTGTATACCTGAAGGGTCTGTGGCTAAGAGGACCAATAGGTAACCATATCAACTCTTAGAATTTATTTGGAAAAATTTCAGTTTGATAAAATGCTGAATTTTTTTTAAAGCCACTGTCCAATGTCTTCTACAAGTCCTTCTATAAATGTTACATAGATTGAAGATCAAAATGTGGACACTTTGCCCCTTCCTAGAATTAAGAACAAAGCACACTGGCACAACTGGCAGCTATCATGTAGAAGACTGGGAATTGATCCATTCTTATCTCCTTGTACTAAGGTCAAGTCTAAGTGGTTAAAGGACCTCGTGTATTTTGGTCTCTGTGACTTTGAATATCTCCTCTTTCACCCCTTTTTGGAGCTACTATACCCGTGACCCCTTTTTAAGGACTTGTTTTGTCGTTTCCGAACAGCTGTAAGATCAAGAATTGACAAATGGGACCTCATAAAGTTGCAAAGCTTCTGTAAGACAAAAGATACTGTCAACAGGACAAAAGGGCCACCAAAAGATTGGGAAAGGATCTTTACCAATCCTAAATCAGATAGGGGACTGATATCCAATATATATAAAGAACTCAAGAAGGTGGACACCAGAAAATCGAATATCCCCATGAAAAAGTGGAGCACAGAGTTAAACAAAGAATTCACAACTGAGGAATAACGAATGGCTGAGAAGCACTTGAAAAAATGTTCAACATCCTTAATCATCAGGGAAATGCAGATCAAAACAACCCTGAGATTCCACCTCACACCAGTAAGAATGGCTAAGATCGAAAATTCAGGTGACAACAGATGCTGGCATGGATGTGGAGAAAGGGGAACACTCCTCCATTGTTGGTGGGAATGCAAGCTGGTTCAACCACTCTGGAAATCAGTCTGGCGGTTCCTCAGGAAATTGGACATAGTACTACGGGAAGATCCTGCAATACCTCTACTGGGCATATATCCAGAAGATATTCCATCTGGTAACAAGGACACATGTTCCACTATGTTCATAGCAGCCTTATTCATAATAGCCAGAAATTGGAAAGAACCCAGATGTCCCTCAACAGAGGGATGGATACAAAAAATTTGGTATATTTACACAATAGAGTACTACTCAGCTATTAAAAACAATAAATATACGAAATTCCTAGGCAAATGGATGGATCTGGAGGCCATCATCCTGAGTGAAGTCACCCATTCACAAAAGAACTCACATAACATGTATTCACTGATATGTGGATATTAGCCCAGAAACCTAGACTACCCAAGATACAACTTACTAAACACATGATACTCAAGAAGAAGGAAGATCAAAATGTGGACGCGTCACCCCTTCCTAGAATTAAGAACAAAGCACACATTGAAAGAGTTAAAGAGATCATGTGTGAAGCNGGAAGAATAACCATGAACTAACTAGTACCCCCTGAGCTCATGTCTCTAGCTGCATATATAGAAGAGGATGGCCTGGCTGGCCATCGTTGGGAGGAGAGGCCCCTTGGTCATGCAGACTTTATATGCCCCAGTACAGGGGAATGCCAGGGCCAAGAAGTGGGAGCGGGTGGGTAGGGGAGCAGGGCTGGGAGGGGGGAGGATATAGGGAACTTTCTGGATAACACTTGAAATGTAAATGAAGAAAATATCTAATAAAAGTTGGAAAAAAAAAAAAAGAACAAAGCACACATTGAAGGAGTTACAGAGATGAAGTGAGGAGCTGAATCTAAAGGATGGACCAACCAGTGACTCCTGCAGCCGGGGATCTATCCCATAATCAGCCACCAAACATAGACACTATTGCATATGCCAAGAAGATAGTGCTGAAAGGGCCCTGATATAGCTGTCTCGTGGGAGGCTATACCAGTGCCTGAAAAACACAGAAATGGATGCTTTCAGTCAGCTATTAGATGGAACACAGGGTTCCCAAGGAAGGAGCTAGAGAATGTACCCAAGGAGCTGAAGGGGTCTTCAACCCTATAGGTGGAAGAACAACATGATCTAACTAGTACCCCCAGAGCTCGTGTCTCTAGCTGCATATATAGAAGAAGATGGCCTAGTTGGCTATCATTGGGAAGAGAGGCCCCTTGGTCATGCAAACTTTATTTGCCCCAGTACAGGGGAATGCCAGGGCCAATAGGGGGGAGTGGGTAGGGTGGGTAGGGGAGCAGGGTGAGGGATGGGGGAGAGTTTAGGGGATTTTTGGGAGAACATGTGAAATGTAAATGAAGAAAATATCTAATAAAACATGGAAAAAAAGAACTAGACTCAGTTCTTTAATTATATAATTTTTATTGTATGTATATGGGTGTTTTGCCTGCATGTATGTTTGTGTACCAAGTGAATGAAGAGAGGTAAAAAGAAGGCACTAGATATCCTTGAAGTAGAATTAAGGACAGTTGTGAGCCAGCATGTGGGTACTGGGAATCCAACTAGGGTCCTTTGAAAGAGCACTAGTGTTCTTATTCTCTGAGCTTTCTCTAGCAATCTCCACCCACCTTATTTTTAAGTAACATTTATGCTTGATGGTTATGTGTTTGGCAAGTGGGATGGCTGAGCTGGATTGTCAACTTGACATACCTGGAAAGAGGAAGCCTCAGTTGGGTAATTGCCTCCCTAAGATTAGCCTGTGGGCATGTACTGTAGTATTTTCTTAATTGATAAGTAGTGGAAGAGGGCCCATCCCACTATGGACTCTGTTACCCCTGCGTAAGTGTTCTTGGATATTGTAACACAATTTGCTGAATCTAAGCCCTAGTCAGAGGGTTGGGGGGCAAACCATGGTCTCTGTTTCAGTTCCTACTTGAATTCTTACCCTGATATCCCTGAATGCACTATGACATGGGATTATAAACCATATAACTCCTTCTCAGCAAACTTGGGTTTGGTTAGTTTTATCCCAGCAACAGAAAGCAAACTAACCAAGGTATTATGGAATAGGACTAATTTAGGATGGAATTAAACTGCTTACAAACAATGCATTGCAATTGCTGATGATTTTACTTCCTAGCTGCATTCACTTCCTAGGATGCTCAATTATGTGAAACCCGAATGTATCTGGAAACATATCTTCCCACAAATGTAAGCTCATTCAAACTTAATAAGACTCTATATAAATTTCATATGATGAGGCATCAGGCAAATGGTGCACTATGGAACTTGAAAGTTTTCAAAACACCTTAGTGAATTTTATACATTACATGGAGGTTTGTTCTTTACAGTGAACAAGTCATATTACTCATAGTGCATATTTTCTATTCATTTAGTTGACCAAAATGTTTAGAACCTGGTGCCACCATGAAGGTGTCTTTTTTCTTTTTTATAGCCAAAGGACTTCTTGTGTTTCTGATGGTAAGCCATTTGCCTAAAGGTGTATGTTTGCTTAAGGACTTCCTGTAAGCTAGGGAGCCTCTCAGTTATGCTTTCAACTATCTAGGAAAGTTAGTTAATCCATAAACCCAATTAAAACATCCCAACAGTGCAGCTCTTTGGATGAGCTGATAGAACATAGTAGCCACAGTTCAGTGCAAACTCAAGAGCTCTTGCCATTGTCTGGCTGTTAGATGTCACATAGTTAAGCTGCCAAGGTTTACCAGCTGTCAATCAGGCTAGAATTACATAGTCACAAGAGTGACAATAAATTAACTTGAAAAATATTTTTATTGAGAACAATAACAGTGCCAGTATAGAACATAGGGTCTAGCTGGGAACTAAAGAGCTTGCTTGGATTGTGTGCGTGAGGCTCTGTATTTGATTCCTTGCACCACACAAAGAGAAAGGAACCCACAAAGCCTCAGCATGGGCTTCCTGAATTTATATTTTGTTATCATTTTATAAATAATTTTATTGAAATAATGAATATGAACAGGATTCTTTGTTAGGTATTATTAATAAAGTAATTTTTAAACATGTGAAACATTCCTTAAAATACTATGACTTAAACACTTTTTTTTTCTTTTTTGATCTCTTATATTACCAAACTTGTAATCTTTTGATCTCTTATATTACCAAAACAAATTTAAAAATTTGTTTTAGTAACTTACCTGGTGAATGCAATCTGAAAAGATAAAAATAAGGCAAACAGAATAATCTTTTTTTTTTTTTTATCCAGTAAAGGTTCAAAGCAAATATTCAAAAATTTTTTTGGTTCTTTGATCCATCTGTGAGACTATTATGATTTGATCTATCACAAATATGACTAGCTCAGATCTAATCAAAGGTCAGGACTATGGCCATCTCAGCAAGGGTAGCTGTATTCGCTGCATGAATTCTTAGTTTCCCACACACCAATACACAGTAGACTTAAACAGAATATAAACAGCAGATCTTGCCAGCGTGTGTGTGTGTGTGTGTGTGTGTGTGTGTGTGTGTGTGTGTGAGACTGGGGCATAGGATCAAAATAAAATCTAAATTGTGATAAAAAAAATTAAGGGAAGATTTTGCTTTCCCTATTTGAAAGGCAATATATTTTATAGGTAATGTGCATGCCACTGTTTAAGTATATATACACAGATACGTGAAAAGAAGTCACATTGCAGAAAAACAGGGATGTTATATTTTATACCTTTCCTCTATTCTCTCTCTTTTACATTTTTAAAAATTAAAAACGTAATTTTTAATTACCAGGGGCTGGTCGAACTCAGTGTGATCTTACCTCTGCTTTCTGATATCTGTACTGCAATTACAGGAGTAGAACACCAACTCCTGGACAACTTTTAATTTTCTTGAATACAGTCATTAGCAACAAAGATTGACTTTTAAAATTTTATGAAATGTAAGGAAATAAAAAAAAAAACATTGTACCCATTGATTTCATATATAATTTGTGTGAGCACAGGTACAGACTCATAACTCAATTGTGGATATTTTTCTCTTCTATTCCCCACCACAGTTTTGAAATGAGGTCTATCCTTGAATCCAAATATTTCTGACTAGCTAGACTAACTGGCCAGTAATTTCCAGGGGGGACATCTGATCAACTCGAGTAGCTGGTCAGTAACTTCCTGAGGGCCATCAGCATTCCCACACACCATGCATTCAGGGCTTGGGTTCAGGTAGAAGCCACCATGCCCAGGTTTTTACAAGGGTGTGGGATTCCAAACTCAGGTCTCATGCTTGTTGGGTAATAAGTACTTTACCCACTGAAACATCTCCCCAGCCAGCTTCCCCCAAATATTACATACAAAGATATCACAGACAGGAGTGGAGAGCAGGACCTTGGGTTGGAAGTCATTCACTACTGGTCCAAGATCATTTGAAGTTTATAAGCATTCTACTTCACAGCATTTCCTTTGAAAATACTATATTATTTGCTTGATCTACTTTTACTGTGTCTGGTTTAATGTAACATTATGAAAAAGGTTTAGTAAGGACTTTTGTCATATTCTAATTTAGTACAGCTAATGTCATCTCTTCTGCTGTCATTCAACAAAAAGCCTCCTCTAAGTCATGGAGCACAAATAAGAAAGATAGCAGTAGTTGCCCTCTGCCATGTGTCAATGGGCCTTTCTGGACCACTGTGGTGATATCTTTCCTCCTTACATAATTTTAGGGCATCTTCGTAGGGCATCCACAGGAGACACACTGGGAGGCAGAAATCCAAGTCAAATTTAGCATTGTTCAGAATTAGTGAGCCACATTAGGATGCCATTTTATTGTTACAGACATAGTAGGGTCATCATTTCTCATAGCTATATTTATCCTGGCAGCAGTAAGCTTAAGATTATTAAGTACCTTGTCACAACTGTACACAGTTACAGAAAAAAAGATAGACAACCCTTTCAAGGCAGATAACGGGATCTATATTTATCAGTATATTGTAAAATTATGTAAGGAGGAAAGATATCACCACAGTGGTCCAGAAAGGCCCATTGACACATGGCAGAGGGCAACTACTGCTATCTTTCTTATTCGCGATCCATGACTTTGAGCATAAATTTCTCATTGTTCCCTGCTGAGTGAGGATGTAGGATGCTCAGTGCCACTTGTGGCTAATAAAATTCGAATGCTGGAGGGAACCTGGGCCTCATGTTCTGAGATGTAGTTTTAAAGCCAACAGTTTATACTATTTCTTGATCTCACTTTAATAGTACATACATTTTCCAATCAGTATTTATGATAATAAAAGAACATAACAATCATATTGATTTGAGATTTTTAAGTCTCAGAGATCAAATCTTAGCCACAATTGTGTACACACAAATTCATCAGCACTTGGGAATGCTTCCATAGGTGCTTGGGCACATCTTAAGATCTATAAACAAAAATGTCAAGTTCAAAGTTATCTGAAAATATTTATTGGATAGTAATACAAGAACATCATACAAGATAGTTAAGCCTTGTCTTTTTTTATTTAAAGCCAAACACAATATTTGAAGTTCATTTTTATGTTATAAATATAGTTGAGACTTAAATATTTGGCTACTACTATTATGGCTGAAAAGACGGCTCAGTAGTTAAGAACACTTGCTGCTCTAGCAGCAGACTCAGATTAAGTTTCCATAACCCATATGGTGGCTCATAGCCATGTGACACACATACATAGATATAGGCAAAACACATACATAAAATAAAATCAATAAAATACAAAATGTAACCTTAAAAAACTAGTTGTTTTCTTATAAACCTGCAATGAATAACTGATATTTGAAATAATATGTGAAATTCAAGGCAGATTATGGGATCTATATTTATCAGTATATTGTAAAATTATGTAAGTAGGAAAGATATCACCACAGTGGTCTTAGAAAGGCCCATTGACACACAGCAGAGGGCAACTACTGCTATCTTTCTTATTCGTGCTATAAAAATATAGTATCATGTATATTAGTACAAAAATGAAATATTATGCTTTAATTTACTATAAGAAGAAGGAGGAAGAGGAGGAGGAGGAGGAGGAGAAGAAGAATAAGATTCCTCAAGATGAGAAGACAATTACCAGATGATCCAACAATCCCAGTTGTTTATTAAAAACAAGATCAG
>LR749601.1:2652198-2664745 GCA_902729485.2 Mus minutoides | reverse complement strand
TGGCCCCGGCGTTCCCCTGTATTGGGGCATATAAAGTCTGCATAACCAAGGGGCCTCTCTTCCCACTGATGGCCAACTAGGCCATCCTCTTCTATATATGCAGCTAGAGACACGAGCCCAGGGGGTACTAGTTAGTTCATGGTTATTCTTCCACCTATAGGGTTGAAGACCCCTTCAGCTCCTTGGGTACAAGATCAGAATCTTGAAGAGATAATAGCACCTCTATGTTCCTTGGAAGGCTATTCATAATAGCTACAAGATGGATACAAGTTAAATACACACTGACAGATGAATAAAGAAAATGTAGAATATGTATGTTGATCTGATGAAAGACTGTTTAATTTATAGAAAGAGAGCAATTGCAGTATGGGACAACAGGGATAAGAGTTGAGAGTATTATGCTATGTGAAGTGAGCCAGTTACTGTGAGAACAACATTGCATGGCACCATGAATATGAGCTACGTAAAATGGCCAAACTCACATAAGCAAAGCAAATAATTTTTGTTATTTTTATTGGGATGAGGGAAAACTAGGAAGTTCCTAATGAACAGAAATAAAACTCAAGTCAGGCAAAACCATCACAACCATTTGTAATTCTAAGTCCAGTGTGTATTTGACCACTTATGCCCTACATAGGCACCAGATATGCCTGTGACACACATACATACATGTAGGCAAAATACATACATGAAATAAAATCAATAAAATATAAAAGGTAACTTTAAAAAACTAGTTGTTTTCTTATAAACCTGCAATGAATATCTGATATTTGAAATTAAAAATATAGTATCATGTATATTAGTACAAAATGAAATATTATGCTTTAATTTACTACAAAAATTCAGACTTAGGTATAAATTAACCAAATATGTATAAAGTCTATAGTTGAGATGTAAATAAAGAAAATATCTAATAAAAAAGAAATTGCACAAAAACCAAAAAGAAAAGCTCAGATCTGGATTGGAGAAAAATGTAAACATTCTTAAGTGTCCATAAATTATCCTGTGAATGTCAACAAATAGACTTTTGATTTTGTCTGGAAAAAAATCCTCAAATAGTCAATCTTGAGAGAGAAGAGAATGGGATGACCTATACCACCTGACTTCATGAGAACATAATGCTGCAGTAACTGAGATAGTAATACCAATGAAAAGAATAGTAATATAGATAGCAGGAGAGTAAGAAATCCAGACATAGACATATAAATAGAATCAACTAGCAAACACAGCTCAATGGAGAGAGGGTAGTTTTTCAACAAGGGTTATAACAGCTGTGATTATATCTGAAAACATGAGTGACAGTGATTTTTATACTCAAGAACTCAAAACAAATGAGAGCCACAGTTGTAAACTGTAAAATCATCTTTAGAGAATAACATTGAAGAAATGTAGGTGACCCTAGGTTTGTTGGTGAGATTTAGATATAACACTAAAAGTTAAGTTGAAAAGATTCTGAGGGCAGTTATTTATAACTTAAAAGGAACTGACTACTTTATTCACAGTCATTATGAGTTCCTTAAAAGCCAATTATTACAGTTTTTCTAACTAAAAAAATGAAAAGGTCAGTGAAGCATTCTGTAGGGTTTAGTATCAAATAAGGTTGAAATTAATAGCTGTAACCTACATATTATTTTTAAAATAATGGTTAGAGAAATTAAACAGAGGAAAGCACTGTGCGACATCCTTGTCCTTGGCAAGACCACTGTACGTTCTTCTCACAGGGAGCTTCAGCCACAGACCTGAGACGGTGAATGGGCTGAGGTTTGGCCCTTTTAGTTCAGTATTCTGGCTTCAGCCACCTGAGAATCTTTAACCAAAATCATGTATTTTCTTGAGTTACAGTTCTAATATATTGTTTTTCAGATGTGTGTGTGTGTGTGTGTGTGTGTGTGTGTGTGCGCGCGCGCGCGCAATATACACTCTATCTATCTATCTATCTATCTATCTATCTATCTATCTATCTATCTAACTAATTTTCCTTCTCAGTTTCCATCAGTATTGGGGCTGTACGTCCATACCACACCCTCAGATAATTTGGTAAAAAAATGTTGGCTCTAGGGGGGTGAACTCAGGTTCTTTAACAACTGAGTAATATCTCAAGACCAGTAAATTTTATTACTTTTTTCATGTATTTTTTGGTTTTTCTCCTTATTTTGCATTACTGTTACTTTTTATTTTCCCATTTTCTCACTTATTCTTTATTGCTTTTCCTATGTTTGAAGTGTAAGTTACTAGAATTTGTTCTCATTCATTTTCCTGTGGCATTTTGATTGGATTCTATTATGCAACAGAAGTTTTAAAGGTGGTATTTGGAAGGGATTTTAATTTTCTGATGGTTTCAATCAATCTTGCCACTAGATTTTATTTTGGTTTTCATCTAACAATACATTTTTTCTCTATAAGTAAAGGTACCATTCTATTGGACTTGGTATCATTGCTAAAGAGACAGACTTTGCCCCAAACTAGCTCCTCTAGCCCATTAGTAATAATACCTTTGCCAAGGTGAAGTTAGCCTGAAAAAACCCTGACTATAAAGATGAATATCAAGGATCTACAGAATTTTCCATTCTCTGAAGACTATCAAAAAATTGGATAATCATGCAATATTGTGGTTGAAGAGACACTATATTGCTTCATGGAAGATATTAGAAGAAGAGAAGTATTAAATGTGAAAATATGCCAAAAAGGAAGAAAAACCTAAAACAATGTCTAGCATGTAATATTTTCTATGCATTACAACTGGAGACCTTGCTCCTTGGATGCTTTAATCAACATTAACTTTGTAGATTTTAGCTGTTGCAGTAACTGTACCTTTGACTACAATTTCATACCCTATGTGACAGGCTTTCCTGTGCTGGACCAGATCTCTTTTAGGCAGGAAAGTGGGTATGTAGAGCCTGGAGTTTTCCATATAGTCAAGCCATGGGATCCTTGCTTTTTGGTGGCAGAACTTTTAAAATCAGAGGCAGAAACATTGGGTGGATGGAGTATAGCATCTTCCTTTCTACTCATACATGGAGATTGAAAACCTATTTTAGATATTACTCGTCTTCAACCCCAGAAAGAATGGCACTTGAAAGCAAATAATCACAGAGATTATTTGTGAGGTATAGTAGTCCCTAATGTCTTACTGGAGCCATTCCCTTACTTGATAACCACAATAGTCAATGGTGTCCATGGATGTTGGTGTGATGGAGAGTGGGTAGAAGCAATCTGCTATGCAGAATTTGTAGTGGTTGACCACCCTGAATCCATATGCACAGATGGGGCACCAAAGACCCTCAGGTACTCAGGGTCTATCAATATTCTTAAATGTATGCGTGTTTTGTCTGCATGTGTAGGTATGTATGTATTCTCTATCTGGGCCTGGTACCTGCAAGGGTTGGAAGAGGATGTTGTTGGAACCACTGGAATTGTTTGGAGTCAAAACTATGATGTTTGCAAGATCAAATGCTCTTAACTACCAAATCTGGCCCACAACATATCCCAAGTGAAATGACTGGAGCACTAGCTCCATAAACCAGTTATTAAAGACATTCTTCTAAACAGATACATTCAGATGAAAGTCTGATAGCCTTCTCTTTGAGAACTGAACAACCTTTAGTTTTAGGTAGTGAAGTTACAGGGCAGATTCACTGACATCTTCTAATTCGTAGATGACAAAGACAGTGCTTCTGAAGAGGAAATGATACTTTATAAAAGTCCCTCAGCTCAGAGGTTCTGATGGTTCCTCATTACATTAAAGTTACAATATTTAGAAAAGAATCATACTGAACTGTTGCTTACTTTTCAGTTTATCGTTACTTTATGTAACGTGGAAATGATAGTTTAAAGTTTAAAGTGAAATTCAGGTAAAAAAATAAATACACTTTACAATTAAATCAAAGATCGATTCTAAAAAGGCATTCACCATTTCTAAAGTGGATGAACCAAGAATCAATCTAGGACTTGTAGTAAGGACCATGAAACCCATGTCACCTGAACTCTGAGAATAGAAGGCAGATGCTGAGGCCAGAGGCTATAATTGTGGACTCAGGGTGGATCCAGGTGATACGTTACTGAGTCAGGAAATGTCATTATTTAAATGTCAGCTATGGGAGGAGGCATTACTTCATTCTGGCTCTTTAAGGCTTTACTCAGAAAAACCTCTGATAAAGAACACAGCATCTCCCCTCCTTTCTTAACCTCATGGCAGCCCACCTGTACAGTTAGGGAATATTTTGTTTTGTCCTTCAATATGCATGCATCACACATTCTTTAGGACTTGTGACTCATATAAACACAAGTAAACTGCTAAATATCTGTTTACTCCAAGAATACAATCTATAATCCCTTTCACAATGAGCATTAATCCAACTCTGTTTAGAAAATTATGTAATTCATTATTACAAATAATCTCCATTTTGCCTTATGCTTAACCTTTATTTCCTCTTCCCAGTCTCATAATCTTACAAATCCACTTGTATTATGTGATCATATCTGGTGTTCACACGATCTCCACTTCATAGCAAATACATGAAAAATTCCTCAATAAAACATATCACTTTCTAGGCTGTCTAAATGATTTGACTCTGTTCTTTGGTGCTATTTGTATGGTCTTCTAGAAAGATTTTTACTGATGAAAAGGCCATTACTGTCAAAAAGGTTTGGTGATATCTGGGTGGCAACTGACTTGAAATTAGATGTAACGTCCTAACAGCTAAGATGGCCACAATCTATAAGTGCTTCTGATAAAAGCATTCTCTGTGAGGCAAGTAAGTAATGCCGAGTGGTCAGACACCTCCATCATCGGCATGATGTCTGAGCAAATCCAATAGAACATGACTGAATTCATCTTCACACCCCAGAACACATTTTTCAAGCCATGCATCAGCTGGAACCTCAACCATCAGTCTACGTGTGCAAACCTATGATCTAAACAACACTCTGTATAGTACGTGTTTTGTAAAATTGACACCATTCACAGCTGTATAATAATGCCTTGGCAAAGTAAAGAATTTGCAAGTGATTCTTTTGATAAGAACCTGGGCCTCATTTGTATTGGATTTCATTGAGAAGTCTCATTGGGGTCAGATTTTTTTGTGTTTTGTTTGTTTGTTTGTTTGTTTGTTTTGGTATAGAATAAACTGCTCCTTTGAAGAAAGGCTTAATGTGTAAATTTTTTTGTATTCATTCAGTAAATTATATCCTGAAAGAATTGGCTTAGAGAACACTAGATCTTAGAAGCATGGCAGCCAAGAAACCTCAACCCATCTAAAGAGGGGGAATCAATTCATAATTGAAAGTTATTTCAATGTTTTAATAAAAATAGAAAACCATGCAACTGGTTTTGTAATTTCTGAGATGATCAGTTGCTAATTTATTTTACAGATGAGATTTGATTGAACTCCATGGCATAGATATCAATCCCATTAACTCATCATTTCTTATATTTGATTAAATCATTTGATTAAAAATATTTAACATAGATGTAGAAATTAGAATTTTGTGAAAACTAAATTATAACAAGACTAGTTGAGAGTCTGAACAATGACAAGAAAGAGATGAATGTTGTTTTTAATACAATAAAGAGTGCTGTATAAATGCAGGGTCAAGCAATCAAATGACATTTTACTGACCCATGTCAAGGAGGACATAAAATCCCTCTGCTGCAAGACAGCACCCAAATCAACAGAATCCCAGGTTCCTGCATTTGCTGTGGTGACAACTAAAGCCTCATTTGGATCAATCTGATCATACAAGAAACTTAAAGAAGTAATTTCTTCTGGTTTCTAGTTGGAAGGGAATACAGCTTATTGTGGCTGGGAAGGCTTGCTGGCAGGAGTGTGATGGGGCTGGTGACATCCTGTCCATATTCAGAAGGCAGAGAGATGAATGTGGACACTCAGCCTGTTCTCTTATCTTTTATTGAGGTTGAGAGCCCATTCCATGGATTGATGTTTTCCTACATTCCCTCTTACTTATACTTTTCTAGAAATGTATGTTTTCAGGATGATTATAAATCAACACAGTTCACAATCAAAATCAACCATTATACCATGTACTATGTTTGCTTGATAATACCATAACCCAAACCATGTGTTAATGTTGGAATGAAGAGTTGCTGCTGTTAGAGGAGCAAATTGAGTATCTTTACATTCATCATATGGTACACAGCATGGAAAGACAATGTTTGATCTTGCCATAAGCTAGGGAAATTTTTCTAAAGCTTGTTTTGGTTATGGATTTTAGTCACTGCATGGGAGACTATGACTTAGTAAATTCACTGTTACTACCACTGAATCATGGGACAAAGGAGGCAATACACACCACAGTCACATATGGTGATCTCTGAGGAGGAAGTACAGATTTTAAAATCCTACTTGAGACATATTTTAAGTATAGTCCTTGTAGGGGGGTTTGTTTCTGCTCTTCTACTTTATCTGTGACTTTCCAATTCTTACCTAGTAATATCAGTTTCCATCATTTACACTATTATTGTTACTTAAATGATGTTAGACTCATTTGCTCCCATTTTGCCTGATTTAACAAGAACTGATTACTCATTCTATCCTTCCAGCTCACTCTAGCTTCCAATGTGGCCAGACGTGTTTCATGGAACATCATTTTCCATCATTATTTCTTGTGTTCCTATTAATGAAACATTTCCTAGATCTTATACATTTTTATAATTAGTTTACTTCTGTGTTTCTAGTCTCCAATAGTCTTTTGTGATCTCAGAGTTTATAATATGCAACTGTACTGTTTTCTTGTTTTATGAATGCAAATTATCTACTCTTGTGACTATTACAGGTAGATTTGGGATGTTTTTGTTATGTACTAAGAATTGTATATCTTCTGGGAGATCGTTCATGTTTGTTTTGTTATTGTTATATTTTCTATTGTAATAGAAATTTTCTTCCAAGTCTCCATGACCCTTGGCTTCCTCTCACAGTTGAAGGAAGGCTGTGCATATATTGATGGGGTCAAGTGATTTAACCACATAGTGGTTTGAAGAGGACCTCATTATTTTGATGTTGCTAGTTCTTTACTAGTTATATGGGTGGGGCTATGTGATTTTATTTTAATTTTGTATGGGGACTCAGAATAAAACATGGTATATAACGTATATTTCTTACACAAACTATAATTACATTGGAGATTTTAGCTTTCCATGATGTTATTCTCAAAATTAACACTCCTGAAACATGAGAGTGAGAAGTAAGGATTAGAGTATTAAGTAAGCTGGCAAGCATAGTGTGCAGGCATGTAACGCCAGCACTGAGGAAATGACGGCTAGCCTGTGCTAAAAAATGAGTCCTTATCTTAAAAAATTAAAATAAAAAATGATACACTTACTATTTTGTATTTAAAAATTAAATGATCCCAAAGTCAATATTTTATTAATTTTTCTACAGAGTACTCCCAGAAGACAGATGCCTTAAGTACCAGCAAGCAGAAAGAATTAAATATGAGAGGTTCTAGTGACTTACGTATTTCCTACTCACTCCCCCAAAGTAGCTGGATTCCAATAGGCCCATGCACTACAAGAAAATAGGGCTCAAATTAAGCAAACAGAAGCCCCTGTTGGAATTGTAAAGAATCATTCCACCATTGTAAAAGCTACTCAGCAAGCATTAAGGACAATTATTTAATGGTGGTTAATAGACCTTTAAAAATCAGTCCTGCTTCTTTCTCAGAATTAAAATGTCCATTTCAAAGAATGAGTCGGAAAGCAACAAAGAGTTTATTTACACTGAAGTACACACACATGATGGCTACAGGGAAAGACTTGTAAAACTTAGGATGGATATAGAAAGAATCCTTACTATTCCCTAAAAATGAGACAATATGCTGTATTCATACTAGCAAGGAAATGGAGCCAGCCTGTGTCCCACAGCAGATGAGTGGATAATGAAGGTGTGGTGCATTTATACAATGGAATTTTATTCAGCTGTAACCAAAAAACAAAAACTGCAGGAGAATGGATCTAGAAATGATTAGGTTAAGCAAGGTGACCCAGACTCAAAAGACAAATACCACAAGTTTGTTTTTATATGCAGACCCTAGTTTTTAATTGTATTATGTATGTATGTATGTATATGTGTGTGTGTATATATATATATATATGTATATATATATATATATATACATATATATATATATATATATATGAGTTTGGTGAGTTGTCAGGAAGAAAAGCATGAAAGAGCATGAAAGAATCAGTACAAACAGATTATATATGAAAAATGTTAATGGAACCTATTATTTCATATGCTAAGGGAGAGACAAAGGGGTTGGGGAGTTGTCACAACGTGTAAAGTGTATGCCATGGCATGTGTGCTCCTGAGTTTGATCTGCAGCTCACAGGAGGAAAGCCATTGCCCTTACACTTGTAATACCAGTTTGGAAGAGATGATAGCTTCCTCAAACAGATTCTTGGTTATCTCTGGCTAATCAGTCTCACTTTGGTAGCGAGTACTAGGGCCCTCAAGAGACCCTGCCTAAAAACTGAGATGGGCAGCTCTGAGGAGTGACACCCGAGACTGACCCCTGGACTCTTCATGTATATGCATGTACCCACACACATGGACATGTACACACATGAGCACACATACATCCTCACACATAGTAGCACATACAAAATACAGAAATAATAATAACTGTTAACATATGAACAAGTATCTTGCTAAATAAGGAACACAATGGTTAATAAGCACATAAAGTATTCTGAGTCCTTCGTCTGAAACTTAGAATACCCAAGATACATTTTGCAAAACACAAGAAAATCAAGAAGGAAGACCAGCGTGTGGATACTTCATTCCCCCTGTAAATAGGAAAGAAAATACCCATGAAAGGAGTTACAAAGACAAAGTTTAGAGCTAAGATGAAAGGATGAACCATACAGAGACTACCCCACCACGGGGGATCCATTCCATAATCAGTCATTAAACTCAGACACTATTGCATAAGACAGCTAGTGCCTACTTAAGGGACCCTGATATAGCTGTCTTGTACAGAAGTGGATGCTCATAATCATCTATAAGATGGAACACAGGGCCCACAATGGAGAAGCTAGAGATAGAACCCCAGGAGCTGAAGGGGTCTGCAACCCTAGAAGAGGAATAACAATATGAACTAACCAGAACCCCCAGAACTCGTGTCTCTAGCTGCATATGTAGCAGAAAATGGCCTAGTCGGCCATCATTGGGAAGAGAGGCCCCTTGGTATTGCAATCTTTATATGCCCCAATACAGGGGAACGCCAGGGCCAAGAAGTGGGACTGGGTGGGCAGTGGAGTAGGGAGGGGGAGGGAGGAGGGGACTTTCGGAATATCATTTGAAATGTAAATTAAGAAAATATCTAATAAAAAAATTGGAAAAAAAAGGAAAAAAAACTAAAATGAAATACTGCTGCACACTTGGTGGGGATAATGTCAAAAATAAGAAAAGAATAATTGTGCAAAATTATGAGGGAGAGCTGGAGTTACTATATATTGAATGCAAATTGGTATAGCCTGTTTACAAAGAGTATAGCAGTCCCTTTAATATTCTACATACAAAGTACAGGCTCTATTAATTCTATCTAAGATACCTCTATACAGAAAATGCAAAAATATTTGTCCACACAAAGACTCACTGTTAGGGAAAACAAACTAATTCAAAGCCTGATACATGTTTGCCTTCATATGGAACTTCTATAAAGCTAAGCTAGAGGCTGAAGATGGATTGGTATGTTAAGTAAAATTAGGAATGAACCACTAAGGAGCATAAGAAAATTCTGAGGGGTAAAAGAAGTGTTCTATCTTTGTGCTGATGATTATACAGCTCTATCAGTTGAGATGCATCTAATTATACAAATAAAGTTGAAGAACCCCATGGTCTAAAAACCATGTTCAAAGAACTTGCAAAAAACATATGAGGAATGCTCTATGATCGATTTCCTTTTTCAGCTGTGAGACAAGCTTGCAGCTGTGATGGTTTGTATATGATTGAGCCAGGGAGTGACGCTGTTAGAGGTGCAGCCTTGTTGGATTAGGTGTGTCACTGTGGGCATGGGCTTTAATACCCTCATCCTAGCTGCCTAAAAGTTAGTCTTCCTCTCAGCTTCTCCTGCACCATGACTGCCTGGACATTGCCTTGATAATGGATGAACCTCTGAACCTGTAAGCCAGCCCCAATTAAATGTTGTCCTTATAAGTGTTGCTTTGAAACAACAATATGAACTAACCAGAACCCCCAGAACTCGTGTCTCTAGCTGCATATGTAGCAGAAGATGGCCTAGTCGGCCATCATTGGGAGGAGAGGCCCCTTGGTATTGCAATCTTTATATGCCCCAATACAGGGGACCGCCAGGGCCAAGAAGTGGGAATGGGTGGGCAGGGGATCAGGGAGGGGGGAGGGAACTTTTGGGATAGCATTTGAAATGTAAATTAAGAAAATATCTAATAAAAAATTGAAATAAAAGAGTTGCCTTGGTCATGGTGTCTGTTTATAGCAGTAAAACACTAAGACAGCTCCTCTCATAACTTATATTTAAGTTACTATTACTAGGTGCAATAAAAGCTAGGATTATTCTATAGAATGTAAACATTTAGGTAGTGTTGGTAAATTGCTTAATTTAAGGTAGTGTTGATAATTCAGTACCATTTTCTCATATGAAGAAACATATTTATTTATTTTCTGGTTTTGCAAACAAAACTCTTAAATGGCTTTTGCTGGCAATTGTATGACTTCTGAAAAACTCTATCAGCAGAAGAGGGTCCTGCAACTGAAAGGGACTCACAACATGTGCAGGGCAAAGATAGAGCCTAGGTTGAGGGAATGACCAACAGTGACTGACCCAAATTTAGACCCATTCCCTGGGCAAGAACTAATCCCTGACACTATTAATGATACTCAATTTTACTTGTAGATAGGAACATACCAAAACCATCCTCTGAGACGCTCCACCCAGCAGCCAATGAAAAGAGATGCAGAGATTCACACCCAAACATTAGAGCTTGGGGAATCTTACAGAAGAGTTGGGAGAAGGATTGAGGGATATGAACAGGGAAGGCATTCCACAGGAAGAATAACTAACCTGGACCCTTGGGGGCTCCCAGAGACTGAATCACCATCCAAAGAGTAAGCATGGACTAGAAATAGGCCTCCTGTAGCAGATGAGCAGCTTGGTCTTGATATGGAACCCCCAACATCTGGAGCAGGGCCTGTCCCTGAGCCTGATGTCTGCCTGCTTGAGGATCCCCTGTGCCTAAATGGACAGCCTTCGCTGGCCTCAGTGGGAGAGGATTCACCTAGTGACTTGATATGTAGGGGTGGGGGTGGGTGGGTTGTATTAATGTGTGTGTGTGTGTGTGTGTGTGTGTGTGTGTGTGTGTTGTGACGCCCAGAGGGGGCTGCCCCTTCTCAAAAGATATGGTGAAGGTGGAATTAGGGCAGAGGAAGGGCTGACAATGGGTTGGAAAGTGAATAAATAAACAAATAAATAAATAAATAAATAAGAAAAAAAGCACGGGGCAGGGGGCTTCCTAACTCATAATCAAAGGTTTTGCTTTCTCTGCAACAAGGAAAGAGAGGCATGTGTCAACATTGTAAGAATCTTGTCATTCAGAAATGTGATTTTCTTTCCTGATATATTTTGCATTTACAGTGAGCCCAGAAGTGATAATTCTATAAAGTAAATAAACATAAGATGTTATCTCCCATAGGGCAACTTCTGTGTGTGGCTAAATGAGCCAAGATGAAGAGACACTTCAAATAAAGACTCAGCTGGAATAGCACAGCAAAGAGGCCACTTAGATTGAAAGGGAGTCTGGCACATAGCCACTGTAATTCATAAAGCATAATGTAATAAAATTGTATGAACAAGATTCTAATTTTTATATTCAATACAGGTTACCTGAATGAGCCATATGAGAGCTAATTTTTGGAAACAAAATGATCTATTTTTTACCAGTCAGAAGGTGGTGGCTAAAGGGCTTCCATACCCTACAGTACATCAATATCTTTCTTCCATTGCTATATTCAGAGAGGCATCGCTAGATACATCTTTAGTTGCATCTTAGTCTAGCTAAATTTCTCTTTTAAGCCATCTGTGGACAATGACAAATAACACAAAGATTAGGCATTTAGAGAAAAAACGAGGAGGACATTTGAGCCAAGAAATTTAAAAATATTCAATACCACCCACTCAGAGGTCCAGGTTTTTATGTTGTAGCAAAATGAAGAAGAGCTTGAAGGATTTGTGGCATCAATGTTGTTCAAGATTAGAAACAGCGATGTTTACACAAATGATTCATACATACTACATCTATCTAAAGTCTGCAAGTAACAAAGATGAAGACTTGACACACATCAGATGTTCTGCCTGAGGGAACTCACACATGCCAAGCTTAGTCACATGATTTTCCTTGACCTACGCTTGCCCTGCATGGAATGATGACATGCTCCCGTAAAGGCACTCCAATGTTTGTGTTGTTTTCACAAATCAAGATCCTCCTTTGTGGAAGGTTTTCCATAAATCTAGAATGTGGGATGAACATAATGACTCATATTGAACACCGAGA
>LR749601.1:2573305-2652098 GCA_902729485.2 Mus minutoides | reverse complement strand
GAGTTAGAAACATTCTCAGCTACAGCCACTGAGTTAAAGCCACACACGGAGTTAGAAACATTCTCAGCTACAGCCACTGAGTTAAAGCCACACACGGAGTTAGAAACATTCTCAGCTACAGCCACTGAGTTAAAGCCACACACGGAGTTAGAAACATTCTCAGCTACAGCCACTGAGTTAAAGCCACACACGGAGTTAGGAACATTCTCAGCTACAGCCACTGAGTTAAAGCCACACACGGAGTTTTGCTTTAGGTTTGTTTCTTTCGCATGTCTCACCTTAAGGACAAATGTTTTGCATTCCCTTCCAATCCAATATGCACAAGATGATAAAAAAGTTAGAATTCTCTAACTTTTATAGGCTATATAATATTTTTATGTTCATACCAGTATTTTCTTTACCTACTCTCCTACTTATGAACAACCACAGATCACTCTGCTCATAGTTATTGTAAATAATGATGAAAGGAGAAAAGGTGTTCATGTATCTTTTGGAGAGAATCTGGGAGAAGCAGGAAAACATATCAAGACTCCAAATTTTAAAGTATATGTGTCAAATTCTTGAAACAACGTGAGCAAACTTGGAAGGTGAGGAACACAGAATCCGGAGCCAGGTTTACCTCCTTGATTCACCCTCAATATGCAATTTTGAGACAGGTCTCCCTCTGCATTTGGCTACTGCTATAGACTGAATGGAATTCTATCACCCATATTCCAAGTTGAAATTCAACCCCCAATGTGATGCTAATTGATGTTGAGGCCCTCAGCAGTTTATTAAGGCTTATGCATAAAGCCTATTACATGCAGCTGTGAAGGTGAAGCCTAGATTTCATTGGAGACCCCAACATGTTGGAGATGGCAGAGTCATGGAATACCTGATAAGGAGAGATGCTAACAGGGAACAGAAAGAGCATGAAAGAGAGAAGTGTGTTGCAGCCATCAACATTGCAGTTACATGGAGTTGGAGATTTGAAGAGTACTTTGGTGTCACAAATGGAGATGCAGAATTTGGAGTTTATCCAGCTGGTTTTTGGTCTTTCTTTGGTCCAGTATTTCCTGACAGTGTCCCCTTTCTACTCTTACGGAATGGTAATGTATATTCTCGGCCATTGTATGTTGCAAGTATGTGATCTAGTTTTTGATTTTATAAGGGATTACAATTAAGAAATCGCCATGAATTGCAGAAGAGATTTTAGAAATTAAAGACTTTCTAGAATTCAATGAAAATGAAGGCACACACAGCCAAACTCATAAGCCACGATGTACTAAGAAGAAAATTCATAGCACTAAGTGCCTTCATAATGAAATTGGAGAGATCACATACTAGCAACTTAACATTAAACCTGAAAGATTTAGAACAAAAGGAAGCAAACATATCCAAGAGGAGTAGATAGCAAGAAATGGCCAAACTCAGAGTTGAAACCAACCAAACAGTAACAAAGAGATTGATACAAATAATTTACAAAGCCAGGAGCTGGTTCTTTGAGAAAATCAATAAGATAGATCAACGCTTAGCCAAATGACACCAACTCGCCCACTATACTTTCGATCTGAAATTTGTCCAGTTTAAAAGAAATGCAAGGTTCCAGCTCCACTGTGTGTAGTGGCCTCACATCTAATGTTCCAATGCCTTTTTCTAGAATATAAATTTACTTCCTTTTGTTCTGGTCTCAGGAAATGAAAAAAAAAAGAAAGAAAGAAAGAAAGAAAGAAAGAAAGAAAGAAAGAAAGAAAGAAAGAAAGAAAGAAAGAAAAGAAATGCAAGGACAAAGATGGAACAGAGACTGGAGAAATGACTGACCAATAACTGCCCCAACTTGAAACCCATTCCATGTGCAAACACTAATTCTTTACATTGAATCTGCTGTGAGGAGACATTAACACGGGAAACTCACAGTGCTAATTAGTAAGAGGTTGGAAAAGCACCCTGGAACTTTGCAAAAATTGAGTTGAATGTTCATAGAAGCTGAATGAGAAGAAAAAAAAAAAGATAATGACTGAGGACTTGCAGTTAGCTCTTCGCCTACAGGAGTAATGCTGTGTCTCAGGTGAAGTCCCAAGCTGTAAAACAACAGTTGGTCACACAGCTTCAGTCACAAGTGAGTTATGGGAATCTTCTTTACTAAACACAAAGAGTTTACAGAATGCCACTCACTGTTTCATATATTAAAATGCTGAAGAAAATTAAAGTCTGTATAAATGTTTGGAAAAGGGCAGCCAAGTCTTCTCTATAAGAACAGTTTGATCTTTCTTTAAATTTGCTGTCATCCACTCAACTGTGGAATCATTCACTTGAAACTAAGCCAGGTTTCACTACCCCCCCCCTTTTTTTGTAGGATCAGAGATGATCTGTAATGTTGCTACCAAAGAAGCAGAGTTCTAACTGGCAATATGTATGCTGATTTCTGTGCAAATGCTTCACATTGCTAACAATTCTTTTTAAAGCATTTAAAACTGTACAAAGGGTTCAAAGGGACAGACCTTGGGGATAGGCTTGGTACAGACTGGAAGCCACAGCTCCCTCAAGACTTCTGCTCATCTGTTAAACCAACTCTGAATTCTCCCACCCATTGCAGTTCTGGTGACCTCACAGAAACCTCTTCTTTAAGCTGTGTCACTCAGCTGCAATGGTTCCCTCAGAATGTGGACCTTATTGTCCTGGAGGTATATATGTGTTCATTCAACATGCTTACATTGGAACAATCTATGTAAATATATTCTAAAACTTTATGGGAAAATGGCATACTGTGAAGGACAGAGTCCCAACAAGATTCTCTTCCACACTAAATGTACCTCATACATTTATAATTTGGTTTTGGTTTTGGTTTTGGTTTTTGAGACAAGGCTTTAACTGCTGTGCTGCCAACCTACTCTGTGACCTCTGGGTTCAAACGGTCCTCCTGCCTCAGCCTTCTTTGAAGGCTGGAGGACTACCTGCAGAGGCCAAAGTGCCTGGCTTTGATTTTCATTCTTAAGTACTGAATGTGTATTTGCTGTCTCCTAAGAATTAAGGGGCTGGGGTCATGGGATGCTGATTCATAGGATAATCAAAAGGAAATCCAAAGTAAATGACTTGATTGATATGTATAATAAAAGACTGGGCTAATGCTCTACAAGAGATTGCTATCCAGAGAATTTTGTAGAATAGCAAGAGAGAACTGCTTGGAGAACTGTTTGGAACTCTCCAGAGAAAGCAGATCCAAGAGAAAGGAAGCACAGCAGAGAGAAGAGAGGTAGAAAGTTGTCTCAGTCAGAAGACAGGCTATCCGCTCTGACCCAAGATTTGAATTTGAGACATTTGTTTTAAGACTCCCAGACACCCCTTCCTCAGAAATCCTCTCCAAGCAGAGATTGGTCCTTCGAAGGATGTACCCTATAGTTATCTGTATTTGCCCAGCTCTTAGCACAGGGATTGACGCTAAATGCTCAAAAACATTGCTTTATGAATAAATGACTAAGCAAATAGAGATTTCCCTGGGGAGCAGGAAGGGATGAATCAACAGTAGTCATTTCTGAATCAGAAGCTCCAGAAATGTATTCAGCCATGACTCACTTTCTTTTGTCATTTATGATGAGGGCATGCTTGATCTAAACAATTTTTCAAAAAGTGTAGTAAATAATTTGCTAGGTTCTTCCAACAAATGACTCTCCAGATCCTGTTCTCATGCTTGTCTCTGGCTCTACCCCTCCTACATACATAGACAGGCACTATCCCTTATCTTGTACCAACCCAAATGCAAACTACTCACAACACACAGAAGTGACAGGGAATGTGACAGAGTTGGATGATCTCTTCATTTTGTCTCTAAGAACCTAGCCTGCCATTTTGGCCATGTATGCCTGTTCCCTATCCCATGTGATACAATTTTTTTTTTTCAAGCTTTCTAGCACACCTGAGCTGGCAGCAACAGTGCCTCTGTTCAGAGTCCCCTAATCCCTCTATTCAGTATTAGAAACAAAAATGAAAAGTAGAAAATTTAAAGATCTACTTGAGCCAGGAAGAAAAGAGCTACAGGGACTTTTTCCTTGCTGTCTCTGACATTGACGGGGTGGGTGTGCATGTATGTGCACCTCTGCATGTGTGTGTGTTTTGGGGACAAGGTAGCATTTAAAATTAGATACATTGATTATATTTCAGTTTGAATAGGCTTGTTTTTATTCCAAACTATATTCTCTATCTATCTATCTATCTATCTATCTATCTATCTATCTATCTATCTATCATCTCTTTCTTTGTCTCTTACTCACACACACAAATATGCAGATCTTATATCTAGATAAATTTTAATAATGCTAATTATTATTTACAGAATCCATTTATGTCAGTCTTTGTGTTAAGTACTTTGAATGGATTGTCTAATTTAATCTTTATAGTCACCTTCCCTAGAAGATTTTAACAATATTATCTTTTAAACACACACATTGTCTTCCTGCCCAGAGAGAGAGAGAGAGAGAGAGAGACAGAGACAGAGAGAGAGACAGAGACAGAGACAGAGACAGACACAAAGACACTGGGGTATCTCAGCTCAGAGAAGCTGGAATAGGTCTCTACAGCAAACTGCCCCACCTGGGGATCCATCCCATAAACAACCATTAAACCCAGAGACTGCTGAAGATGCCAACAAGAGCTTGCTGACAGGAGCCTGATAAAGCTGTCTCCTGAAAGGCTCTGCCAGTGCCTGACAAACACAGAAGTGGATGCTCAAAGCCATCTATTGGACGGAACACAGGGTCTCCAATGAAGGAGCTAGAGAAAGTACCCAAGTCGCTGAAGGGGTTTGCAGCTCCATAGGAGGAACAACAATATGAACTAACCAGTACCCCCAGAGCTCCCTGGGACTAAACCACCAACCAAAGAAATCACATGTTGGGACTCATGGCTCTAGCTGCATATGTATCAGAGGATGGTCTAGTCAGTCATCAATGGGCAGAGAGGCCCTTGGTCCTGTGAAGGTTCTATGCCCCAGTATAGGGGAATGCCAGGGCCAGGAAGTGGGAGTGGGTGGGTTGGGGAGCAGGAGGAGTGGGGAAGAGATAGGGGGTTTTCAGAGGGGAAACTAGGAAAGGGGATAATATTTTAAATGTAAATAAAGAAAATATCTAATTAAAATATGACAAAATGGAAAAAAAGAGATAATGTTTGGCTTCAAGGTCTGCTAGGAACTGAAGCGTCACCCTAAGTAACGACTTTGAGCTGATACTTTTTCTTTTCTTAACTTTTTATTAGATTTTTGTGAACTTCACATCCTACACTTCAGTCTCACTCATCTCCTGCTCCCCTCATTCCTGCCTTCCACCCTTGCAACCTTGCCCACCTCCCCCCGCCCCCAACAGAGACAAAAATCTCATTGTGGAAGCTGTACTGTGTCATAGCATGTCACACAGTATACCCTTCTGCCCACACTTCTTTTCTTGCAGATGTTTATTGCAATGACTCATTGGTCTGGTAGAAGGCCTCTCTGGCTTTTGTTACTCAGTCAATACTGGACCCTGACTGGAATCTTCTGAGATTTCCTGCTGTTGCCTTGTGTCGTGGAGATCTTTGAATTTCGGATTTGGAGGACCCGCCCCCTTCGTGTACTCTAGCAGTTCATTAACAAAATGATGTTGGGGGGTGGGCAAATTTAAATCCCTGACTCTGGGTCTAATATGTATCTAAGTGGTCAGCCCATTGGCTCTCCAGGTCTCATGCCTTGGGGTCTGGCTCACCAGGATGGAGCTCCCTTTTCACAAGGGCAATGCGGGTAGAGTCAGTAAGCAGGATTAGCAAAACTGAGTATGACAGAAAGAACCTCTGAGAGTCAGCTTCAGAGAGACAGCTTGGAGAGCTACCCTGACATTGTGGCCTTTGATCTTAATAGTAGGCTTCTCTAACATACCAGCAATCCCTGCAGCCAGGGCCATGAGCTGATGCTGAGTGGCACTGCTATGCAGCAGTATGGTTACTTGGCTTGATAAAGTAATGTTGAGCACAACGGTGAACAGCAAATGTTGTTAAGCTAGTCCCTCTACACACTCCTATGTAGCATTCGTTTCTAGTCTTGAAATTTCAAATGAAATGTGTGCACCCTAGTATGTGAATTTATTTCATTTACTAAGTTAAAGCTCTGTAAGAGAGTGCGTTCTAATTCCCTCATTGTCATAGAATTCTCCCTTAGCTTCGGAGTTATCAGGATCCTCTAGAAAGAAGTCATCTGTTCACATGATTGGGGGTTTCTCACCAAAGTGAAAATCCTAGTTGATCTGTGTGCTAGCTAGTCTTATGTCACACAAACTAGAGTTATCTTCAAGGAAGAAACCTCAATTGAGAAAATGCCTTCATAAGATCTGGCTGTAAAAAGAATTCACCCTCTGCAGAGGACAATATCCAAAGACTAGGCAGCCACCATACCATGCAACAGGGGGAGGGAAAGACACCCAGAGGCTAGCCTACCTTCCTGTCACCCAGCCTGAGTAATACAGGTGGCAGAGTATACCCTGAGACCCACCAGCCGAGTGGCTAGCCCACAGCAGGAGTCACTACAATGTGCAAGGATGTGGTGGACATCACATGGGAGAGAGAGAGAAATGGAACAGTTTGAGCATTTTGAAGAGAGGAAGGAGTGGAGACACAAGGATGGAGAGGAATAGCCATAGTGAAGTCCCAGCCCCTCTGTCACTGAGGACTGTGTCAAGGTCTGTGTCAATGTTTGTAGCTCATATTACCACTAATGACCATGTGGACATTCCTAGTCTGGGCTGCCCTCTGGGACCATGTAGATGTCCAAGGGCTGTGCAGAACTGGACCTGGCCTGGTGAGCATCCAGTATTAATAGTGTAGCAAATTGCATGTAATGAAGTATGGACTAAAGAATATACTGTGTAACACCCGGTGACACACTGAAGCTTCCATGATAAGATGTTTTCTATGTTTTATTTCATTTTGTTTATTTTTTATATTTGTTTTTAATTTTCTTCTGCAGGGGAAGTTGCAAGGGCAAAGGGTGGATAGGAAGGGAGAGAGGGGTGAGTGAAACAAAGGTGCATTATGTAAAACTCACAAAGTGTCAATAAGAAAATAAGCAGAAATACAGCTGTGAGGCATTTTTTAGATCAGTGATTGATGGAGGAGGACCTAACCCATTGTGCGTGGTGCCCCTGGACTGGTAGTCCGGGGTTCTATACTAGAGCTGAGCAAGCTACAGGGGAAAACCCCACTAAGCAGCAGACCTTCGTGGCCTCTGCGTCAGATCCTGTCTCCAAGGTCCTGCTCTGCTTAAGTTCTTGCTCCGCCTTCCTTCAATGATGAACAGTAGTATGGAAGTGTAAGCCAAATACACCCTTTCCTCCCCGACTTGCTCGGTGGTCGTGGTGTTTCTTTGCAGCAATAGAAACCTTAACTCAGACAAGCTGGAAGGTATTTTATTTCATAACTTACTGATATTTATTTTTAAAGGATAACTTTTTTTTTTAATCAATGGCTAGAGGTGAAAGCAAATAATAGACAGACAGACAGAAAAACCAACTCTTACCAGTATGCATCAAATTTTGTGAATGGAACTGTAGACTTGAAAGAAAAAAATCTATAAGTGACTTTAAAGTTATGAATGTTGCCCTAATAATTTAGTAATTTGAAATTGAGAAGATTGGTTGCATATGTAGCAGAGGAAGGCCTAGTTGGCTATTAATGGGAGGAGAGGCCCTTGGTATTGCGAAGATCATATGCCCCAGTACCGGGGAATGCCAGGGCCAGGAAGCGGGAGTGGGTGGGTTGGAGAGCAGGGTTGAGGGAGGGTATAGGGGGCTTTGGAGATAGCATTTGAAATGTAAATGAAGAAAATATCTAATAAAAATGCCTTAATAAAAAAAAAAAGAAAATCGAAGGATGTGATCACGGGCATATGGCATGGTCTGGATCCAGTGTTGGCGTGGGTGAGGGGATCTGTTTGTGTTTTTCCCCAAAATCGTTTGAAGCCTCTGTGTATCCCTGAGTGACTGACATGGAAGTGTGCCACGCAGAATGAAAAGATTGTGCCTGAAGATTCCGTGTGTCCTCCTGCTTCTGTTCCTGGTGGAGAGCCAAGCGGAGCCGAGATAGGGAATCCTGTCGGTGTTTCCAAGGCCAATGCCAATATGGCATAATGTTCAGGTGTTTCCCCGCTTTTTTAGTACAAATAGAAGTTTAGATGTTTCCCTTTTACTATTGGATAAGGAGCTTGCTAGCGTTAGTGAAAATAGAAGTTTTGATTTGTTAGAATGTTTGTGCTTTTATATTGTTAAAAAATTAGTGATAGTAATGCTTGTGTGGTGTTATATAATTACTCTTCAGTTTCGATTGATGTCCCCCCAAAAGATGTACCCCTGAAATGTATGGTAAATGCATCTTGAATAAGTGGTTGGTGGCCAAGCAAAAGTTCATGTGCTATTGGTCTGTGCTGTGGGCCTGTGGTGTATATGACAGATGTGGTTTACTCAGCGAAGAAATGCAGCCATGATAGTGCAAGCCTTTACTGCCATTGAGGCTGGACAGTCCCCTCAAACATGGCTGACAGTCATGCATAAATGAACAGCACGCTCAGGTTGCCAGGTGAAGCACTGCACTCCGGGTCAGCTTCTAGCGGCCCGAGAAGAGCATGTCGGACAGCATGCGGGTTGGTACCCAAAGCCCCTCCTCTGTGAAAAAGGGTATCGGACTGGTCTGGTACTGTTCGGGTCGTGACACCTGAATAGGGTCAGTACAATGTCCCTGTATTCCAGCTTCAGAGATCCAACCTCTACTCTTGCCTGTTGCGCTTAAAACAAAAAGGGGGAACTGTGGAGAGCTGCGATGAGTCATGCCCTAAGATGGTGCCGGTTTCTAGGTTTCTACCCTCCATCCCCCACCAGGGAGGGCTTTCTCTCATAAACAAGTCCTTATTTGGCAGAGGCTGCTGGCTTTGCTTGCTTCCTCATTCTGGTAACCTATCTGCTGTTGCCATGTGGCCCATTGGAATAGGCTTGGCTTAGAGCTTAAAGGCCAAGTGTGGGGTCCCGGAGATGTTGTTGTTATTCAAAGTTCCTGATTAAACTGCTGTATGAAGAAAAAAAAAAAAAGAAAGAAAGAAATTGAGAAGAATTATGTAGTCATAAGGAACTACATAATTCTTCTCAATTTCAGATTACAGGAGGAAATGTGCTAATGTGTAACACATCAGTGCAAGAAGACAAACATAAGGAAGATAAAATGAAATGTCTACAATTTCAACACAGAAGGCCTTTAAAAGACTACCACTTTCTTATACTGCTCCCAGGAAACAACTTAAGTGGTTCAGAACTTGATGGTAACAGCAATCTTTAAATCTTCAGGTCATGAAGCCTAAAAATAGATTATTTATTAATCCATTACACTGCACTAATGCAACATTTTACGGATCAATTGATAAAAGTAAAGACTCACCATTAGGTATGTGTATCAAATGGTTGCCTTGACAATATGAAGTTGAGTGTGTTTCTTATTCCTGCTCATCAAATCTCAGTGAGGGAAGAAACCACAAACTCCACAAACTTTTTTTTTTTTTTTTTTTTGGGGGGGGGGTGTTTCGAGACAGGGTTTCTCTGTATAGCTCTGGCTGTCCTGGAACTCACTTTGTAGACCAGGCTGGCCTCGAACTCAGAAATCCGCCTGCCTCTGCCTCCCGAGTGCTGGGATTAAAGGCGTGCGCCACCACGCCCAGCTAAAAATTGCATATCTTCTCCCTTTCTTATATTTGAAAGAGTTTTTATTGTATCTTCCTTATCATCTTTAAATACTAAACAGTATAGCATATAGTAATTGGTTTCAAACCCTCACTTAACTTTCTAAAATAAGAATTTACCTTGACCTAGTCACAATCAAAGTCCCTATTTGTCTGATCCTGTGGACTCACATAATTGTTTAATCTTCTTGGGAATTCTCACAGTATGAGAACAGCTTCAGAACATAGTTTTTCTCTTTTCTTTTCTTTTCTTTTCTTTTCTTTTCTTTTCTTTTCTTTTCTTTTCTTTTCTTTTTTTCCCCCAAGCAAGAACAGCTATACTGACAACCACAGTGCTTGAGATGTTTTGAGGCTTTAGCTTTGATGAATACATGGCATGCCACATTCTATGAGCCTACAGATTCATCACTCTCCAAATTTATAGGGATGTATGCAGTGTGATTTGATAAATTGTTTTGTTTTGCCTTTCATCACTCACAGGATATTGGAAGGAAGCTCCCTGTATATCTTAGGCATCATCTATCAAAAATAAGGCTTTGGAGAGAACAAATAAAATGCAGTAAAAACTTGTTGAGCTGATAACTATATAATATGAACGTGTCATCTCTGAATATGAAGGGCCACGGTATGAGGCTCATATTTTATTTTTTGGCAACTTTACATATCTGTCTCCCAGTAGTTTAAACTGCATTTTAGCTCACACATTTGGAAAGCTACGTAAGTGACTCTGGAAGAGTACTATAAATTAAAATGATGATTAATCTTACTAAGTTTGTTCCTTTTTACTAGCATTTATTTAGGAGTTTCTTACCTCCTTATGATGGATGGTTTGGCAACTTGTGTGACAAAACATTGTGCAAAAGAAGAAACGGGAAGATCTTGATTCTCAGCTTTGCTTTGTGTTGTTTGCATAGGCAAAGAATAGTCCCCATTAAATAATATGTGAATTAAAAGCAGATGTTAAAAAGAGAATTCTGTTGCAGTATTGCTTCTAGATGTGGCAGTTTAAATTTAGATGAGAATGATAATTATTGCATTTATGTATTAAAATTCCACATATACTTCATCACAAGAATGAAAAGCTTCTTCTAATGAGATATTTTCATAATATCTAATTATTAAAGTCCAAGTCCACTAATAAATATGAGTCCACAAAAATACATTTGATTCACAGCAAAGTCCTTTATAAAGTACACAGTCTCATCTTTTACCAGACACTCAAAGCATGATGTCAGTGACTCAACTAAACAGATCCATGTCCAAATAGATCACATGCTCCTTACCTTGCCAATATACCATGCCAAGATGAAAAAGAATTTTAAAAATGAATTAAAACAGCACAGAGAGACTGATCTTTTACAGAACTGCTTATAATATGAGTAACAAGAGTTCTCATACACTATTAACACTGCTCAGCTCTGGAAGGATTAGGCATTTCATACCAAGATGGGAAGATACTGTTAAATGACAGCATAGGCTATCTAATGATACTACAATATGGGTCCAGTTTATGGAAAAATCTCTACCTTCCATATACACAGCAAAATTAAAGGTGTGTTCAGCCAAGGAACTCTGTGTCCAGCTGTGTAGTGTGAGGGACGTGGAGCTGATACAGGTCAGAATTCTTACACTCGGGTCATGGAGCTGATGCAGGTCAGAACTGTTACACTCCCCAGTCTATGTATCCTTGGGTTGATCAGACTACAGCAAGATACATTCCATGATTCTTCTGCAATTGCCTTTGCTAGAAAGATCAGACTGATGAAAACCTGTGGGTGAATTATCTTAAATTTCATATAAATTCAGGGCAGTTAAAGGCATCATTCCATTTTCTAGAAACTATTGTTTGCATCTTCATTCAAGGAGTTGCCATAGGCTTCATGAAGATAGCTAACTGAAACTTTAAGCTAATGAGTTTCAGATATGGATGTGTATGTGTGTGTAACCACACATAAACAAGTGTATAAGCACACATTTCTGTCTACTCCAGCCTCTAGCCTTGCCTTTCTCTGTTGTCACGAATTAGTAGTAACCATAAGATTTTGTGTGAGCAATGGTTTAAGGATTAAAGTGTTTAAAGCCTAGTCTAACCCCACTTCAAATTGCAAATCCATCCTTTCAATGACAACATGATTGGTCCAAGGTCATCCTCAGTTGGCTGAGTTAAGAGAACTGAGATCATTGTCTGCCAAGTGATCTGCAGCATGTTGCTCTGCTCTAAAATCGAGAACCTTTCATTGTATGTGCATACTCTTTCCTTGAAGGCCAAGACCAGCCATAATGTACAGCAAAACTACAAGAATGTATTTCCTATCCATTCCTTTTTTCATACTGCATTTTTAGTATTTAATATCATTTGTGCATATGCATATGTGTATGGACAATCACATACAGTCCTCTAGGTTCCTTAGGGGTAACTTTTATAGTTAGTGATCAAAGTTCACAAAACAAGGAAAGATAGAGAATTCTCTGACACTATTACAGTCAGTGAAATATAATGCTGAATACAAAGAGCTTATATAACCTCCCCACTCAATTGATAGCTAAGGACAGTGGCTCAAAGTAAGTAGATCTATCATTTATTACATAGGAATGTGAGTACAACAGGGACCAACCATTCCCCCAGAATGTCAGCCTCAACAGCACAGATGAACTGAACTGTGAGGTTATAGACTAAGAAGGCAAAAGAGAAAGTGTCTTGCTGGGGTGTGAGTGCCATCCAGTGAAGAGATGCAGCAAAATAACATCATTCATTGGCTGACATCCCCAGCATACACAAGCAAAGGGTCTCTTCTCATTCATTGCACTCACAAGACTCCCCTTCTCTGGATTCCTGTTTTTTTTTTTTTTTTTTAATTGCTGTTATGATGCTTATTTTAGTTCTGAACCAAATACTGCTCAGTTCTGGGGCTGAAGTTTTTCTTGTAAAGGAATGTATCACTCTCCTGCCCCTAAAGACAAGCATAAGAATATCAGTCTTATTTTGTGGGGTCGTTTTATGGAGTATAGAGTAAGTTAACTAGGAGGGATCTGACACTATCACTGATGTTGTACCATGCACACTCTCCTAATTAACAGAGGAAGAGGTGTGATGTCAGTCAATATATCAGCATGGATACAGGACCAAGTCAGTTAGCCAACTATGAATCCATGTGTTTCCGTGAAAGCATTTTGTAGATGTGGTGAACACTGGGTTCACTTTAAGTGAAAGAGATTATCCTTGAGGATATGGGTGAGCACTCTCTAATAAACTAAAAATCTTAAGATCAAATGATCTAGAGAGAGAGCTCAATTAGTAAATGTAAATTACAAGCAAGATTACTTGTGCTGGATCCCCAAGACCCATGTAAAAAAGTTGGGCATGGTGGTACATATTTTCAGTTCTAGCAATGGGGAGGTGAGGACATGCAGGCCGTGACACTTCGAAAACGACCATAGGGTCTTCTTTTGCCTCCACATACACACATGCACCTGTATCGGCATATACACATGAACATTCACACAATACACACATACAGAGAAAGAGAGAGAGAGAGAGAGAGAGAGAGAGGAGAGAAGAGAAGAGAAGAGAGAGGGAACAAGGGAGGAATGCAGGGAGGGAAAGAGAGACATATCAACGTATTGGTCAACGTACACTAAGATACAGCTAGGCAGAGAGAAGTTCTGCTGTGCTGGGGTAGCAGGTGGTGATGTGAGATGATGATAATATGCTGTATATTTTAAAAAGTGACTTTTTGAAAGTTCTCATCCTAAAGAAGTGATAAATACTTGATACTATAGATGTGCTTTTATATAAATATTATGCATATTATACCAAAAGCTCACATGTCATCCTACAAATACATAAAATCATTTTATTGTGTCAGTTTAAAAGAAATTTAAAAAAGCAAAATTGGGTTCTCCTGAAAAGTAAAATTTTGCCCCTAGGTTTCCTATAAACTCCTTTCAGCTTGCCAGCCTATGGAGCTTGGATTTGAAACTTTCTGCAGTCTCTTGAGCTAATGCCTTATGGCAAATCATATACGCTAGTATAAAATACATGCACACTCAGAGCACCCATGTGTATACATTTCCTACTAGTTGTATTCTCTGTGAAACCCACAGAGTAGAGGATGCTGTGGCATCATGACACTGATTTTCTCTTAGGGGAAAGTAAACACTACTTAAACAAATCACTAACCCAAAGAAACACAGTGACCAGGCTGTACAGAAAGCATAGTGTGAGAGATCTAATCTGCCTGCCTATGGCCAAGGAGCTACATAGACCTGGAAAGGCTCTTCAAAGCACTGATAATTCAAACAGAAACAGGAATGGCATTACTGTTTTCTTTCTCCCATACATCGTTTATAAAGAAATTTACATAGTATGAGCATAATAAATTATTTGGAATAAATAATGAATGGATTAATAATGTAATCTTAAGGGAAACTGGCTATTCCAATTTCAGGTAACTAAGAAACAAGCCAAGTTTGGTACCTTAATAAGAAGAGTCTTGGCTCCAAGCTGAAATTATCCCACCCAGAGCTGGAGGATCTGATTCCTAACTTGATTAATGAACAGAGGAGACTGATTAAGTCGTTTTAAGTATGCAATTGCTTTAACCTGCACTAATTGGAAAACAGTGTAGACACAACATAGTGGTGAACAATGTATAAGGCAGAACAAGCACCCTTTGTATCCCTAGTTTGTCTCCTGCTTATCTATTTTTCTTTTATTTCAAAGCATAAACTTATAAAACCTCCACCAGAAACTTACCAGGCTGTAAGGTTATTATTCAAGAAGAAAAGACTTAATCCTATTCCTTTGTCCATAACTCCCACTATATGACCAGTCAGCCCACTAATTTGTTTCCTTTTCCTTTCTTCTCCTTGTTGTTTTGTTTTGTTTCATGGAAAGGAAGGGAAAAGGATATATTAAGTACAGCTGAAAAATACTTATTTAGTATTTAGGATCAGACTATTTCAAAAGGAAAATGAACCACACAGATAATTTTGATCCCTTTCCTTCATTACCACAGTGATGATCTTAAGCACATTTTTTTCCCCCTGAAAAAGACCCTCCTTTTCATACCAGGATCATGTAGTTCTATTCTTCAAGTAGAAGCTACCTAGGCTGGTCAATAAATTCTTAAGAGAAAGCTGTTTCTTTAGAGTTTGCCCTATGCTAGAATATCACTGTAAGAATCCACAGAAATCATGGTTTTTCCACGTTGCTTGTGTCATCCTTCGGTGGTCTCAGCTAATCACTCTATCTCAGGTTGTACAAACTACTATAATATTACCAAGAGCAAGCAACACATTTATCAACAGATAACAATATGCTAAGCATGTGGTCAGGATTTACAGGGTGTAGTTGAGGAGATATATTTCCGTGGGATCTTTTAGGAAGCCAAGTTTTAGATGACTCATTGTGTGCAGAAATTACATTGTATCTCTCCTCTGCCAAGCATAGTCACCTTCTCTGAAGGTTCAAGCTCCCTGCCTAGCCTCCCCATTGGTCCCAGTTTCTTGGTAACTTTCTACCTTGTCCATATACTGGCATAGCAGACAAGTTTTATGGGGTAGCCCCCTCATCGGTTTTGAGATGATTTTCCTCGAGTGTCCATTTTCTTCACAACATTTACTGTTTTTTTTTTTATGAAAAACTTTCTTTATTTCTTCTAAGCAGGTGAAAATAAGCAATTCTTATATTTCTCACTTGTAAGATTTTTTTTTTTCAAGACAGGGTTTCTCTGTGTAGCCCTGGCTGTCCTGGAACTCACTTTGTAGACCAGGCTGGCCTTGAACTCAGAAATCCGCCTGCCTCTGCCTCCCGAGTGCTGGGATTAAAGGCGTGCGCCACCACGCCCGGCTTCACTTGTAAGATTTTTAAATTCTTAAAAATTCATTTTTTTCTTTTCAAAGCACATGCCATCTTAAAAAAATTCTCAGCAATATACATTTGCACCCAAGTTATACATGCGGCATCACTGCCTCCTGACGATGTCCTGCACTGACCCACGACTCCAGCACATGTGCCTTCTACTCGGGGACTCAGAACACAGGTTTCAGTGCAACACTTATTTCCATAGGAAACACAGGACTAGTGGAGTCTTCTGACAACTGTTTGCTGATGGCTGAGCAACAGCATCCCTCTGCCTTATTTAAAGCACTCTCTTTAACATGCTGCAGTAAGGAACAACTAGAATTCAGTAACATTTGAGGATCCCAGTGCCGGTCTGAGGAAGGATCCTTAGGGCTAGCTACCCTGTGTCACAAACTTAGGGAAAAAAATTTACCCAGAAAACAAAACTGAAAAACTTAGATTTTTATCAATGCACTCTTTAAGTATTTTTTTTCTTTTAATTATTTTTTTTCTTAAATTTTGAAAGCAGATTAATATGAATGGAAAGCAGTTCCTGAGTAACTGCAGTAAATAGTCTTTAAATACATATACATGTATACATACATATATATTTGCATCTTAGCTCATTTTGGTTCTGCCTTTATCCAGTGCTAAACATTGACCTAATTTCCTCTGGCTTTCAACTGCTCAGAAAGTAGTATGCTTTGGACTTGACTGCAAATGGCCCCTATCATCTCCACTTGCCCTCAGCTTCTTCCCCATTATGGGGTTTCTGCTGTTAAGTGCTATGGTATCAAGACTGCAGCTTGGGTACCTTCACTCTGGATAGGGTTCCCTCCTCTTTCTGTATGGCTGACAAATGAGCACCATAGCCACTGCCTGGGATCAGATCGTAATAGGAAGTGTACATTTTAGCTGTTCTTTATATTGTAAGTTAGGTGTGGGAGCCAAGGCAGACAGCATAATTCAAACACACCATCACTTTAAAACAGAATTATGACCTGTGAGTAATTCATGATTCTATTAATTGTTTATTCTTTCCTGTTCTGAGTGAGATATTAGCCAGCACTGAGTCCTTAGGCATAATAAACAGTTGGATAGGGTGACAGTAGAAACAGTTCCTTGATTAAAAATCTATGTCCTGCAAAGCTGCAAATTAGATAACCAGAGTAGTTGGGAAGAGATTTTCAGAGTGTGACTGTTGCCAAACACCACTCAGAAAATAGCCACAAGTCTGAAAGATGTGTCTACAAAAGAACAAAATATATTTTAAGCTGAAGCTGATAGCTGATGACCACTGGAAGCCTTAGAGAGAGCAGAGAGCACCTGGCTGTAAAAATGCCAATCAGCCCACTGACTGCTCTCTCTGCTCCTTCCCTCAGCTTGCCCCTCTGGAACTAAGCAGGGTTTACTACATTGTTGACAGAGCCAGGAAGTGAATGATCGACACTAATGGGATTTTTAATCTTCAACCTAATTAACTTTGTTAAAATTAAGGCTTACCAGGAAGAATCAGCGCAAAGAAATTAATTAAAGCAATGGAAGTTTTGCTGGGTTTAACAGCTGAGTACCGAGTATATCTATAATGCACAAGGAGACAAATATTGTAAAAATTCATTTTCATTTTGCTTTTGTTATTCTGTTGTTTCTGTTTTCGAGACTGCCTCTGTTCCCCAGGCTGAGAGTAGAGTGTGCACACCTTTCACTGGTGCCAGCCATGCTGTAGAACACAGGAAGATTTCTGATTTCTGTGTCAGGTATATTTTGACTGCCTGGTGCCTGGCATGTCTGATGTACATGGTTGAGATGTATTTGTTGAAGGAGTGTGTGCATGAACCAGCAAGCAGGAATGCTTTTCAATAGTGGATGGCACTAAGTCGTGATACTGATGTTACAGCTGACTCTCCTCTCACCTTGTACTTACTTTCTGAAAAAGAAAAGAAAAACAAAAATAAAAAAGAAGGAAGGGAAGGGGGAGGGAGAGGCAAGGGCAGAGGAAGGAATGAAGGAGAGCACAGATAAAGAAAACGGGGCATTTTTTCCTTGCAGAAATGAAGCAGGATATTTTCAACATTTTGTAGTCTATAAAAGCATCGTGCAGAGAACCTGGCTTTCAGAAATTCATTGCGAATTTAAATTCATGTCCACCTGAAACAAGCGGTTCCACTAATTCAAAATAAGGCAGTAGCTTTGTTTTGGAACAGAAATATGTCAAATTTTGAATGAGTCAGCTTTGTGTAGCCGTAACTCTCACAAAATGTTCTGCATATCAATGTTTATAAATCGTGACTGGTATGATTTTATTGCACAATGATAACTATTTAAATATCTGTTAATAACCACAGGTCACCTTCATGGACAATCAGATATTGCAGGGGAGATTACAGGGCAGAGATACTATCATTCCTGGTTTGACATTTGGGGTTACTTAACCACTTCACCCCAAATATGAGATTTAGAGAAAACTCTTCTATAATGAAAATAAAGACTACAAAGTTCACCACAGTATATGGAGCACAGAAGTTAGGGACTTGTGATCTGGAGGTAGCTTGTATGGACAATGATATATTGCAGAGTAAACAAGGTTTTAGCTGATGCAAAATGTCTGTGAGATAAATCCGATTTCAAGAGAGAGAATTAGAATAAAGTACAGTATCAGGAACTGGTTGGGATGAAAATGGGACAGAAAACATTCTGGTATTTCAAAACAGCTAAAACTTTAATTCTGACACAAACTTACAAACTTGAAATGCCAAGGGGAAGCTCAGGAAAGCTTATTCTAAACTTATTTCACTCGAGGCAGACTATGCAGAAAGGATGGTGGGAAGGTAGGTTCAGCAGCACCCCATTAAGCCTCCTCACACACCTCTTGCAGGCATTGCTACCCAACCTGTGCTCTGGCTAATCTGGCTGCTGAGCCCCGTGCCCACAGGTGGGCCACCATGGCTGCTGTGAGGGTGAATTTCCAGAGTCCTACTGCATGAATGGGGTAAGCGATCACTGTTGCATTTTGCATTGAACTGTTTGAGTTTGCTGTCCCCTGACCCTCAGCCTTCTTAATTTCTTTTTAGATTTAAACATTCAGTGGTCATGGCTGATTCCTAAGTCACGGTTCTTTGGAGTTGGGTCCATTTTCACTGCAGACTCAACACTGAGTATAAAATTTGACATTTGAGCTTTGTGGTCTGGTTCAAGGTGAGAATCACTTGTAGAGCTGGAGAGAGGCAATGCCAGGGTCCCATGCTGAGAGATTATTATTCATCTGCCTGACATGAGACAATCATGGGAACTCTTTAAAACTCACGTGACACTGAGCCATGGGTTGAGGATCACTTTTCACACCTTGCCTTGCCGAGAGCACAATCTGTTCAGAGATGAAATTTATGTCACGCTCAACACTTTCTCATGGAATGAAAGATGGATTAAATTGACCGGACCATTGACAGTTTCTTTGTTTCTAGCTCCTGTTTGGTGGAATTCCCAATAGTCTCAGCTGCTTATAGCAACATTATATCCAACTATCACCCACAGACCCATTAGAAAAAGCCTGATAGAAATAATGGGTCACTCATCACTTTACTACTATGCACTCTCTGAGTTTCAAACTCAAGAAAATAGATTTCATCCCAATGAGTCTAAAACAACAAACATGCCAGGTAGGTGCAGAAACAAAGCAAAAGGCTGAATAAGTTGACAGTACCATAAAGTTAGAACAGTTCCAATAAAGACAAAGAGGCAAGGAGGTGCTATCCTATGAGGAGGAGGATATGAGAAAGTCAAGGCATCAGGCCAGCCAGGAAGAGACACATACTGTGGCAGCACATGGACCAGACAAGGAGGCTATGAACAGAGATTAGGGACTGTGTAAAGTCTGTCTGAATGAAATCCCATTTCTATGGTTAGAAGGCTTTACACACACATGCAGAAGCCAAGATTTGAGTACAGTGGTATATCAAGGGAAACAATGTGTATGTGGTCCATTTACCATGGATGTAGGCGATAATGTGGGTAGTGATACAGAGACCTTCACAACAGTGATAAAACTACTAAAAGTAAGTTTTATTTTTGTTATCACCATGCACCAATGATTCCAAATTGTGTTACAGAAAAATATGTTCTATATTAAAATCTTACAGTGACCTAAGATCTAAACAATTCCTGGGGATATGCAAAATAAGACAAAAATTCTTACATTTTCATTCATGAACACAGCATTCTGCATGCAGTTTAATTTTGGATGTCACCAGTTACACAGCCAATTCTTCTGATAGAGCCAGGCTCAGCCAGAGAAATTCACTTCAAGGGTGACCGTGTAGCTGTTTGAGAATGAGCTAGTGGCATGTGTCTCTCCCCTTCACTCTTCTTTTCCCCCTCTCCCTCTCTCTCCTTGCTTTCTCTCTTGCTTGCCTTCTTTTTCTCCCTTCTCCCCACTGTGTGTGTGTGTGTGTGTGTGTGTGTGTGTGTGTGTGTGTGTGTGTGTATGATGAGAGCAGAAAGTAAAGCATAACAGGGGCAGTAGAAGAGAGACCTTAAGGAGCAGGGAGATGGTAAAGGAATAGGGGAGGGGATTATGGAGAGATGGGTAGGGGAAGAGGGGAGTACCATAAGGAATAAGGAATAAAGTCAAGCTATAATGCCATCTACATATAATATGCAGTGATGAACCTCATTTCTAGGCAAGCAAACTTAGCATGCTAAGTTTAAAAGTTAAATGAGTATACTCGTTGTGATTGTAATTCATTTTTCTAACCCAGCAGTTTTCTCTAGACCTTGCTTAAAGAGTGGATTCTAGTTACCAAACCCAGACTATTGCACATGCCAAGAAGTGCATGCTGAAAGGAGCTAGATATGGTTGTCTCCTCAGAGGCCCTGCCAGGGCCTTACAAATACAGAGGAGGTGCCCCTAGCCAACCGTTGGACTGAGCACAGGCCCCCTAATAGAGGAGTTAGAGAAAGGACTGAAGGAATTGAAGGGATTTGCAACTCTATAGGAAGAACAACAATATCAACCAACCAGACCCCCCCCCCAGCACTCCCAGGGACTAAGCCCATCAACCAAGAAGTACACATAGCTCCAGCTGCATATGTAGCAGAGGAGGGCCTTGTCATGCATCAATGGGAGGAGAGGCCCTTGGTCCTATGAAAACTCAATAAGATGCCCCAGTGTAGGGAAAGCAAGGGCAGGGAGGTGGGAGTAGGTGGGTGGAGGAAACCCTCATGGAAGCAGGAGGAGGGAGAATGGGATAAAGGGTTTCAGGGAGAGGGGGCGGGAATTGTGAAAGGAGATCACATTTGAAATGTAAATAAAGAAAATAGTCAATAAAAAGAAAAAAGAAGAAGAAGAAGAAGAAGAAGAAGAAGAAGAAGAAGAAGAAGAAGAAGAAGAAGAAGAAGAAGAAGAAGAAGAAGAAGAAGAAGAAGAAGCCGGGCAGTGGTGGCGCATGCCTTTAATCCCAGTACTTGGGAGGCAGAGGCAGGCGGTTTTCTGAGTTCGAGGCCAGCCTGGTCTACAGAGTGAGTTCCAGGACATCCAGGGCTATACAGAGAAATCCTATCTCGAAAAACAAAACAAAACAAAACAAAAACAAAAACAAACAAAAAAAAAAAAAAAGAATGGATTCTAGGCAAGTCTAAACACAGGAAGATTGCAATGTGAGGACACAGAGCCTGAGTTTCCACACATTTATCCCATTAAATCCACAATTTTGTTTACATTGACATTCAAATTGATGAATATTAAAACTGTAGTATGAATTATTTTTGTTTGATAAATCAGGATATTTATTCATTCATGGCAAATTTAGTTAATCATGTATATTATCTATAACATTAAAGTTTCCGTTTAGAAAACTAAAACACTAAAAATAATTACTACTGATTGCTACTTAATAGTCAGAACCCAATTTTACCATACAGAAAGCAGACTAAAAACCTTTGAGTGTCAAGTTTGTGAGTTATGGCCCTGAGACACAGGCAGGGGAGAGCACAGTGTGCTAGGCAGTTCTTCAGAGCATGCACATCCTCACACATCCTTGTAGGGGATGCAGAAAGCATGACACAGTTAGGTCCTGAGCAATGGCCTATGGACCTTCCCTGAAGACATTAACAGAAAATCCCCTGTGCAAAAACCAAGGCCAACCTTAGAAATCAGGGCTGCTGGGCACTTTCCTGCAGAGATCTCTGATTGGAGTTACTAGGCTCAGGACAGCTAAACTCGGGGCTCTTGAAGAGTTCAGGTATGGAATATCACTTTTCTATCCTCATTCCTCTAAAGAACACAGAACAGCAGAGACACAACCAATAAGAGGTCAGAGAATTCAAAGGAAACTTCAGGTCTCTATTCCTGTTGACGGGTAAGTTTGTTCTGAGTTGTCTATCAGACTTCTTGTTTTCAGCTCCAGTGGACTATTGTCAACCACCAATAGGCAATATTTCAGAGGAACTCCTGCATGGAGGTACAGGGAGGACTAGGGTTATAATCAGGGAGAGGAACAAAAAGCTACAGTCTCTTGAAAGAACACTTTCTGGCCTCTCGGGATCTGGCATCGCAGGTATATGATACTCGAATATACCTTCATATCTGTACTTGTTTAGTTAGACAGCTACTCTAGAAATGTAAACTCAGTGATGTTCTCCTTTGAATGGTCCTGCATGACCTGTGTTTTATACATAGGGTCAGACCACCTAATACAAAACCTCTGAAGGACCTATTCAAATGTTCATGGCTGAACTAAAATTTCATCCTACTAAAAATGTGGAACAAACATATTGTGTCTGGACTATGGCTTATAGATTTTCTTAATTTATGGTTTGGCACATAGTAGATACTCAATAAATATTTATTAAATAAATTAATCATAGAACACCCATAATGGCTCATTTGTGATATGTTAATGGTATATAAAATCATAGTAATATATATTCAATTTAAGCTTGATTCTTTTGCATTCTTAATTCAGTTGATGGTCGTCTGTTGCCATTTCTTTTGACTACTGCACTGCATTAAAGCAGTGCTTTCTTCCCCCAAGCTTCCAATTTAAATGTGCTAGCTAAATTCCTATTAATTCCATTCCAAGTATTTGCACAGAACTGATCCACCATAGCCGCCTGCTAATGATGCATCTGTCATTTTATTGACACCCCTAAACAGCTTTATTCTCCTTTCTAATTAAGAGACAAAACTGGTATTGTCAGTTGATGAACCGACATGTGGGAGCTTTTGTTCCAATGTAGAAGCAACACATAATGATGCTAAAACAAAAAGTTCAGGAATCCTAACCAAAAAGCTCACTAGACAACATCTATTTACATGTATTTTAAATGAAGCTTGTTATTAACCTAATGGAAATATAGTTTATGAATTACAGGGAAAATATACACAGTGACAGTATGCATGCTGAACAATATGCCTACCCAAAATCCCATTAAACTCAGAATCAAGCAGTCTGTTACTGGACAATCAAAACTCCTAAGAGAGGGAGAAGAAGCCTGAACCCTAAAGCTGACCAGCATGCAGCACTAGGATATAAGTGGTCATTTAGATTCTAGTAATATTTAAAGAAATGTGAACTAGAATTTCTTTCACTCAAACCACAGAAATGAGATAAGTAGAATATAGTAAGGAGAGAGAGGCAATAATGTTCTGATAATTATATTAGCCATCTCCCAGGCAAATGACAATTATGACCAAGTACTGCACTTGCCGCTCACCAGAACACTCTCAAACAACTGAGAAAGACAGACCATAAAAGCCTGTCACATTAAAAATCTAATCTAAAGTCATCACATGTCAGGAAATTAAGACTTTATCAGAATATCCCCCAAAGGTTATGTGATGAGAGAAACTTACAAAAGCAAGCATGCACTCTTTCATTTCTTCATGTAAAAAATATTGCTTAAGATCTATGTGTTCATATAAACGAAATACAAAATCTGGTCTGCCAAATGAGATCACTGTGATAAAGCAGTTAGCATGCTGTCTGGCTTTCAAAGATGCTAATTGCTATAATTTTTATTACTATTATATGACAATGTCAGAATCTCATTGTTTGTCATGGTCACTTCCCAAGGTTAATGATGGAACTACTATGACTGAGTCATAATTTCACTTTTTTATTTATGTGCATATGTAAGAGTATGGGGGAGCCTTTGTAGGCCAGCTTGAGGAAACCAAATTTCAGATCTCCTGGAAAAACAGTGAATGTTCTTACCTGCTGAACCATGACTCCAGCCCTTGTAATAATAGCTAGTTCAATAATTTTGCTTTTACACTTGTTTCATACATTTTGCTCTAACTTTGTTCTTCAGGTGCCTACCTTTGCTCTGAATTTTATGTGGCCCTAGAGAGAGGCTTCAGTCCTAAGCCCTTGCCGGACTGGTTTGCTTTCACCCCTCCCCCCATTTTTCAGTAACCTCATTTGAACTGTACACTTCCTCACTATCAGGGACTATGGGTGAGTCTTTTCACACTTATAGCCTGAGGCTCGGCTCAAATTTCTACTTGTTGCAAAGCAAAGTTTGAGCAACCTCTGCATGACCTTTCACATGCCAACTGTCTATATATTTTAAGATTGAGTCTACTGAAGCCCTCAGCCAATCAGAGGTGGGCATGTGGAATTCTCATAGTCACTAGACTAACAAGGTTGATGTAGCACTGAAACCTTTTCCTTCTTTCCATGGGTGACACCAAAACATGACCTTGTGAATTTGAAACTAGTACTATGCCATGGAAACACATCTCATGCCTGCACAACTTGCAGGGATCACTGAAGAATGGCCTTTCTCCTACAGTTACTCTTCCATAAACTCTGTCTCAAGTCCTACATATTTCTTGTGAGCTTCTTGGACCTCACGAGCCTTCCTCAAATAGGACCCATATTTGAAGTCTAGGCCAAATAGCCTCCCCAAACATATACAACACAAGTAATCTTATCTATAGTCACTCCATGCTCCTCAATAGCACAGGGCCATGCGAAGCCAAGCTGAGACTTTTGGTTAGCATACTTTGAAAGAGTAAAGCTGCTGTTGTTGTAAGGTCGTGAAGTTGCTCCTAGAGATGCCCATTCTAAGCACAGGAAAGCAGAGAAAACTCCCGTTTCAGGTAGAGGCTACATGTAACAGGCACATGTTTGGGCACAGGCAGGTGATGCTGCAGAAAACATTATCCCACTATGATGGAGACTTCATAGGCTACCTTATTCCGTGAGAATTGAGCTCTTATACAATGGCTTCATAGACATGACAGTGCTTGTGTATTCGTAGTTTCTAAGGGGCAGGCTAGGTAGATTTTATGATTCTTTGTCATAAAACTTCACCTTGCACTTAAAAATCAACTTTCTTAAACAACACACTAGTTTTATAATTATACTTTTTCCCAATTCACATATTCATTCATGCATTCATTCATTACTTCATTCATTCATACATACATAAATTCATCTAACAGTCAGCATGACAGGTAAAGTGTTGATCTCAGTCTCTATTCATTCCTCTTGCAGAAGTGGATTTCCATCATCAATTGTGTGTGTGTATGTGTGTGTGTGTGTGTGTGTGTGTGTGTGTGTGTGTGTGTGTGAGAGAGAGAGAGAGAGACAGAGACAGAGACAGAGAGACAGAGAAAGAGACAGACAGACAGAGACAGGGAGAGATACACATATGTATGTATGTGTAAGTATAACTGTACGTAAACATACCAGAGAATGATCCTCTTATCTCTGACTCCCTACTGTGCAGGAATTATAGGCATATGGCCATGTCCAACATTTCTGCATGTACTGTGGATTCAGATTCATATTCTCACACATGTATAACAATCATTCTTACCTGCTGAACCACCTCATTAGCAGATCATCATTAATTCTTGATTGGCCAGTCTCTGACAGATTGGGCACAATGGAGCAGGCCTGTGTAAGAAGGTAATATGTACCTACAGAAGTGTGTTGAACATTTATTAAGCACCTTTTAAACTTGTGTAGTTATCAAGGCCCTCTGAACATCAAAACTTTGCACAAATCCTTCCTTGGGATTTTCACTGCATGAGCAAGTGGAGAAAAACTTCAAAATATTTTCTTGATTCATATGTAGGTTTTGCTGCTTTGAGAGAAACAGAATTCTTTAGAAGAGTCCACCTCAGTGCATGGCTCATCTTTTTTTTTTTTTTTTTTTTTTTTTTTTTTTTTTTTTTTTTTTTTTTTTTTTTTTTTTTTTTTTTTTTTTTTTTTTTTTTTTTTTTGAGATATGGTCTAAGTAGACTTGATCTCCTGACCCTCCTGTATCTGCTTGCCCCTGACCAAGATAAGAGACCTGTGCTACAACATGTATGTTTTAAAATTAGAAATTGCCATGTTTTCCAACATTTTGCATGCTTTCTAATTTTTAATTTGGTATTTTGTTGTTGTTGTTGTTGTTAGTAACTTGTATAGCTTTTCCTTAGTGAGGAAAATGGCTCTTTTCCTTCACTTTTCCCATTAAAATGTCTCCACTAGGAAGACTAACCCTCCTCTCCAGGTCCTTCTGTGACCTGCTTCTCTGACCTCTGCTAAGAGGTGTCTCAGGCATCCTACACCAGACCGTCACGATCTGGTCCTCTCTCATTTTTCTGAGCACACTTCAGTCACTCCAGTGCTGCCCCTGCTCTCTCAGCCCACCCAACCACCAATTTTCCTCCCCAACAAACCCTCATATTCCCAGCATGGTCACTTCTGCTCTTTCATCCATGAGCTCCATTGTCCCTAGTCTTCTCATAGAGAGTAACATGATGACCTCTGCCTTACCCCTTTCTTTGAAATTTCTGCCTCATTTTGAATAAACATACAGAATCAGACCTTTTCTTTTTTTTTTTTTTGACACAACGACCAGGTTTTGTTTATACTTATAGTGAAAAAATGTCTGAAATGCCTCTAAATTCACAAGAAACCACTGCAGGAGCCCTTTGACAACTACAAACAGGTGTTAAGATGGTGGCAGTACTTGAATGAAATGCATATATCACACTGGAAAGGCACAGATGATCTTCTTGCCTGCTTTTACTCTTTCCAAGATTTTTAGATTGAAATTAAATTTTGAAGCAACATTTAACTGTTGATTTTTGTGAATGGTAAGTTGCTTTTTAAAGTCATCCTTCCCTTCTCCTGTTCCACGCATCTCTTGGCAGCAAACCCTGATGATGCTTCGGTGTACTACCTAGTAATAGTTCTTTCTGTCTTTGTTCTCACTAAGGTCAGTGCATCTCCTACAAGTAAACAAATAAGGAATGTAAGGCATATGATGTTGGAATGTGCTATGTAGCTACATTTCAGCCAACACTGTTTTAAATATGTCAGTAGGCTCATGGTACTGTCTCATGTTTTAAATATGTCAGTAGGCTCATGGTACTGTCTCATGGAGTAAGGAACTAGCCCTCATGGTTATGTAAATATGTTCCATGAAGCTGAGACAATGATCCAATCACTAGTATCATGTTTTTCAATATGTGATAAGCATCCTCATTAAATAATATGTGCTTGCATCTTTCTTTGGGCTCTAATGCCTACTGGTCAGACTCTCTTTATGGATCTGTGCACATGCATGCAGGTCCTGGTGTCTGGAATCCTATTCTTCCAGACAGTGGGCTTCACTTCATTCTTGTCACTGATTCTCAGAAAAGCTTTCCTCGACTTCCTGTATTGATACTCCAAACACCCACAGTCCCTCTTCTTTTCCTTGGCCTCTGTAATGGTTCTCTCTGCTTATGGGTAATGGTGTGCCTGTCTACTAGAAGGGAAACTTCATGAGGGAAGGTGCTATGTTTTTTTCCCAGAGTGTAGAATGATGGGTGGGGCAGGTAGAAGACTGGCAATGGGAATTCCTTATCCCCAGTATCAAGTCTGAGTGAGGTACATAGTATAGGAAGCATAGAGTAGGTCCTTAAAGGGAAGCATCTAGAACCAAGCTTCATTTATAACTGTGTGACACTGAGCAAAGGCCTTAATCTCTTGTTGCCTCAGTTTCTCCATCTGTAACCCAGGAATGATAACAATACCCACTTGGCTTGTTATCATTCCTATTATCTTAACAATTAAGTTAACAGACTCTCTAAGTAGTAGGAATGCTAATAAGCTACATTTGTTCATGTACTAAACACAATACACACACACACACATATGTCACGATCAGGTTTTCAGGGTTCAGGGATGATTTCATTCAAAAGTTGCTAGAAATTCTCCTTGATAAGTGACTGCCACCAGGTGAGAGAGCACTTGGTGGATTGATGATAAGAGACAGCCTTATTTTTTTTTTATCTGTGCCTTCACTAAATAACTGAAGCTGACTTCAAACTCCCAAACCTCCTGCCTCAGCCTCCTGAGTGTTGGAATAACAGGAATATAACACCATGCACAGCTATTTATTGCTTAATTTTTGTTTCTTAAATAATCCAGAGATGCATAATAACAAACAACATTTTTTCATAAATTGTACAAATGACCAGCAAGTAGACAAAAAGGTGCTTATTATCTTTCATCATAAGACAAGGCACAGCAAAACAACAGCAAAATGATGCTAGTCTTATAGACATTGACAAGCATTGGCAAGGGTGTGGGGAAGCATTTGCCTATTTCCACTGCTGGTGAAAATGTAAAATAGGCAGCCACTGTGAAAAATATTCTGGCACATCTTTAAAAATCTCAACACGGAATTACCAAATAACTTGGTAATTCTATTTCTAGTTATTTAGCCAAATGAAAAAGGAAACATGTATCCATAGAAAAAGTTAACACAAAATTCATATCAACATCATTTAAAGTGGCTAAAATTGGAAACAAGATATCCACAATGCCTCAAGTATGTAAGTGCATGGGGATTCTGCCATTAAAAAGAAATGAATTACTCACATGAAGTATACAAATGCAGACCTTTAAAACTGTTAGGCTAAATGAAGAAAGGCAGGCTCCAGAGGTTTTGTAACTTGTGACACCATTTTTATATTATGTCCACAACAAGCAAATTTGTAGAAGTGGGAATTAGGTTAGTAGTGACTCTCTCCAAGGGAAAGAAGACATGACTGAATTCTTTTTGTATTGATGAGAATGTCCCATAATTACACAGGGCTGACTATTACACAACCTTGTAATGCATTGTATATACAAGTGAAAGACTGAAGTTTACACTTGATATTTTTACTCATTTGAAAAACTTTAAAATCTTGCAAACAGAACAAAAGATATGATAGTACTTCAAAGCACATGGTGCTTAGCAGACTCACTCAAATCTCATGCTTTCCTCTGAGAAAGCCATGTGGACAACCGAAAGCTTCTGAGTATTTGTCAACACCACTCTATATAGCTAGGAAAGAGCTCCATCTGCTTTCAACACTGTGAAAGAAAAAACGAAACATGGAAACCTTCTGACTCTAGCTCTAATCTCTCTCATATTCTACCAATCACTCCACGTTACTGGCAAGAGTCTTTTTGGTCTGAGGCAGTGGCTAACTAAAGCCAGCCATTTCAGATTGGAGACAGAATGGTAGTCCATCTTCCTTTATCATCTTTCAAGTCCTGTTTCTTCCTAGTCCATGTCCTAGGCTTGCAGATTCCTCTCAATCTGTTTCACAACCAGAATAAAGACACTGGAAACTGAGACAATGCTCACCACAGTCTCCTCTGCCTTAAGCCCTGGTAGCCAGCATAATTCCACTTCCTGACTCAGCATGCAATTGGGAAGCCCAATGTCACTGTAGGGGCTACTCTTACTAGATAAAGCATTGAAACTATCATTGGAAGGGATTCCATCTCAGGCTCTCTCTTCCCTCTTCCCTCCTTTTTGTCTTTCTTTTGTGTTTTCGTAATTAGCAATAAAGCCTTCTTGAAAGGAAACTAGGATCCAGGTCTGACCTTGAAGATAGCAGAAACCTCTGGGAGAGGCTCACCTCAGTGCACCCCCTTGTGGCTCTGAAGAGCCCACTTCAGCTACCAGCCAGGTCCTAGGATTCTGGTCTCAGTGCCAGTGGTAAATATTGTTTACTTGAAAAAATAAACTCTGAGGCACTTGCCAAAAAATTCAAGATATGTGCATTATCTCTTAATGCTAGTTTTATAAAATAGTAGCTGTAATTTTTTGCCTTTCAAAGCATTGTTACTAAGTACAAAGCATCCTTGATTGGAAAAAAGATCTCTTGTTATTTTGTGAGTATGACTCTTTGCTTGCACATGTGTTAAATGCACTGATTGTGTGTCTGGAGCCTTTGGAGGACAGAGGAGGGTGCCAGATCCCTGAAACTGAAGTTAATAACAGTTGTGAGCTGTTATGTGGGTGCTGGGAACTGAATACAGGTAGTCTGGAAGAACAGCCTGAGCCACCTCTCCAGCCCCCATAACATACCCATTGAACTAACTTATTTTAAAAATCAGAAGAAAGCTATACTTACAATGTCCTATGCAAGTGCTTTTTGAAAATATCCCCACCCAATCACAAATATCTCTGTGATCTTCTTTCTCCATGTTGCTTTTGAATTAGATTAGTTTATATTAAATTATTGTTTCTGTGGATTATTTATAATTCCTAACTACCCAAGAGTCCAATTGAGAAATGGTTGTATAGGACTCTAAGTACCAAATGACAATCCTGCTTCTTGGAAAAGGCTTTAAGTAGAATATGGTTGTGTTTTTCCTGTAAAAATATATGCTTACATAAAAGGAGAATCACATCTTGCATTTGTCAAATCCTTAAAGAAGTTCTGAGTGCTTGACTCCCTGCAGAATTACCCACCCAGCAGTTGGCATTGTGGTTCCTGTCTATCTTCCCAGCACCTGAGAGGTGGGGGCAAGAACAATGTGTGTCCTGAAACACAGAAGAGAACCTGTCTCAAAGAGTCCAGGCCTGGGGCTGGGACTCAGTATCAGAGTTTTTGTTTGGTATGTACAAAGTCCTGGGTGTGAACCCCAGCAATACAGAAACAAATTAAAAACAAGTATTTGATACCAATACATTCTTATGCTTATGAGAAAACATTCCATTAGAAATATTGAACAAAGTCAGGTTGTCACATATTTTTAGAAGAAAGTGGAAACACTTGAGTTTCTGGTTTACCTTGAAGCCAGTTACTGACAGGACTTTTACAATCTTAAATTATTGTTTCCTATCATGTCTAAAAAACACTGCTGAAAACAAATGGGATGTATTAGTATTTCTCAAATTTAAAGAGGATGGAGGATTGCAAGTTTCAGGCCAGCCTATGTTATGTGCTATGACCTTGTCTAGATAGAGGATAGTGGAGGGACCCAGGTGCATGGGGAGGGAAGCAGGGTGTAGGAATTTGACAAATACAGTGTACTGGTACTGGTATTTGAAATTCCCAAATAAATCAAAAATAAATAAAATATTAACTTCAAATAACCCCCAAGGGCACCAGAACAATACATCCACTGAAACTTGTTTTATACTTAGAATGAATTTTAAAGAGTGGGCAATGTCGTCCTGTAGCTTCCTGCTTCTCAATCTTCAGATGTCTCTATGGCTGTAGCTATGGGTGTGGACACAGACACTTCCAGACATTCTCTGCCCAGACATTTTTTTTTCTAGGTTAAATACACACATAAGCATTAGTGGTAGGCCTCGAAATGAAAAATAAAATGAAATTCACATGCATAAAGTAACATATACATGTCAGGGGACTCACAGCCTCTCCTCCCATGAATATACCTATCCTGGATCTATTCTGGATGCAACAAGGCCCGAGATGGAACAGTCCTGGGGTGGCTGCAGAGGCAGCCCAGGAATGGTAGTAAAGCAGTTCAGTCAGTAATCGACATTATTTTAACACAGAGACAGCATCCATAGCTGCTAGAGTTTTAACTAATCTTAAGTAATAGAAAAAAAAAGTCAAATCTGTATACTTGACCAAAATACCTAAGATTTCTCATTTCTTTACATAAATTCAACCACAAATGATATAACTCTTTCAGTGGTCTGAAAGAGAAGAGAAGTTGAAGAGGTCCTTTGCTCACAGTTAAAAAATCAGGCTACCAAGAATAAAAAGCATCCAATTTAAACAAGGGTGGCAGTGGTAGCTGCAGCGCAATATGGGTGTCCAAGTCAACCCTGAATGCATAAAGTTTATTCAGGCTCTCTATTGTCTTGTAATCCACTTGGGGCAAACAAGGTATGCCTCCTGTACCAGCAGTCATGGGATCATCAGTGTTGAGGTTGGGCAGTTTAACCTCTTCTCTCCTGTTTTACCTCACAAATAGGCAGAACGGGGAGAATCTAAGCAAGGCTTATGTGATGGTTAGTATATGCTTGGCCCAGGGAGTGGCACTATTAGGAGGTGTAACCTTGTTGGAGTAGGTGTGTCATTGTGGGCGTGGGCTTAAGACCCCCATCCTTGCTGCCTGGAAGCCAGTCTTCTATCAGCCTTCAGCTCCTCCTGTACCATGCCTGCCTGGATGCTGCCATGCTCTTGCCTTGACGATAATGGACTGAATGAACCTGTAAGCCAGCCACAATTAAATGTTGTCCTTGTAAGTGTTTCCGTGGTCATGGTGTCTGTACACAGCAGTACAACCCTAACTAAGACAGCTTATATCCTATGGTTCTTAGGTCAGGGTACTTCCAGATCAAGATCTCCTGTTCCTGTGTTCACCATGGAGATACAGAGAACACCCAGAGGTCTGCCATTTAGCTTAAGTTTTGAAAGTGTGGCATTCAGATATCCAAACTCAATCTCAAAAGATTGCAGTACATTAGTATTCATTAGCATTAGTGGAATCCTCTTGTAGGCAAAATACAAGGAAATAATTCATGGAGATTATTACACAGTGCTTTGACAGTATAGGTCTGCCTCAAAGAGCTGGACGACTGCACTTTGCATGGCTTTTGAGTCACTCAGCCTCTGGAAGACCAAGGTGACCTCCAAGTTCTCTCTATAATTCCCTGACAAATATATGAAAGCTGTAAACTCTGGAATAATTCACCCTCTACTCTAAATGATTAAGTGGGCAGCAGTCGCCTGCCTCTGCTGTGAGACTGTATGTGTATACATACCTTCCATTCTTTTGTGGTTGATGCCCACTTACAAGTTAGCTCAGTTGCTGAGACTGCAGCAAGTTGGCTCAGACTGCGATAAATGGAAGTGAAGTCTGGGACACATTTCCATCAATAGCACTAGACCACTCATCACAGAAACCAGCAGAAAATGACCAGAGACATATCTGAGAAGGTCTTAGTGGAGGAGTCAGATGAGCAGAGAGGCTCATCGCTCTAATTGTGTACAGATAAAGATGAATTCAAGGTGGTATTCTTCCTGTATTCCTGACTTTTTCACACTAGATATAGAAATCAAACACAACAAAAAGAGAAAATGTCCTTTGATGCCATTTCATCATCTTGAATTGTCATCTATATTTTTCATGAAAGACTTGTATTTGGGGCTTTTGTTGTTGTTCTTGTATGTTTGTTTTGCCTACATATATGCATTGCCAAGCACTGTAAAGCACAGTTAGAACTCAATAGATGGCTGAATGTACGTATGGGTAAATAGACAAAGCCCCATGCTGTGCCAAAAGTTCTCAAGCCACACATTACTCTTTAGGGGTTAAAATAAAAGATCCAAATTTGCCAGGGAGAGAGGCATACTTCTATTTCAATTTCCAGAGTTTCATGTTTGAAGTCAAACTGTTCAAATCTGTCTCCTTGGAGAGGGAAGAGGCTGGGGAAGATAAAGTGCTGCCAAGCTCCAAGGCACAAAGACCTCCTGCTCCCCTGCTCTCAGGGCAATGACCTTGTGATCTCATTTGCAATCTGTTTTTACAAAGAAAGCTCCATTATGCTCATTTCTGGGGTGAAGCCAGGATGATGAGGACTGTCATGCAGAACCTGAAAGCCTGGCTAGGATATTGTATTAGAGTACACATGCATGTGCATGAACATGTACAGTCACAGATATGCATGCATATGCATATACACATGCAGTCTTGTGTTTGTGCACTCACACATATACTTACATGTGCATGTTTGTGGTCGTATGAGTTCAGTCATACCTATGCACATGTGTGTGATATCCAGGATGAAGAGTAGAGTGGGACATTGAATCCCCAGGGGCCATACTCCTCTAATGCTGAACTGCAAGCTGAGCCCCACAGTTCTGAGAAATCTCACTAAGAACATGGCACTATCTTTAGACATGGCATTTAATATATCCTTTTATCTTAAAATTTTTTATTGTGTTGTGTCATCCATCTTTCAAAACAAGAATGAAAATAGTCATGAAATTAAATTAGAAATGGGATGGAGATGAAGTATAAAGGACCAAAAAATGTATATGTAATCGATTACTTAGAATATTTACTTCAAGAGAATTCAAGAAAAATCAATGTCACTCTAAGAATCATGCACATATCCAAATTTCTGTGAGAGAGTGTCACATGCCTGTTGTCTCTAAGGTCTACTGACTAGTGTCATATAACTGGTGACCAACCATTTGATGAAGGCAGAGAGATCAATGTGTTCCTAATTGAAGCAAAATGAAGTGTACAAGGCATGACTTAAGCAGGTGTCAATAAGTGCAGAAGCATTATCACTTGGCGTCCTGACTCTCAGACCGCTGTGGATAGATCTTATCTTGGTGTTGGAAGATAAAATCACCATCACCTCTATTTCAAAGGAGCAATTGAAAACAAAGAAAAGTAAAGCAACATGTTCAGTATATTATTTTATTTTACTATGCTGTCTGGATTCTTTCCTACTTAATATCTCATGAGTATGAAAAATCTCCTTCATTTATACCCCAAACTCATTTAAAAAATAAAGTAAACGAACATTTTATAGTATAATGTGGATAAAATATCACCAGAGGATATGAAATCCCTTAATTATATGCTCAGAGTCAAACATTTGAAACCTTATTTTTATTAAATAGAGGTAGCATAATTTTCCCTGTCCAATTAATTTAAATATTAAAACAACAAGAAGCTTGTGATTGGACAGGGAAAAGGGAGGTGGAGGTAAGAGTTTCAGAGACAGAGACAGAAGAAAAGAAGGAAGGAAGATGGAGCAAGAGGAAGGTGATCCAGATTCCTCGTGGCTTTGAATAGCCACAGGTAGCTATAAATGTCATAAAGGATAGAATAATTGGGATAACTTTTCTTATATAGGTGGGCAGCTTGTATCATTATCAATTGGCTCTGAAATTATTGTGTGGGCATCTTGTGAATTGAAAATTTACTGATGTAAATCTGTCTTTTAAATTCCAAGCCTCTAGAGTTTTGATTTTACTGGGTTCCTGGGATTTGGGACCACTGCCCACAGAGGGTGAATGGCTGGGAATGAAAGCAGAATCCGCAGAGCAAGAAAACTGCAAAATGGGTGGCAAAATGGGGCTAGCATGCCAGAGCAGAGAGTAGCTGGGTGTAGCGCGAGATGGTGCCGGCTTTTTTAATATTTCCCACATCAAATAGACTCTGGCACAAACAATATGGAGGGGGTTCTAGTAAAGTTTTGTTGCTTTGCAAAGCAAAACGAGTTACTGATCCTTTATACAAATTGGCAGAAAGGTTGAGGATTTCTTTCAGGTATTAAAATATTCACATGTGAATGAGGTTCTCTCAAGTTTCACTTGCGCTTTATAGGCAGAGTCTGAAAGTGAACGTAAACAAAGCATGTCGTTCTGATGCCATCAGCGGCATGAGATCAGGTGTGGCTGTCTGGTACTGTGGCGTCTTCAGCACGGGAGAAGTCTGAGATTTAGGACTACTCAAAACATTGCATCTTCAGATCAGTGATGTTTACCCTGCATCACCTCAGGGTCATTGTAGTGAAACAAAAGCCTCTGCCAGACCGTGTAGGTTCCGATCACATCTATGCATGTGTGCTGTCCACAGTGAGACTCAGGAAAGACTGGGCATGTGCGTAGAAGCTCTCACAGCAACTCAAGAATAGTTTTATGTTGGATAATATAATAACATTAGATAGTATTTCAAGTGCTTTTTATTTCACTTTTCTACTCATTTAATTTTATTGTAATTTAAGAAAATTTTGATCTCCAATAAATTGGAAAAGAAATAAGAGAACTGATTAATTACCCCAGGCAGTTTGGAAAGCACTATACTAGACTTTACCACCAAGCCTGCTGAATGAAGTTTTATTTGGAAATAATGGAATAGCCTTCTAGAATTTCAAAGGAACCTCCATCTAAACGCAAACATAAAAGTTAAATATATGTATGTTTCTGTAGTTGCTAATGTGAGTCTTTGATCCCTCATTGTTTCGTGGCACTGTGGCTGATTTCCAAGATCAAGATCAATAAGAAACAATCCAGAAGTGAATGACACCTAATGTAATGATGAGTAAGGCAAGGCATTGCAGGCAACCACGAATGTAGAAATCTAACACGCTAGCTGTTTGTTGTTAAAACTTCAGGCTGGAGCCAGGCACCTTGAGGCAGGAATGGCGGACCCTACTGCTCCCTGCCTCCTGGACACTGAGGTGAACCGAACAGGTGTTTTCAGTCGGGCTTTTCATTTATAAACGGGCTCCGTGACCATACACACACAAAGCCACTTGTTCGACAGTCTCAGAAGAGGGGCCGAGGACTGACCAGACATGAGACATGATTACCCTCTCACCCTGGAAGTCCCTGAGGGTTGAGGATGATGCTTCCGCAGGTCAGGATGCAGGAGGCACAGCTGCTGCCTGATCCGCGGGTGCAGGGAGGTTTCTGTTTCCAGATGACATGCCAGTTCTAAGACTGAGTGATCAGGTAGCACTAATTTCCCTCTTTTTGCCTCTCTTTGTGGAGTCCTAATTTTAAGGCAGTGTTTTATAAGTTTGCATCATCCTTTGAAAGTTGTACATATTTGAATAGAACAACAACAAAAAAACATGTCGTTAAATTTCTTTTAAAAAATAATGTGCCTGATATAATTAAGCATCATTAGCCTGTCTGCACATGATGTCGAGGACAGACAATGGATGTGTCACTGACCGCTCTCACACAGCCAAAGTCTTTTTCCCTTGGGTTTCTGGCTTTCATGACAATGAAGACTCCCTCTAGTGGTTAAAGAAATAAATGTAAACTCTCTGTTAACCAAAAGGGTGATTTATTTATTTATTTATTCCCTAACTAGGATGTTTTCTAAAGAAAAAAAATTGATTATTTATTTTTAAAGTGCTTTAAATAAGACAATTATAAATATTAAGATGCAATGTTTAGATTGTATCCTTAATTTATGAAAAAGTATACAGTAAATGAAAGTTATAATCCTGATAGTCTGAGTATGACATACGTATTTAGAAAAAGAAGATCCACTATCGATTTCATTAATGGAGGCATGACTAGTGGCTGTTGCACAAATCGATGCTTTCCAAAGCAAGTTATGTGGCTCTTCTACAGGAGCTACAATCTAATGCAAGGAATACTTCATTTAACATAATAAATATGGAGCCTGGTTAAAGCGATATTATGTGAAAATTTTTAACTGCAAAGAAAAAAGTGGCAAATGCATATAGATGATTATTTTTATCATCTAATTTTCAATCCATTTTCAGCTGAAAAACAAAACACTGAGACCCACAGAACTTAAATGACTAGCTCCACATCAGAGAGATAGAGAAAAAGACCAGGAGAAGCCAGTTCCCTAAGCTGCAGCCTCTTAGCTGCTCCCAGGAGGGACTCCCCTTCACCACCTTCCTCCTGTTTATTCGAAACGAAGCATTATCTGTGACTGTGAAATTTATATATTTTAGCATTTTGTTTATTGTTCAGAACACCCAGAGAAGTATTTGTGGGCTCGTTGACCCATCTCCCAGAGATTTATTTTACAACATGAAAATGGAAGCTAAAATTAGAAATTACCTAAATATACTAGTGGCTTTCTGGTCCTAAGTCTCACCCAGTTACTGTGGACTTGAGAGCTCAGCCACTCCTTGTTTATTGTACATGTATGACTTATGAGGTTGAGTAAAGAGAAAATGAACCAGATTAGTAAAAGTGCTTTGAAATGTGTGACAAATGCTATAAAATAAATTTTTGTCTTAGTTACTCAGAGTTATATCACACTGGGAAAAAAGGCTGTTTCATCTACAGCTTTAGTTTCTTTGAGGGAGAGGAAAATAAAAGAAAATTGCCAATCGATTTATAGAATAGTAGATACAGAAGACAGTCACAGCTTCCCCGTAGGAACAGGCACTGCACAGCAGGTTCTGGGGTAGGTACTGGAGAATGTGATGGTCTAACATCTTCCCTGAAAGATTTGGCATCTGGTTTGTGGTAAAGTGAAAATACTGTTACAATCATACCTATGAGTTACTGAAGTTAGACTCACCTACAAGCACTATGATGCGTTGGCAACACCTAGAGAATACCAAACACATTCAGAAATTTGAAGTTTTATAACCTAAACCCTTTTTATTTCCCTTCTTATCAATCCAGATGCTGAACTCTGAGATGGGCCTATGTCCCTTTCTGCCCATCCTGTAAGATGGCGCCAGGAGCAGGAGAAGCATGCCTATTTGTTGAATCTGAACTCCACCACGGAGGACAAAGGGCAGAACTACAGAGGATATGAGCTAACAATATCTAGGGATACTTTGCCATCTCACTAAGACAGGCTGTCTGACTCCTGCTACCTTACAGGATCCCAACTGAGTGAAGGCGGTTTATTATATTTTCCAACATGTATCCTGACATTATGCAACATTCCCAAATTGCCCTGTATTTTCCAAGCTGGATGAAAGAAGATGCATGACATTTCTGCCTTTGATTGGCATGTAAAAAAAAAAAAAAAAAAAAAAAAAAAAAGAGGCAACAGCAACCTAAACTCTGGAGTGAACATAAAACCCCAAGAAAAGTTGTGTTTCATCTTAACTCTAAAGTTTGACCAAGAAAGACAGGCCTGGGCTTCCAGGCTAGATGCTTCTACATACATGGCATCTGTGTGTGTGTGTGTGTGTGTGTGTGTGTGTGTGTGTGTGTGTGTGTGTGTGTATGTATGTATGTGTGTGTTTATGTCTGCCAAATATAATATAAAATGTTCCACTTAAATGATTAAAATGGGGAAAGAAGGAATCTTACCAGTTCCACTATTCTTTTGAAATAATACTTTAAAAAAAAATCCAAAACATGGGGTAAAAGAAGCTTCTTTTTATTTTCATACAAATCAAAAAGACTTAGAGAAAGCATTCACAGCAAACACTGTCCAGCTAAGATCCTGAAAGTAGCAAATAGTGGGGCCAGATGTTGGGGTGATCTGGGTGAGAAGGGCACAGGAGCATGGTGTTGATATCAATGGCTGCTGACAGAAGCTTTGCTCCAGCAGCAGGGGGAAAGCCCTGAACTAATGGAATTCTTCCCTACTCTTTCCCTCTCTCACTAAGACACACTAAACCACTACTAGTCAGTGGTGCTGATAGCTGTCAAAGAAGCTGAATTCACTGGCCAACCTTGCCAGCAGGGATCACATCAGAAGGGAGCTGACTGAGTGAACAAGGGCGTCTCCAGGCTGTGCCATTTTATATCCCACTCAACCTTCAACAGCTGTTTCTTGAGCGAATGCAGACCTTAAATAATTATGTGAAAAGAACAACAAGATTCCAGATGTAGATAATGTTTATATGTGTTCCTTGGCCCTTGATTGGTCCCACAAAGGGGGATGTGAGCAATGTCATGTCTGAAGGATGAGGGCTTATAACCAGGTGAAATTAGAACCAACAGTTTCTCTTATTGGCACTCCCAGCCAAGGTCTCAAAAGAGAACATGGTAAAGTGGTTTTGTACCAAGCAGAATTTTTTCAACAGAAAATGCAGAATGGTGTGTTATAGTTTTAGGGACTCTATTGTCCTGAGTGATCCTTGCCACCAGTCATTGGATAAAAATGTAAAGGGCTTTTCCATCAGCTCTGGTGTTCTCAATGTCATGGCCACTCGTAAATTGGGCAAAGGCTCTCTCATATGAAGTTCTGACAGAATTTTTAATCTTAGCCAGTCCACAATGCTGAAACACAGAACATAAACAAAGGCGTGCTTTAGAATATTAGATGTGACCGAAGCCCGCTCGGCTCCTCTGACACTACGAGGCGTCGTGTCACTTCACCTGGAGAAATGTACACGGCTTACTCGGAAGTGCTGCCAGAGACCAGCACCTGTCAAAACCTCTATCTGTCAAGGCTTTCACGGAGAGCTTCAAAATGACAGATCAGGATGTCTGAGTTGATGGAGCCCCAGGAAAAATGGAACAGATAGAAAATTCATGACTCTAAACTAGATCAAAGTGACTTCTGTCAACATCATGTCAAAAGAACTGTTCATTTTTAGAGGTTTTTTAAAAATTATATAAACACTTTTTTGAGTATGAGCTAAGTGTAATGAAAAAAAATTTTTCTTGTTCTACAGTATGATCATCCAAATGTTCAAATATATACTTTATATAATCTAGAAAGAAGGAAAATTCTAATAGTCATTACTGTCTGCCAGTTAAAACCACTGACATTCAAGAAAGAATTATGAAGATACTATCTGCCCAAAATAGGACAAACCATCTGGCTATCACAGAACAAAAGGGGTTTTTTTGTTGTGGGTTTTTAAATTTTTCACACATCAAATCTTACAACTGGATTCATTGCTTCTTATTCTGTTACACTCAGCTCTGATTTTCCCTCCACTTGATTAGTGTGGCAATTTAAAATTTAGGAAACAGCATTAGTTCCCTAACATATTTGCTATTATTTAAATTTTAAAAACAAATGGAAAACCCTTATGATGCACAATTTTCTTAAATTACTGCTTTCAGAAGAAAGTAAAATAAAAAAACCAAAACCGTGATAAATAGCTTACAACATGCAGTACTGAACTTTCAGAACCTCCCCCCACAATGGCATTCAAAGCCATTCACCAGATGAAATATGTGTTAAAGGATCCGGAAGTGACTGCTTTCTTGTTGTAATTTCTAACACCTTTGAGAGAGGAAGGCTGGCATCTGGTGCTAGAACCCAGGTAACCTGTCTCCTGCTGCTTATCTGTCAATAGATAAACAGGACATGTGACCTAGTGAGGACAATACTGGGCTTTCACTCAGCTTCTAAACAGGAAATTGACATCAAAAGAACACGTACCAGGCATGCACACTCATGCACATAGGCACACACATGCACACATGCATGTGAACATGCATGCACACAGGGACCGTTTCTGCAATCACTACAACTGACCCTAATAAAGTGACAATGTCACTTTTCAATACCCCATTGGCCTTTCCTTTAGTGGGGGTTGAGAAATTTTGACATCAGCCCTTTCAGCCACAATCTCACAGAAGCCAGCTGGCTCAAAATGTTCTGTGACCAGGACAGGTTGCTTACCTCTAGAAGGTTAAAGTACTAAAAAGATAACAACTACATCTGGCTTAGAGAGGAAAACCATGTTTGAGAATGGTCCCACTGCAGTGTATGTACAGTCTGCAGGAAGTGCCATCTAGGACTATGAAATTAGGGCAAGATCACCAAGCCTTCCTGGAAGGAGAGCTGAATGCATTTTCTTTCCTACATATAAAAAGATGTTTATTACCTGTGAGTGCATAAAGGTGTGGGCCTCATGGCCACCAGTGATTGGTGATAAGCCCTTTTCCTCATTTACATTGATAGCCAGCATTAGTGAAGATATACGCATTTCATTTCATGGTTCAGAAAGAACAAAGTATATGTATATGTGATAGCAGTGGGTGGTTAATGAAATGGTCTGACAAACATAAGCTAATACATAATCATACCAGAATGTGACTGCAACACCTGTTCTTGCTTCACAGACTTCCAATTCTTAAGAAAAAGTTACCACTCACAAGAAGTGAAGCCACTCCTATTTAGACATCAATATGCTCCAAGGAAATTTTAGTCGCTGTTTTTGGTAGTGGTGTTGCAATCACTAAAGGGTGGTTATTCTAATGATATAAAATCTCTTTTGCTTCTGTCCTAAGAGTAATGAAAACTTCACACATGCATGAAGCTCCAGTAATTATTTTAAACTGCCTTCTGTTGTCCCCCTGAGGAACACGGTGGTATTTGTTTGATGCAGTTTAATTAGTGTCAGGGTAATTAATGCTATGCTATCTACATGAGATCAAAACCCTTTCTTTGTAACATTCTGGTAACTCAGAACTAAGAAAACGAAGCGTTTTGAAAATGTTGTGGCATGGTGTTAACCTGAGATCACTGGTGAACTGAATGGCTCATCTCTTCCTCCCAGCCTCACCCAAATGCCAAATCCAGTCTCTCTCAGGACAAGATCAGGCCTGTAATACATTGCAACTACTCTGCCAGGCATAAGATTCCGTGGCTGCTATGGAATTAAATTCTTTTTTTTATGGGCATAATCAAATTAACTAAAGCATTCACAGTCACCAGGCACCTTTTGCAATAGTTTAATCTTTTAATAATGAAATAGTAAACTTCTGCACTGACAGAGAACTGGAGTCCCTTGTAAGCGGGGTGTCACATTGCCATGTGCTGATATATTTTTTCAAATAAAGGAATCATTTGGTTTAATGAATGAATGTGATTCTGCTTAAATGCCTGAATAAAATTTGCATTTAATTGTAGGTATAGATAGTCTCTCTGTTTGACAATAATGTTAAGAGAAGGGAGGGGGAAAACAGAGATAGGAAAGGAGAGACGTTAAACACACAAAAATTCCAGACACATACATAACGTGCACTGCCATAAATCCCTTTTAACTGTTTCTTTGGTAATAAGCAACGGCAGTATAAATCTCCCAACACGCAAACTCAAGCTGATCACAGGCTTAAGGAAATAGCTCCAGTTATCTTGACTGGATAAATTATTATACCCTAAAAAGGTTATTCCAATTTCTAATAAAGCACTGTAGCTAACAAACAAAAATAAAAAGACTAACCATTCTCTTATTTTGTAACAGATGAAATTACAGGGTGCATGGGATCAACACAAGGACATTGAATTTATTTCAAGTCTCAAAAACGCACTATGCAATGTTCATTTTGGAAGAAGGCTAGTGCTTTAACACAAAGAGGAGGTTCACATTAGACTAATAGTATTTTTATAGTAGGGGAGGGCTAATGGCACATATCTAAAACATAAACGTGACTGTCTGGAAGTCAAGCCAAATGGATTTTGTCTATTGTAAAAGTACAAGGAATGAAAATAAGCTGTGTACAGCACAAGAAATGAACAGACAGCAGCACCTCTAAGGATTAAATGCTCAGTCAGCCATAGTTATGAAATTATGTCTGTACCCATCAGTTGTGGAAATTAAAGTTAATGTTATAAAAATAAAATCTCATTAGACATTTTTACTTAAGCTGTTGGCAGGTGATCCCCTAACAGGGATGGTGCTGACGGCATCTCCTTTAGGTCATTCATTGTGAAATGCCTTCTGGGATCAGCTGATTAGCCAAATATGTTTTTTTCACATCTTTGGTTCTACTTTCTATGAGTTAGTTGTTTATCAATTAAGGTGATAAATACCAGTGAGTCTGGTTACAGCAGAAATACAGCAATGTACCCTCTAGGAACCCTGCGGTAAGAGCTGTGTGCAAAGTTCAACAACTGTGAAGGAACTATTAAGGAGGACATACACACAAGTGACCTTGACTGACACGCGCACTTCATTTCTGCAATAAACAGCAGTGGTGCTGATAACTGCTCATTGGCGCAGAGAGTAATTACCTATCTGTCAGCGTTGCTGGTGTGTGCGAAAGAGTATAAATGGAACATACATAATGTGTGGCAATAATATCAGGCATGCAGAACCTAATGCATTATCATCATTCTCAGGACCCAGGTTTATGTGGCTGCCACCACTGAGTAAATGCCTCCTAGCCATGATAATTTCATTCTAATCTCTCTTCCATATTATAATTTTCATTGCTAAAAGATACTAAGCAGCAATACGTTTCAATCAAGGCTAAATAGAACACGACCTGTAACTAGCTATTTTATACACCTATATATTTTTTCTTTCAAAAATTTTAGTCAATTTATGAAGAGACAGGAATAAGCTATAAATTTCTGTGTGACAACCCCTGTCCATGCCAATGTCACCATGTCTAGAGATGGGGTGGAGGAGGCCTAGGGAAGGGTCAGCAGTTTTACCTCCCATTTTCCCAACAACAACAAAAACATCCATCTTTTAAACTCCCATTCTGTTCTGAAACAGAAGGTTAGAATGCATTTTGAACAAAATAGTGTCCATTGACAAAAAGAAAACAGTCCAGTTTCTGAGATCAATTATCTTCATTTACTTGAGTACTGTAAGGGCACCAGAGCAGCACAGGGATCTGCACGTCACACACTCTACTGTGTGACAAGGCCGTGCAGCTCATGCTTTGTTGTTTCATTCTCCTGCGAAATCCTGGTCTTAACACCAGGTAAAAGGAATCAGCAATACACAGGCAGCCACGAGGCCACCATGACTGGCACCTCTCTGCTAGATAGAGGCTGAGAACCTGGAAACGGAGTATCCCAAACTAGACACAGAAGCAGCTACCAGATGACCAGCTGAGTCCAAAAGGAGAGTAAACGACTATAATCAGCACCAGCATCATTTTAACTGATCTAGTTCTTCTCTTTATAGCAAAAGAATGTATTTTGGAGACTTTAAGTAATCACGAATAACTATTGCAAAATCTATTTTCTCAGAGGCAAAAAGATTTTATTGATTGAATAACATCACCTCTCAAAAAATTAAGAATTGAATGATAATGAGAAAGATCACCGAGTAACATTTTCAATTTATGTGCTTTTGTTTGCTGATTTCTCATAGTGTTTTTTTTTAGCTAAAATTGTGAGCAATATGTGATCTAGAGATTCACCAAATCAAACATAGGGCTCAAGTTTCCCGTGTCCTTCTTTATGTTTCAGAAGCTTCTCTTTCTATATTTCCGGTCAGGAGAAAAACTAAGAAATAACCAATAATAAGTTGCATAGAGATGTGATGATTTATTATATCCCAGAGACACACTTCTATTTGAAAGAAGGAGAAATCCTCAGGTCATCTTTAACATTAAGAAATAAAACTTATTCAAGTTTGTCACATCATGATACTAAACAGCTTATCTGCTTGACTGTGTTATAGCCATCTTGATTGTCTTTCCAGAGTGATCTGGAAAAGATTTTAGCCAAGTTGTAAGTCATTCAACCAAAGCTATCATCTCAGCATATTAAGTGAAACTGATCCATCAATAATGCCTACAAAGTGCAGAGGTTGATCTCACTTATTTCAGTGGCTTCCATTTGATCCACATGATACTATTTGTCTGAGTAATTTGTCTTTCTTAAGGTGGAACATTAAATGGGCTTTTCAGAAGTGCTTAAGAATATTAAGAATACAGTACTTCCCAGAATACAGACAAATTTCAGGGAGAGACATAACCTTATTTCATTGATCCTAAGAAGGCCTCAACTGCTTTTTGTTTTGTTTTTAACATGTTAATCTAGTTGGTAAAACTTCTTAGGATGCCAAGTAGTAAGAACAGGAGGACTGTATCACCAAAGTATCTTATTCAGCTCGTTCACTCCAGGAAATGCAGTATCCTAACGTCTTATACCTGTGAGGAGCCATTACATCCCTTATCTTCAGGGGTTCCAAACTACAGCAATCACATCTTAATAAAGTCCCCAACCAAATTATATATTCATTTTATACTAACATCTACTTTATGTATGTATGCCATAAACCCTCTAGTTAACTGATTGAATCAATAGTTGACTCTCTCTCTCTCTCTCTCTCTCTCTCTCTCTCTCTCTCTCTCTCTCTCCCCGTTTGTGTGTGTGTGTGTGTGTGTGTGTGTGTGTGTGTGTGAGAGAGAGAGAGAGAGAGAGAGAGAGAGAGAGAGAGAGAGAGGTCAACTACTTAGGACTGTTTTAGGACCATTAAGCAACTTGCATTTGATTAACTGTAACCTTTTTTCTCCAGGCCCTAATCAGTAATTAAATATCAAACAGGATGATGGTTCACAACCTAGGAATTAGGCAGAAAGCCAAGTGACCCTAACTCATGTCCAGCTCCTACAAGTGATTATCTTCCAGTTGTGCAGCACTATATAGACAATGTGTTTGGGGGACTGTATGTCACTGATGTGGTGTATGATGTTGGTAAAAGCAGCAAGAAACAGGGGAGAGTGCAACTCACTATTTAAAACAGTTGGGAAATGATCACCTTCCAGAATTTCTGAACTGTTACAAGAATATGCAGTATATGATTAGAGCTCACCTTGGTGACTGCTTACTCGTTTACCAGAACACTGCTATTGTGATATTTCTCACATTCACCCTCAGCACGTAATATATCACTTTTTGTAATGAATATATATTGAACAAATGAGTGGAATTAACTAGCAAGTAAATGAATAGTATTCTCCAGAGAAGATTATCCACATATATATTCTCTCTATCCAGTCCTATACATTCCTATACATACATCAACAACAATTTGATGTTTTAAAGGCCATGCCAAAAAATTATCAAAATGTTAGGCACAAAGCACTCTATCATGAAATATTATAAGATATTTTGATGAAAGCGTTAATAAACTTATTTAGAATTGATGGTATTACAGTTAAATATACTTTTAAATTAGAAATTAACTTTTAATATATGGCTTGGTGAAGATAAGAGTGAGATATATAAAGTATAGTTGCCTTTGGTGTAGGCAATATACTTGATTAATTTGGAACAATTTAGCAGTGAAAGATTAATTAAGAATTTCATCCAGTACAGGCCATCTTTCTTTTCCAATTACATCCTTTTAGAGTCATCATAACTGTTTTAATAATTGCTCAGAAAATGCTAGAAAGTATCAAGATAATACAGCAATTCATTCAGAACAGCCAAAGTCAGGAACATAGCATTTTAATATTTGGGAGCTTAACTCTGAGATATGTAAATATACTCTGTATTTAACAATATCTTACTATAACCAGGCAGGTCTACACTGAACCTGATATTTTTATTGGCATAAGATCACTTTTATTAGGTACTAAGATATTTTGCTGAAAACAACAACAACAACAAAAAAAGAAAACAGTACTAACCTATAATATTTATGAAATTTACAAGAATTAAAACAGAACTCTAACCAAAAACAAAAATAAAAGCAAAAAACAAGCCCCACAACAAAAAAAGCAGAAATAAATAACTGACATGCTAGGACAGTGTGGTTCTCAAGAATGATGGCACGAACAATGGTTTCTGATAGAATCACAATCTTGGACAGAGGCTACCCCAGTCTTACACTAAATTCTACAGCAAGGACAACTCCCCCATGCACATTTGCTGAATCCTGAACAAACATTACCTTTGTTATTGATCTTTGTAGTCAGGATTTCAAACTGTCTTGTATGACCCTTGTCAGCACATGTTTGCAGAACTGAGCCATTCCCAAATAAATATACTTTGGAAGTTCCCTCAGTGACTGTATTCAGGTGGCAGGGTTATTTCTGAACAAAGATTCTGTAAAACGTGCTTTAAAGCAAATAGATCATGTTAATCTGTAACATTTAGCTTAGTTAAGAAAAATTTGGGGGTATTGGGTAAAATTGAAGTTACGGTTCTTGGTAAAGGCAAATATAAAAACCTCGACTAAAATGTGCTGAGTGTGTATTATACTGAACAAAAATTTATAGTTTAGGTGCTTTGTTATAATCTAAGAAGCTATTCTCAAAAGCATCATTTTCTCCACACTTGAGGTATTATTTATAATTTAAGCATATACTCTCTCATATTTTGGGCCTTGGAAATCATGTCCCCAGTTGTAATGAAGTAGAATTCACTGTAAAAAGTTTAACAAATAAACTTTCACTCTTTGTCTGGTTTCTCATATGAAAGCTGTAACATGCAATCTTGGCTGCTTCAAGACCGTAGAAAGAAACAAGGGTTCTCATATTGCTTCCAATAGCAATTAATATGGTCCATTACATCACAATTATAATAGAAAAACAATAACAACAAAGTTGTTTTAATAAAGAGTCTGCCCTGAATCACCATGCATCACTGTCAACAATAGGAAACCTGAGTTCATGTCCTTATGATTTTTATACTGGGCCATGACTTTCCTCTGAATTTCAACCATTAGGTAATGTAATAACAGCTCTCACTGGGACACAGAAAAGAAGAGCCAAGATAACTGTTAGTTGGAAAATTTCTTACAGAGGTACTTTATATTGATATTAAAGAAGAAGCAGGACTATGTTTGGAATTAAGTGACCAGTTTGCCGATGCCCTATCTTAACTTATAGAACTAAAATTTGTAATAGAAAACTTTAATAGGTCAGCTTTAAATAATAACACACTTTTGGTGGTTTAAATGAAAGAATTTCCTACAGGCTCATATATTTCACTATTTGACTCACAGCTGGTAGAACTGTTTGAGAAGGATTGGTAGGTGTGACCATTTTAGAAGAGGTATGTCGCTGGAGTTGAGCTTTGAGGTGTTCCTTCCATGCTTATGGATAAAAATGTGACCTCTCATTTACTGGTCAGGACCATGCCTGCTTGTCTGTTGATATGCTCCCCACTAGGATGGTCATAGACTCTAACCCTAAAGAATACTGAACCCTAAATTAAATGTTTTCTTATAAAAGTTACCCTGGCCATGGTATTTCATCACAGCAATAGAAACATAACTAAGACAGCATTAGTATGAGTTTGAAATCTACAGTTAAAACAAACACACACACACACACACACACACACACACACACACACAAAAAAAAAAAAACGTAAAGAGCAGATACTGCATAACATATCTGTCCAGTTAACCAATTTTCCAGGGATAAACAAGTCTGGAAATGAGTGTTGCAGATGCTTTCATCCTTAATAAAGTTCACTTTTGTTTACTTTTCACAGTTGCTAGAAAAGTTAAGAAAATAAATGTGGGAGCCAACATTATTTTGTCAAGTCCAATATCTGTCCCAGTATGTTTGCTTGACTGATAGCAACAGTCTATGGTAAAGCAATCCATCAACTTTCTGGTTTGTGTAGGTCATTTCTAGGTTTGTTCTCTTTAAAAATGCAGGCCAGTTATACCTAGGAAGACTTGCATACTGCATGTGCATACTGCATACCAAAGACATTAAACTAGAGTGGTATTTCCTATCTCCTTTCTTCTTTTCCTCATTCCCTTTTGTTTTCTTTCTGTTTTTGTTTGTTTGTTTTTGTTTTTTGTTGTTTTATGGGGGTTTTTTTGTTTTTTTTTTTTCGAGACAGGGTTTCTCTGTGTAAGTAGCTCTAGCTGACCTGGAACTCACTTTTGTAAACCAGGCTGGCCTCGAATCACCTGCCTCTGCCTCCCAAGTGCTGGGACTAAAGATGTGCGCCACCACCGCTCAGCATCTTTCTGAATTTTTAAATGGTGTGTGTGTGTATGTGTGTGTGTCTGTGTGTGTGTCTCTGTGTGTTGTGTTTGTGTGTGTGTATCTACAGTATCAAACTCATATCACATCCTTTATTTTGAGGAAACAAAAACCTTATATACTTTATTGACTACTGTCACTATCAAACTTAAATTCAAATGCAAACATAATTTATAATTAAAGCTCCCATGAGGGATGGAAGTCTTCTGTAATCTCTTAACTTGGCAGGCTCTGTTGGATAGTAACTTACCTAACATTTTATTTCCTTAGTTATTTTACATTGTTCTAGGTTTTATTTTTTTCTAAAGATTTTCAAAAATCAAGATTAAACTTAAAAGAGGAAAAAATATATCACTTTCTTCTCTCTCCTTTGTCTTCATTGTGGATACCAGCCAACTCTCCCCAAAATGACACTGTTGCTACTTTCTCAAACCTAGACAACATCTTACTACTTTCTTTTGGTATTCTGTAAAAGCCATGTTTGTTTGTACATGAAACCCTTAAGGACAGAAGTATCTCATGAAATCTCATCAAGACAGTATTAAAATATTTAATAAATATGATGTTGGTATTTGTGGTAGCTATTCCTGGTTGTCAACTTGACTATATCTGGAATGAACTACAATTCAGAATGGAAGATATACCTGTGGTCCAGATCTTGAAGCTGGAAGACACAAGTTTCTGACATGGATCTTGGCATGGAAATCTTGAGATGTAGTGGCCACGAAATGCTAAGGCCCAGGAAAGGTAGTACACACCTTTAATCCCAGGACACTGAGGCAAGGCACTCTCTGAGTTCAAGGTCAGCCTGGGACAAATCAAATCCCAGATCCAGGAATGGTGGTATACACCTCAATCTGTGGGAGGCCTAAATAAGGGCATTGGAAGAAGGAAGATTCACTCTTCTTCAAATGCTTGCCAGCACGTCTGTTGAAACCTACAACCAAAATCTATAGAAGATCAATTTAAACAACTAGCCTCATGTGTCTGAGCAAATACTAGATTCTTGGGCTTCCCAATTATAGCTGCCCAATGTTGGGTTAGTTGTACTATAGACTATAAGTCATCACAATAAATTCTCTTAATATTCAGAGACATTCCAGAAGTTCTATAACTCTAGAGAACCCTGGCTAATATAGTATCAGAATTCCTGGTCATCTAAGTCATAATTTATACCTTATAAAGTCCTCCTGTTATCTACCAAAGGATGTATAATTAGTGCATTATAGTTTTAGGAAAGCTGCAATATAATGAAATAGTGGTTCATTTGGAAAGCTTTCATGAAAGAAAGAAAAATAATAATATATATTCAGATCACTTATTTGATCCTGATTTAACTTTGGTGCCTTGTATCTGTCTTGAAATTGTCCATTTCATCCAGAATTTCCAGTACTGTTGAGTATAGGCTTTTTTAGCAGGAGCTGATGATTTTTTTTGGATTTACTTGGTTTCTGTTATGTCTCTCTTTTCATTTCTGATTTTGGTGATTTGAATACTGTCTCTGTGCCCTCTGACAAGTCTGGCTAAGGATTTTTCTATCTTGTTGATTTTCTTAAAGAACCAGCTACTGGTTTGGTTGATTCTTTGTATACTTCTTTTTGTTTCCACTTGGTTGATTTCAGCCCCGAGTTTGATTATTTCCTGCCATTTACTCCTCTTGGGTGTATTTCCTTATTTTTATTCTAGAGATTTCAGGTGTGCTGTTAAGCTGCTAGTGTAAGCTCTCTCCTGTTTCTTTTGAGAGACACTTAGAGTTATGAGTTTTTCTCTTAACACTGCTTTCATTGTATCCCATAAGTTTGGGAATGTTGTGCCTTCATTTTTATTAAATTCTAAAAAGTCTTTAACTTCTTTCTTTATCTCTTCCTTGACCAAGTTATCACTGAGTAGACTCTGTTCAGCTTCCAGCTGTATGTGGACCTTCTATTGTTTTTGTTGTTATTGAAGACCAGCCTTAGTTTGTGGTGATCTCATAGGATGCATGGGATTATTTAAACATTCTTGTATCTGTTGAGGCCTGTTTTGTGACCAGTTAAATAGACAATTTTGGAGAAGGTACCATGAGGTTCTAGAAGAAGGTATATGCTTTTATTTTAGGAAAAATGTCTTGTAAATATCTGCTAAATCCATTTGGTTCATTACTTCTATTAGTTTCACTGTGTCTCTGTTTCCAGGATCTGTCCATTGATGAGAGTGAGGTGTTGAAGTCTCCCACTAATATTGTGTGAAAAGAACTTAAAGTCTCTGAAGAAATAAATCAAAAAAGATCTTAGAAGATGGAAAGATCTCCCATGCTCATGGACTGGCAAGATTAATATAGTAAAATTAGCCATCGTGCCAAAAGCAATCTACAAATTCAATGCAATCCCCATCAAAATTCCAACTCAATTCTTCATAGAGTTAGAGCAATTTGCTCTGGAATAATAATAATAATAATAATAATAATAATAATAATAATAATAGTAATAATAAGCACCCAGGATATCAAAAACTATTCTCAACAATAAAATAACTTCTGGGAGAATCATCATACCTGACCTCAAGTTGTACTACAGGGCAATTGTGATAAATACTGAATAGTATTGGTACAGCGACAGGCAGGTAGATCAACGGAATAGTACAGAAGAACTATAAATGAACCCACACACCTATGTTCACTTGATATTTGAAAAAGGACCTAAAACTATCCAGTGCAAAAAAGACAGTATTTTCAACAAATGATGTTGGTTCAACTGGAGATCAGCATGTAAAAGAATGTAAATTAATCCATTCTGTCTCCTTTTACAAAGCTCAAGTACAAGTGGATCAAGGGCCTCCACATGAAGCCAGATACACTGAATCTAATAGAAGAGGAAATGGGGAAGAGCCTCAAGGACATAGGCACAGGGGAAAGTTTCCTGAACAGAACACCAATAGCTTATGCTTTAAGATCAAGAATTGACAAATGGGACCTCATAAAATTGCAAAGCTCCTGCAAGGCAAAGGACACTGTCAATAGTATAAAATGGCAACCAACAGATTAGGAAAAGATCTTTACCCATCCTACATCTGATAGAGGACTAATATCCAATATATAAAAAGAACTAAAAGCCAGGCATGGTGGTGCACGCCTTTAATCCCAGCACTCGGGAGGCAGAGGCAGGCGGATTTCTGCGTTTGAGGCCAGTCTGGTCTACAAAGTGAGTTCCAGGACATATACAGAGAAACCCTGTCTGGAAAAACAAACAACAACGACAAAACAACAACAACAACAACAACAAAAACAACTCAAAACAAAACAAAGAAAGAACTCAAGAAGTTAGATTCCAGAGAGCCAAATAACCCTATTAAAAATGGGATACAGACAATATGAACTAATCAGAGCTCATGTCTCTAGCTGCATATGTATTAGAAGATGGCCTAGTAGGCCATTATTGGGAAGAGAGGCCCCTTGATCTAGAAAACTTTATATGCCCCAGTACAGGGGAAGTGTGAGTGGGTGGGTAGGGGAGCAGGGTGGGGGGAGGGGATAGGGGACTTTTAGGATAACATTTGAAATGTAAATGAAGAAAATATATAATAAAATATAGGGTACAGAGCTAAACAAAGAATTTTCAACTGAAGAATATCTAAAAAAAATTTCAACATCCTCAGTCATCAGGGAAATGAAAATCAAATGACCCTGAGATTCCACCTCACACCAGTCAGAATGGATAAGATCAAACACTCAGGTGACAGCAGATGCTGGTGAGGATGTGGAGAAAGAGAAACACTCCTCCATTGCTGGTGGGATTGCAAGCTGGTACAACCACTCTGGAAATCAGTCTGGTGGCTCCTCAGAGAATTGGACACAGTACTACTTGAGGACCCAGCTATACCACTGCTGGGTATATATACCCAGAAGATGCTACAGCATGTAATAAGGACACATGCTCCACTATATTCACAGCAGCATTATTTATAATAGCCAGAACCTGGAAAGACCACAGATGTCCTTCAACAGAGGAATGAATACAGCAATTATGGTACATTTAAACAATAAAGTACTACTCAGCTTTTAAAAACAATGAATTCATTAAATTTTTAGGCAAATAGATAAAACTAGAAAATATCATCCTGAGAGAGGTACCCCAGTCACAAAAGAACACAGATGGTATGCACTCACTGATAAGTGAATATTAGTACAGAAATCTGGAATACTCAAGATACAATTCACAGACCACATGAAGCTTATATAGTAGGAAGAACAAAGTGTGGATGATTCAGTGTTTCTTAGAAGGGGGAACAAAATACACATGGGAGGAAATACAGAGACAAAGTGTGGAGTAACTGAAGGAAAAGCCATCTAGAGCCTGCCCCACCTGGGGACCCATCCCATATATAGTTACCAAACCCAGACACTGTTTTGGATGCCAACAAGTACTTGCTGACAGGACACAGAAATAGCTGTCTCCTGATAGGCTCTGCCACTGCCTGACAAATACAGAGGTGCATGCTCTCAACCAACCATTGCACAGGGTCCCCAATGAAGGAGTTAGAGAAAGGACCCAAGGTGCTGGAGGGGTTTGCAGCCCCATAGGAGGAACAATATGAACCAAGAGTTCCCAGTGACTAAACCACCAACTAAGAGTACACATGGTAGGACTCATGGCTCCAGCTGTATATATAGCAGAGGATGGCCTTTTTGGACATCAATGGGAGGAGAGGCTCTTGGTCCTGTGAAGGCTCGATGCCCCAGTGTAGGGGAATGCTGGGACAGGAAAGTGGGCAGGTAGTTGAGCAGGGAGAAGGGGAATGGAGTAGGAGGTTTTTGGAGGGAAAATGAGGAGAGGGAATAACATTTGAAATGTAAATAAAGAAAGTATCTATAAAAAATAAGGGAAAGAAAAAAAGAAATTCATATTTTTGAAATAAATATATTTTTTATTATTGAAAATACTTAACTTAGTCTTTGTTATTGAAGGTACATGTCTATATACTATGTCCATTATATTAGTTTATTTTCTGTTGATAAAATATCATGACTGAAAGCACAGCAACTTATTTAATAGCTTATTTTGCTTCTAGTTCCAGAAGAGTCCATAAGGTCAGAGGAAAGAAGACATGGTAGTTGGAGTATGAAACTGAATCTGAAAGATCATGTTGTTAAACATAAAGTAAGAGAAGAAGCATCTAACAATTGAGAAACTTGAGGCCCCCAGGGAGTGGGGAGGACTGTCATGGTTTGGGGTTGGGAGGATCGTCTTGGAGATGGGAGAGAAGGAATGGGATGAGGGACTGTTAGAGGGTGGATCTGGAGAAGGATAACGACTGGACTGTAAAAAAAATATTAAAGATAATTTAAAGAAGAAGGAAAAGAAGGGAAAGGAGAAGGGAAAGGAGAAAGAGAAGAAGAGGAGGAGGAAGAGGAGGAAGAGGAAGAGACCACTATCGCTGAGGTGAAATCTTCTGGGAAGTGTTTTCTGAGAACACAAAGAAGCTGTGTTCCAGTGACAACCAAGGTTGTGCCTCATGTTACAGCAGTACTTGGTAATGTGTAAGAGTCATCCAGGTGGGTCATGAAGAACAGCTGAGGCTTGTCACTGTGGGAGGCCGTGGAAGGCCATTGGTGAGTGCAGCCTAAGCTATAGTTAATAGTCCAGGACTGAAGGAGTCATGCAAAAGATTTGAGGGAAAAACAAAACAAAACAAAACTAATAACAATAGTAACAAAAACCTTAAAGAAAAGAGAGTGAAGTAGAAGTTGGGTGTAGTCATAAATTGTCAAAGCCCTCCTGCAGTGATCTACTTCCTCTAGGAAGATTCTACCCCCAAAAGAATCAACTTCCCCAAATAGCATCACTAACCTAGGGCCAGTGGTTCAAATGCATAAGACTATAACAAATATCACCTCTCAAGGCATCACATACTGTATGCATTCAGATTCTATTCAGAGTTAAAATGCTAAAATTACTAGTGTAAGTCTCAGTGATACATACTAAATTATAGTAAAAATATTTTGTCCTTCCATGAAACCTGAATTCATACATCTGGCCCACATAACTGGTCTCTTTCCCCTCTGTCCATCCCTCACCACTCCACAGAAAGAATTTAAGATCATCTACTCACAATTTAGATGGTCATTTATATTTGTTATGACAATTACTAATTTATTTGCAGAAACCTACTGAATGTAATTGTGTTTCTATAGAGAATGGCCATAGCATTAACTCAGTAAGTTTATGAGTGGTTAAACCAATACCGAATAAAAGATCAATATGGAAAGGATATGCGCTCACTGATAAATGGATATTAACCCAGAAACTTAGAATACAATCTGCAAAACACAAGAAAATCAAGAAGGAAGACCAGCATGTGGATACTTCATTCCTCCTTTGAATAGGAAACAAAATACCCATGAAAGGAGTTACAGAGACAAAGTTTAGAGCTAAGATGAAAGGATGGACCATACAGAGACTAACCCACTGGGGATCCATCCCATAATCAGTCACTAAACTCAGACACTATTGCATAGGACAGCAAGTGTTTACTAAAGGGACCCTGATATAGCTGACTCCCACAGAAATGGATGCTCACAGTCATCCATAAGAGGGAGCACGGGGCCCACTTTGGAGAAGCTAGAGATAGAACCCCAGGAGCTGAAGGGTCTGCAACCCTAGAAGAGGAACAACAATATGAACTAACCAGAACCCCCAGAACTCGTGTCTCTAGCTCCATATGTAGCAGAAGATAGCCTAGTCGGCCATCATTGGGAGGAGAGGCCCCTTGGTACTGCAATCTTTATATGCCCCAATACAGGGGAATGCCAGGGCCAAGAAGTGGGAGTGGGTGGGCAGGGGAGCAGGGAGGGGGGAGGGGGAGCGGGATTTTTGGGATAGCAGTTGAAATGTAAAATAAAAAATTATCTAATAAAAAATTAAAACACACACACACACAAAGAAAATATCTAATAAAAAATTGAAAAAAATGTAGGTAAAGCTTGCAAAGTTATTGTAATTGTTATAAATATAGGTTACATTTTATGTATAACATATAATACATAAAGAGCACTATAAAATGATGGGATCTTTTTTCATATTTAAAATTATATAAATTACCAGACCACATAGAAGGAAATATCTAATTTCCTTCTATGTGGTCTGGTAATTTATATAATTTATAACAGGAACACATCTTAGAGAACAAATCTTCATAAACTGTCCTGCCATTGTCAAGGCACTTTCTCCATGATTCTAACAAGCTGCACACAGAGAGGTGAGCACATTACAGAGGTCTCGATTCTGTTCCATTCTGTTAGGAGGGTAAAGTGCTCTTGTGGATGAGTGAAGGCAAAGGAGTAAGGCAAAGACCCATTTTCAATGTATTCAAAGTTTATCACAGGACAATTGTAGAGAGGCTACTAGCCACCATCTCTCCGATCAGCTCAGCACAGAGATCTCTAGAACATTTGGGATAACAACCACTGCAAAGCAGGCCTCTCAGTCCACACAACTCACTCTGTGGAAAAGGATCGTATAGCACAAACTATCTGACATTGTGCCCAGCTGCTAGCCCCCATGTCTGGGACTAGTCATTACAGTGACCCACCATGGCACTATAGAGAAGACAAGAGGCGGAGGAAGAGCTATCTGGTCAGCGTTGGTTTTGCCATCTGTTTCTTTCTGAAATGAGACCCTATCTTAGAGAAGGAGATCAAAGCTTGTTGAAAAAGACTCCTTCAGGCATAGATATCTATATTGAAACATGTCAGTGCAAGATAAAGCTCTTATCTCAAAGTGTATATGAAACAGCTTACTCAGGAACCAATATGAATCTCCATGGCCAGTCACACTGGAGATTCGGATTCTTCCAATTACATGTTCTAATGTGGTAACAGTTTCATGGAGCTTTAACAATGACTGAACAATGATAGTCACAAATCAAGGCATAATGTTGGTGGAGGTATCGGGTACATTGGTTACAACTAAGTGGGTATACCTCTTTTATAGACTTCAGATACTACGTGAATACATTCTTAATTTTTTGGTTGGTGGACAGTAGTGGTCTCTTAAATTAATATATTCCAAAACAGTTCACCTTTAATCAGAAGCATATTAGGTAGACACAAAGATGAAGAAGAAGTGATTATTAAAAGGGCTAAACATAGTAAAAGATAAATTGTAACTAGACCCCAGACATACAATGTATTAGCTCTGCCATGCTGCAGTTCTGACACCTTACTCAACCTTACACAAGGTCCAGCAGAAGCTGAGATTCCTCACTGTGGCTTTTGTCTCAGGCCAGCATATCTCTGCCCTTAGCTTGCCCTTGTGGTTCCACAAGACAGAGAGGCACTGCAGAGATATTCTTGAGAGCAACATTCGAAATTCTAAATATTCTTCAGATAAGCTTTTCTTTTTAGAAAACTATGTGAAATTGAATCTGAATTTTTAAAGTAAGTCTTTCTCAGAAGGCTATCTATTCAGTCACCAGATCAACAATGCTAATTGCAATTAACAATGTGCAATGTAGCATGTGCTAATTGTCTTAGTGTGGCATGTTCAATACAGCAGATTAAGAATTATTTCTGTCTTGGTGACTATGTTTCATTTTTCATGAATACTTTAAAAATGATTTCATGGCCAGTTCTTCATTTTCTCTTCTGTGTTGTTATTGTGTTTCACAGCTCTATTCTTTCATGGATTGGAAGAGATAAAGAAAGAGCTAAGCAGAGCCTGTAGCACAGCACAGGCGCGTAGTGACAATTAACAAAATCATAGCCGGAAGCAGCCAGAGGCATCGGAGATAGTAGCAGCATGTGTAGTTGCTCAAGCCTGACTTTCTTTTGCAATTTAGAATCTTCTTGAAATTCAAACCCTAAAACTCCCAAAATAGGAATTCATGTTGTTTCGACAGAAATAGTACCAAAAGGACCAAAATACCGATATACCAGTAGTCCTTTTTAAAAGAAAACACTTATCTGGAGCTTGCAATATTAGCACTTACAATCTGGATCTCAGAACACAAACAAGCTGGCCTGCCTGGGGCAAGTTTTCTACCATTAGCACGATGCTCATGTCGTCACATCAATTGCTGGAAGATAAATGCAGTCTTCTTTGATAATGTTTCACTTGCTATTGCCACTTCATTTTCTGGTTTCGAATTTGTGTTTTGTTCATGACTGTGGCTCCAATTCCAGAATGGGCACATAACAACCTATCATATATATTTGTTGAACAAATTTTTGAGTGCTTATAAAAGTAGATATATGGTTCTCCTTTGTTCCTATGTAATCACATATCATGTATACATGTATACATATCTACATAAGTTTATTCATACATACATGCATACATATTTTTATTTCATATAATCACTTTGTTATATGTATAATCTTACAAATCTATAATTTTATGTAAATAATTTTCCAGATTATAGGCCTAAAAGAGAATATTAAACAAAAAGTAAAATTACATGTGTATACTTGACATATACACATGAAAAGCAGTATGCTGACCAATCCACAGTACTTTGCCTATTCTATTGATACATGTTACTCTCTGATAATGTTTGATGCATCTCTTCATCAGGCTTTCTAAACTGTAAGCTCCTTGAGCATTTTTATTTCTCTTTATTTGACCAAACCCAAGAAGTGGGATATACTATACATTAAATAATGGATAGGTAGTAAGGTAATTAATAAGTAGCACTTCTGGACAAACTGCCAGGGTGGAATTTGAGTCTGGCCCAATAACCCATTGCCAGATGTAGCCTTCCAAAATTTAAATGTAAATTTCAGATGAGCCACATTAATATCAAGAAGTTTTAAGCTATTACTAAGACAAAGTCTAATACTGTGAAAGGGAATATGATGAATTACAACATGGCCAAACCTAAAATTCTTAATACCCAACATGCAATCAAAATGTATAAGGTACTCAAGAAAGTAGTTAACAAACATATCCCCAAATGAGAATGCATAAAATTAGCGGACTAAGATGTTTATACAGTATTTATTTAAACACTTTCCATTTATTTTAAAAATGAGTAGATACAAAGAAGTGGAAAATTTAAACATGAAAGGTGAGCTAACTGCACCAAGAAGGGTCCCAGGTAAGAGAAAGAGCAGATTAGATCAGATGCTACAGAAAAGCAATGGATTTGATGATGGTAATAGAAATTATCAAAGAGAAGGCAATGATTTAAAAAAAAAAAACTAAAATCAATAAGAGTCACACTATTGTGTGAGATAATTGGACAATCTAAGCAATACAGCGATGAGAAGCCTAAAAGGCAAGAGTGGGAGGAGTCATATAAGTTTCAGGGAATAATGGCCCAAGTGTTTTCAAATGTGGTTAGGGTTATAAACTCATATATCCTCTGTGTATGGATTGTACTATCACATGAAGGTTGCATTTTGGAGCTATAAAACATCAGGAACCGCAAGTTGTTGCATCAGGGAAAAGCACCTGCCACCATGTCTTGATGAGTTGCATCCCCAATCCCTACAAGGTGCATGGAGAAAACTGAAGTCCGCAAACAGTTCTCTCATCTCCTATACACACCTGCTGAAGCAATGCCTACTTGAGGCAATGTTCAACACACTAATCATATAAAAATACCATATAAAGGAATAGGAGCTCTTCTTACACATTTTACACATAAACACACATTTCCAGAGATATTAGGTGATGCTGTACTGACCTCCACCAGAGTCTTATAAAGGACCCAAACTCAAGTCCATGTGCTCAAGTCTGGCTTCAGCATCCATACATTTTAACAATCATGCCTCATGTTCAGTGCTTGCCACACAAATTTAAGGACATTAGGTTGATTCACAGCCCCCACCTGAAAAGCCATTTGTCTTAGTATGTGAGCTGAGAAGGCAGTGGTCCCTGGAGTTCACTGACCAGGCAGGCTAGCCTAGTCAGCAAACCTGGATCCCAATGAGACTAGAAAGAGTGAGAGACCCTCTCTCTACAAACAATGTGGACAGTTTCTGATGAATGACACCAAGGTTTACCTCTAGCCTCTACATACACATCCATATACATACATGTGGATATATGTGCACTGACACCTACATATACACACATATAACAAATAATACCAGTGACTTCTCATCATTCATGATCTAAGATAACATGCATCGCTCTCCTAGCATCAAGATGAAGAACATAGTAGCATTCAAATCCGCATGATCTACTACAGATCCATGGACTAAACAGTAGAAACATTGCATTGTATCTGTGGAGGAATGTATGCATGGAATTTTCTGAAGTTTTATTTCAAATAAAAATCAAGTGTACCCACAAACCTGAATTGTCAGCAATCTGAGTCCTAGTTGGCACTGGAGGGTTTGTGCTGACACATGAAACCCTGCTTGTCCTTTGTCACATATGTGCTTCCCCTGAAAGCTGCCAGTGACTTGTCAGAATTGATCAGGAAGTCTTAGGTCATCCCTCAGTGACAGACTGATCTGGACACCACCATGTCCCATTTCTGGTTCTGTGTCACATACCGTATGAAAACTGATGTCCCTATCACCCTCCTCTCGGGATGGATGGCTGCACGTGAAGATGATGTTGGTTTTTAAATGCAAGAAACAAATCAGTAGGATAAACTCAACACTTAATCATTGAAAGCAGTTGTTTAGGCTAATGTTGCAGAGAGAATGGATGCTGTAAAATGATATAGACTCCCTTCTCATTGTGTGATGAACGCCACATTCTCAGTTGACAATTAGACCACCAAATGTAAGAATAGAGAATGAAAGCATTTTGGTAAATGACCTGAGGGTCTGAAGGCTTCCAGCCAATGATTCAGAGCCTGAAAATCTGGATGCCTCTTTGTTGAAATGTATTAGAAGTTAGGAGTGGCATTACATTTCAATGACCTCTTGTGGTTACCATACCGGGCATCTTACTACATTAATCCCTTCTCCTCCAGTTTCATATTTTCCATTGTTTCAGCCACCAGTGATTAAATGTGGTCTGAAAATTAAATGGGAAATTACAGGAATAATTCATGAAGTATATACTTTCCTAAGAAACTCCATGTAATGTCACAGCACAGCACTCTGCACTCACTCCCACCCAGCTCAGGAATCATCCTTTTGCAGTGTGTTTCCTTGCTAAATATTCTACTAACCTGCCCATTAATTACCTCAGTTCTTAGACCAACTTTGGAATTACAGTGCTTGTGCTCAAGGAATCCTTTGGTAGCTTAATGCTCTACCACAATGGACCACCTCACTTCATCATCTCAGGGGCACTGTACCATCTCAGAAAGGTGAGTGATAAAATTAGATGCTATGAAAGAAACAGACTACATTCATATAATTTTCATTATAATATAATGTTACAGTGATCCTGTTTTTGCTACTGTTATTAATTTCTCACTGTGCCTAATTAATGAATTAAAATGTATTGTAATTGTGCATATACAAGCTAAAACATAGTATACATAAGGTGCAGTACTATTTTTAGTTTCAGACATCTCATGAGGGTCTTGGAATATATTACTAACGGCTAAAGAGAAACTATTGATTTGTTTGCTTACATTTTTATTTTCTTTGTGGATTCCATTTTTTTTTTGGAGATAGATCCCAGAACTTTGCATAGCCAGGTAAATACTCTATTCCTGAAGAATATTGTTAGTTTCTCAATGTTTTAATTTAATTTTAAAATTTGTAATAGCTAACAATAAAAATACTACATAAACACCAATTAGAGAAAACAGCAATGAGAAGTGTGCACATTCAATACATACACATTCTCCCAATTGCCCCTTTTCTCCCCTTCACTGACATACCCCTCCTTCCCCAGCTAGTCTTCCCCTTGATCTTTCATATATCATGCATTCCATGCCCAGCCCTTTCCTTAAACCTCCTTGCTCCATCCCATGGGCCCTTGCTAGGTTCCTAGCTCTACCCCATACTTGTTTCAACACCTTGAAAAGTCAGGGCTTGTACATGAGGGGAGAACAGGGACATTTGTCTTTCTGAGCCCATTATTCCTCCCTTAATACAATAGTTTCCAGTTTCTTCCATTTTCCTGTAAATTTTATTATCCCATTTTCCTTCACAACTGAATAAAATTCTATTATGTACCCCAACTCCATTAACCACTCATCTGCTGATGCCAACTTAGGATGATTTCATTTCCTTGTTCTCATGACAAGGGCAGCAATGGGTATGGTAGGCTCAAATGACAAATGATGTGTCTTTGGCTACAGAAGTTTTTGGATAAATGCCAGGAGTAGTACTGCTGGGTCGTTTTAGTTGTTTGAGAAGTATCCAAGTTGATTTCTATATGACCGCAATTGATTTATACCCCTACCAACAGTTGGCTAAAGTTTCCTGTCTCCCCACATTTTTATCAGCATTTGTTGACATTTGTTTTTTCAGTTGACTGTGTTTAAATTCTTATTTCAGGAGCTGTCGAGGTGGCTTATCAGTTAAGTGTACTTTCAGCTCTTCCAGAGGACCCAGGTTTTGTTTCCTGCCCCTATATAAAGTAACTCACACCTGACTATAACTTCGACTTCATGGGATCTGGGCATTCTTCCTGGCACAGTGGCGGGCACACACAATTTAATTAATTTAGGTATCCTCAAATTTATACTTTTAGCTTATTTTGTTTACGTGGTGTGTATGTGTGTGTAGATATGTACATGTGAGTACAGGTGCCTTAGAAGGCCTGAGGCATTGCATCACCTTGAGCTAGAATTACACATGCTTGTGAGCAATTGGGCATGTGTTCTGGAAACTGAGCTTGTAGCCTCTGAAAGAGTAGAACAAACTCTTAATCAATGATTCATCTCTTCAGCCTCAGTTTTTGGTAATTTTAAAAGTTGTCTGACATATATGTAATGGGTCTATAAAATAACTATTCTTTCTGAGGAAGAGTTAAAATATTACTAACTGAGAACATGGGTTGAAATTATGTTTTATTATTTGGAAAGGGTTGATGAGTATCCTGTTGTTAATATTAAGCAGTGTTTAAATTTGTAACAATATTAACTGAACAATTTAGCAGAATACCCTTGATACAACTCACAGACAATATGAAATCCAAGAAGAAAGAAGATCACACCCAAGTGTAGATGCTATAATCCTACTCAGTAGTGGGCGAGAATAATCTCTGGGAAGTAGAGGGAGAGAGGGTCTGGGAGGGAGAGAGGACAGGGAGGGGAAAGGGGAGGCCAGTTCTGATATGGGAGAAGATGGGGGAGAAGTACAGAGGGTCAGGAATTTGAAAGTAGGTGTGTAGCAGTGTGGGAAGGGGAAGTGACGATAGCCACTAGAAAGTCCCAGATGCCAGGGACCCAAGAGGTTCCCAGGACCCAATAAGGAGGACTTTAGCCAAAATACCCAACAAAGAGGAGATAGAACCTGTAGAGACCATATTCAGTGGATAAGGCCACCACCGACCTCAAAAATATTAATCCAGAATTCCTCCTGTCAAAAGGAAATGCAGGGACAAAGAGTGGAACAGAAACTGAAGGAAAGGCTATCCAGAGACTGCCCCACCTAGGGATCCATCCCATCTGCTGACACCAAACTCAAGACACCATTGCTGATGCCAAGAAGCACTTGCTGACAGGAACCCAGAACAGCTGTCTCCTGAGATGCTCTGTCAGAGCCAGAACAATACAAATGCGGATGTAGACAGCCAAACATTGGACTGAGTGGGAGGATCCCAATGGGAAAATTAGGGTGAGGGCTGTAGGAGCTGAAGGGGTTTAAAACATCATAGGAAGAACAACAATATCAACCAACCAGGCCCCCAAAGCTCCCAGGAACTAAACCACCATCCAAAGAATACCCAAGGGGTACCCATGGCTCCACTTGGATTTGTAGCATAGGATTGCTTCATCTGGCATCACTAGGAGAGAAGCCCCTTGGTCCTGTGGAGGCCTGACAACCCAGAATAGAGGAAAGCTAGGCTGCTGAGGCAGGAGTGGGTGCCAAGTGAAGGAGCACCCTCATAAGGGGCGGGGGAGGGGAAAGAGCAGGGGATAGGGGAATTGTGGAGAGCAAGCTGGGAAGGGGAATAATATTTAAAATGCAAATAAATAAAATAACCAATAAAAAAAAGAATGTTGTGCAAACAGCTCCACTTGCTATCTCTTCATTTGTGAAAAACACTAAGACAAACATATATAATGAAGCAAAATTTAATGGACCCTCAAGTCATATTAATTTCTTCTACCTTTTGGAAGTGGAAGGGTACAAGGATGACTAACATACCTAGCCCATCTATCCTATCCATCTTGACTCATACCTCTGGAGGGTCTTACTCCTTAGACCCTCACTGTAATGCTGTATCACAATGGCGTAGTACCAACCAAACCATTATTATAGTACTATAGATTTAGGAAACAACTAACATTAATAGCTTTTAGTGTAAATACAGACCAAATGTTCAAATATTTTCTGCATGGCTATGTAAGAGCATGAACAATATAATTCAGGCCATTTATATGGTAAATGTCAGTACTTTAAAATATCAAATTTCAAAGGCTGTGATAAAGTTTGTCACTAACTTCAGTTTTTATATTGCTTTATCTATAGGTGTACATGACTTTATATAATGAAAAACAGACTTTTACACCACAGTGGAAAGAGGAGGGCTTCCTTCTATTCACTGCTGTAAATTCAAATGAAGAGTTATTAAGAGTCTACTTATTTATCTTAGGTCTAAGTGTAAGCTATGTTAATAATGTTTCAGGTTCCCTCAAGAGTCCTCTTTAGAGATAAATAGATAGACTTCTGCCCTAAATTATCCACACATACTCCTAACATGCAGCTCAGCAGCCAGAAGGTACATGGCCTGTTCCTTCCACCCTAGCGTTCATGGCTTATTACTCAGATATCAACATTGGTTGCCTCTACTATAGAGAGACCACTTCCAGGACAATGTGGGTCTACTTATAGCCATCTTGTAAGGTTCACTCATGAAATCAATTACATTCCCCTGCACACCTGAGGCTACCCAGTAGTTATTATTGAGATAGGAAAAAATATAAAAAGAAAGTCTAAAAAGAAAATTCCCTGGAGATAGAGTGCCAGGCACACAAGATAAAATGGGATTGTAGAATAGCTGAAGCAATCCGTGGGCTGAGGGCTGCATCTGCATCTGTGTCCACACTCATCAAAGTTGGCTTTCATCAGGATAACTAGAAAAGTGAACATGGGGGAATATTTCAATGTAATTGGTTATGGGGATAAGGTTACCTCTTTAAGACCATTTATTAAAGTTGGACACAGTCTGCTGGGACAACCATGATTTAAATTGTCATGTTAAACAGCAGCTTCTAAACTCTTACAGTATAATTATGAGGCCACTAGAATCCATTTTTAAGAAATCTCAGCCTGAGACAAGAAGTTCTGACATATTTTAGCATAAGTATCAGCCTAACAATAATCACTCCTTCTTACTAAGAAATGAAAACCTATTAGAGAGTTTGCCAATATAATATGGATAGTGAAACTTTACTTATAAAACATGAGGTGATTCTATGGCCTAATCTGTTCATAAAATCTCTTTCTCCTTTCCCTTCCACACACTCAAGTATTGACTACTTAACAAATGGCAAACCCCTAATTCTAAAATGAGTATCATTGCAAACCCCAGAACGCAAAGCACAACTCACTCTTTTAGAATCACCTTTTGTTCTTACATCAATAAAAAGTGTAGCAAATTCACATGTCATTAATTGTCTGTCAAGATATTTCCAGCACTGTTTTTTTTTAATTAAAAATGAAAACTTTGGAATTATATAAACCACCCTGAGATTATTCAGCGAGACAGACTGCTACTGTCTGAATGACTTAGTTTGTATGACAGAGCTACATGCTGCCTTTGGGTTCACAAGTCCTTCAAAACCAAAGATCCATGCTAATGGAAACCTTTTAGAATAAAGCACCCAACAATCAGAGTTAAAGTTTTATTTATTGGCTTTGACCATCTATTTCTGTTATCAAGCATAAGGGCCCGCACACTTCATCAACCCCTGACAATAGCCGCAAGCTTGGACAATCTGTCTTGCGTCTTCATCGGGTAAGACTTCAATGGAACAGCCTCGATTAAAGAGCAACCCACGCATAAAATGGCAACTCATTAAAATAAACTTTCTCAAAGGGAAAACTTCGGTTCCAATTGAACCACGCTGTTTTTATTTCAAAGATGAAAGGCCCATTACCCAGCCATACATTCATGTGTTCTTGGCCTCCCTGCTTTCTCTTTGAGGACTTTAGCTCTGGTGCCTTCCCATGTCCTTTTGGAGGCTTTAGAAACATAATAGGAATTCAGTCCTTATTGAACCTGATTGGAACATAGTATCTGTGAACCTCTTAATAATACTTCAGACTTTTATGGTTTAATTTGCAATGGTGTCCCCTTTGTCTGCCTCACTGGCCTTTAATCTAAGGCACAATGCACCCACTTTACATTTATTTGAAGAAACACACTGAATAGCTAAGGATTTTTTAATGTGTCCATTAAAAATAGTGATTTAAAAAAAAAAAACACAGGTATGGTTATTTACATAAGAGTATGCAAGACTGGCTAAAGTAAGAGTGAAATCAAAAGTGGGTATTTCCAGTTGTTTACATGAAATTTGACTTACAGCACTGAGGCTGAAAACTTCAACTTGAACTTATTGGAAGGACAATATCAGTGAAAGGAAAAACTCATTAAAATGGAAAAGTCAGGAGACTGGGAAAATTCTGTACTCTGTGAAAATATCAGCCAACCTATAAAAAAGTAATATAAATGGCACTAGCTGAATGAAGCAAATAATAATATTTTAGGCTTCAATTTTATATGAATGACCATTAAGTGAAATGGACCACAATTATGGCTACATAGACCATAGAATATTCAGAGAAAATGTTAATATTCAAAGCAAGACAAAAACATCCCTCTAATGGCTGTGTACACATGCCATCAAAGGGGAGTTAAGCTCTTTAAGATGGGGTATGTCAATGTAGAACTGTAATACATGTATCTTTGTCTGAGATCCACATGTGTGTCACGTGCAAATTTTAAAAGACTTTAGTTAAACAAATTGTTTTAAAGTGTTTCTTTTTAAAAATGATTTGTTTATTTTTACTTCATGTGTTTTGTCTGAATTTTTTTGTGTGTAATAGTGATGTATCCCTTGAAACTTGAGTTACAAACAGTTGTGAGCTGTTTATGAGTCCTGGGAACTGACCCCAGATCCTCTGGAAGAGCAGTCAGTGTATTTAAGTGCTGAGCCATTTCCTCAGCCCTAAAACTTTTGTTTAAAATATGTAATTATAAAAGTTCATGTGAATGCATTTTAAGTTTTATCATAATTAATAGCTAGCATAATGGTTTGTGTACAATGAAAACACTATATAAATTTTCAGTAGAGTTCACTAAAACCTTCTCAATTGTATTTTGAATTTAATCTACTTATAAATTGCTTCCAAAAGTTATTTTTATTCATAAAAAATCTATTAAAAGCTGAATACATAAATAAAACATTTTCAATAGACAAAAGCTATTTAAAACAAAACTGAAGGACAAAATCTAAGTCATTACAAAACCAAACATAATTACAAATGATAAACAATGGGAACTCTTTATGATTACCTAATTGTTATCAATCAAATCCAACTTAAATTTCTTCTTCATTTTGTCTCATTTTAAGGGATTTTGTCAATTTTTTACTATGAATGTTGACATTAATGTAACCCCAAAAGCAATGAAGGAACACAAACTCTTCACCATTGACAATGACAATTCTGTCACTCATTAAGTTACAAAGCAGCTACAGCTCTAGCAGACTGACAGGATTCACTGGATTCAGGAATTCCCTAACATAGAGTTTTTCCCATTTCTTTCTTTTTTTTTTTTAATGTCTTAATTTCTATATTGTATTTGACATTGGTTTGGTCTTAATAACACCTGTTATTAAGTATGCTATATGAAAATAAATAAAAATCTTTTAGGGAAAATCAAAGTAGGTCTTTCTTGTTTTCAGTAAAATTAACATACAAATAAGTTGAAGAACAACAAAAATATTGACGTATGTGGTACAGTGCCTACCGTTTGCTTTCACTGGGAATTCCAGCCCTCAGAGGCAGAGCAGGAAGACTGTCCTGTGTTCTAGGCCAGTCTGAACCACATAGGAATTTCAGGTCCACCTGAATTACAGTGTGGAAGCATGACTCAAATAAACCAGCAAACAAATACCAGCAAAACACTCTAATTCATAATACCAACAAATGCCTTCTGAAATAATGAGTTGTTCTCCTACTGAAATGTACAGTTTTTAAAAGGTTTAGTATGTATAACTGTGCCAGATAATATCTATCATACAAAATAAAACTTTATAAAAAAGAAAATACTTTCATATGCAGATTTAACATCTATTAAAGTAACTAAAATCATGTTATTATCCTACAATAATTTAAAATAACATGTATATACAACTTTATCAATTACAAATATTTTCATTGAAACAAATCCACAGAATCTATTCACCTATCTATTCCACCAAGAATATCATTCACAAAATTATGATCAGTGTTGATAAAAGGCTTTGTATTTTTAAAATGTTATCTTTGGAACTTCACATTAATTGAAAACCATTCATAACTTTAGAAAATAAAATAATGGTGGTTTAAGTGGTTTTCTTGCCATCAGAAGATTGAGCCAATAGAATTCAGAAGCCATAATCAATTTATCACTTAATAAGGTTAACCATGGTTGTTGTATAGAAGTCATTGGTTTAAGAGGGCCAGTGTCACTTTTGTTCCTGCAGCTGAAGGGCCCTCTTTATGGTAAGCACCATAGTAAGTGTATTACAGTGGAAAAGAGCATGCTAGAAGCCATGACTTTTCTAAGTCACATTTGCAAGATGGGAACAAGTGCAGCCAAAACCTGGCTAGTCTCCGTTTCCCACCAGAGAACTCTCCCACCAGTGTAGCTTCAAGTATTAATCACAAAATCCATTCAAATAAACTTTGCTTTTGTCATAAATCATAACTGTGTATAGTAATTTTTAACAAAGCATTAGGTGATAAATATTTTCTACAATATCTTCTAAAAATATAGCCTAACATAATTATACTACTATTACTTTTGCATTGAAATTATTATAGCCACAAAATGTGGTAACATAGAGCCTTTCCATGTCCCTGATGTGTTCAAAGTTGTGAGGGACCTGTGTGATTTTTTACTTGAGTGACTTTTTTTCCATGTTATTCTTCCAGAAAAAAAAAAGGGGGGGGATCATATAGTAGTGAATTCAGCATCAGCATACAGACTTAAATAGCTTGTAGTGTAGAATAGTTGGTTTTCTTTGGGGAGGGGGCACTTTTTTGGCCTGTTTTCTTTTTTGCCTTAATCCTCTCATTTGGTTTAGAAACATACGGCCCTGTTCACTTCATTTAAGCCTCACAATGACTAGAAGCCTGATCAATCTGTCTTGTGTCTTCTTGGGGTGAAACCGCAATTGAGCGGAAGCAACAGATGAATAAAGCCCACATTCAAATCTGTAGCTCATTAAAATAACGTTAAAATGGAGTAAAATCTCAATTGTAAGTGAATTTTAGCTGGCTTTTTTTCCTGCTCAACACATTTGATTAATAAACTATACAATCATTAAGCCTGAATTAGTGGTCATTAGACTTAAATAACTGTCTCCTTTTTAAAAATATGAATGTTGTGAAAACCATTTGGAAACAAGTTTTGAACATAGCCCCAAACCAAACACCTTTGCACCATATTCCAGGAACACACCCCCAAACCAAACATCTTTGCACCATATTCCAGGAACACACCTCCAAACCAAACATCTTTGCACCATACTCCAGGAACACAGCCCATCAAGACAATGATGTATAGAGACTCTGGAGAATTTATGGTTCTTTCTACTCTGTAGGGAAGAGCCCTGATCTGGGTAGAATCAGGATTGCCAGTGGACACCAAATTTAATTAGAGCAATTACACACATCAGAGTTTCTATTTTTTTTTTAAAAGGCCCAGGCTAGGAAAAGCATGTAGCAACTCCATAAATGTATTATGGATAAATGTTTTAAATTTCTACTGAATTCAAAACAACACAGAACTTTAGTGGGCATATACCCAAATAAACCTATCTCTGATAATTTGTTTACTACTCAATTCTGTAAATTTAGTTTGTACTTAATCCAGGTGTTAAATGTATATAAAAACATTTGACCAAAAGAAAGAATTTGTAAAACTTAGATGTTGATTGGAGAGCAGTCTGTCTATCTTTGTTTGTTTTATGCTTACTACTTTGGTTTGCCTGGTGACTAGTTACTTGGCTGGTTTGCCTGGTGACTAGTTACCTGGCTGGTTGGATTTTCTTTTTGTAGTTGTTTGTTTGTTGTTTTACTTCATGGCCTATGCTGATCTTAGAAGTTAAGATACTTGTGCCCCAATCTTCTGAGTGCTAAGATTATAAGAACACCACTAATCGTGGCTGGTTGGGATCTTTACTGTCCTCCAAATATTGTGTACTAACTAAGCCCCAGCTTGTAGAGCTCTTAGAAGCTCGTGAAGTGTTTAGGAGGTGAGTTCTCCTGGATGGATTTAAGGTAAAGTAGGTATGTTCCTTCAAAGGATTTTAGGATCACACATTCTTGTGTGTTATGACTTTGTATCTCCTTCCCTCCCTTCCTCCTCCCTTCCTCCCCTCACCCCTGTCTCCTCCTTCCCTCCCTCCATCCCTATCTACTCCTTCCCTTCCTCCAGCCCTGTCTCCTCCTTCCCTCCCTCCCTCTCTCCCTCTCCCTCTTGGCTGCTGTAGCAATCTGTTTTTCTCTACCATGAGCCTTTTCAGAAGATCTAGCCAAGAGGTCATGAACTCTCAGAACCCACGAGCCAAAACAAATATTCCACAAAATAACTAAGAGCAGCTTTTGATCAAAGTACAATTACACAAATTCCTTAGGCAATCCTCAAATATTTATTAAAACAAAATAGGCATACTCTTTAACCTCAAATTTTACCAATCTTACATAAATAAAACAGCAATATAAAATCATATGTAACAAAAGACAGATCAGAATTATGACCTTAGAAACAGATCAGGATCTCTAAAAGAAAAGGCCATAACAAAACAAAAGAAATAAAGCCTGGAAAAGAAACTAGAAAAAAATGTGGACCATTAAAAGTGAAGAAGCTTACATAACATGAGTTGACTGTGAAGTTTTTCACTAGCTGACTGTGTAAATTTTTGACATAATATGATAGGGAAGACAGTTTTCAAGAATGAAAACTATCAAAACACCTATATGTGCAAGAGTGCAGACCACTAGGTAAAATGGTTGGTTGTCCTGTACTCATGGAGAAAAAGCCAAACAAGCATTGTAGGGATAATGGCAGGCAGTCACAGGGTAGGAGAGGACCATGGGCTGATAATCAAAAGAGACATTTTCCCACCCAAAGGCATCAGTTTAGAGAGCATCATATTATCTCTTTTCTTAATTTGTCAACAAATATTTCATATTTAAATAGAGACTAAAGCCATAAAGCCAGTGTCATAATGAAAAGGAGAAGATACTGTGAAGTGGGCTGCTGAGAGACTTGCCTAGCTTTGTAGGTCAATATTAAACTTCTCTTGTGTTTCTTTTAGGATATATCTGAATTTCTTTTTGCCTCTGGACATAAAATAAAATCATGTATTTAGAGAGACAGAGGACAGTCATGAGAATGAATCCTCAGAACATCGAGATCTTTAATATCTCTCTAGGCTCTCCTGTCTTTCATTGTAGCCTCCCGGAAGTAACTACTAAAAGGATTTCATAGGTATCAGGTAAGACAAAGGAAAAGAGATATGGACAGAGGAAAGGAGGTAAAAGGGGGAAGGTATGAAATATTTCTTCATCTTCCTGGTTATGATGCTAACAGAAATGACAGAGATCCCTTTGTGAATGTAGTGTTAGAAAAGAAACTGAGTGCTGATTCAAAAATCTGTGTTCTAATGTTCTATTTAATATCACCCTCACTGTTAGTCTTGAGACGGCCTACTCTTTCTTTAGCAGGCACAGGGCACATGCAAAGCCTGTAGCCACTACTATACCCAGCTCGGGTATGAATAGTGTCTGAGCAACGGTAGCAGTCAGAGAAGAAGCAGAAGGCATGCTTCCTGGATACTGGGTTCCCCTGTGAGAATCTGAGTGACACATTTTAATTAAATTGACCCACTGGAGTTTAATTAAGGTGTTATCTTCTTGAGGTGAAACTAATGGAAAATGGGCCCCTTTTATGAAACAAGAACAAAACATGTAGGCTAAGGACCCTTTGCTCTCAATTCCCTGATAATTAAAATAATTTGATAATCCTTTTCCCAAAATATTTTCCTGTTTGTATTGAGAAATTTACAGGGATGATTTTAAATGATCTACAGTCTAGCCCCATGAAGTTGCATGTATCTAAGAAAATGGAGTCTGAATATGTCTGAATATGTTTACCTTGTAGTAGAATCAGAAGGCCCTTCATTTTCATTTAGCGTGTGCTAGAACTCACCTTAGAAACTGTGAACTTCTCCCTCAGTGGACACCTGGGACTTCAGAGAATACCAAACACACATGCATGTCAAACAGGATATACCCCAAAGATAAAGCTTAATTTATAAATTAGGAACAGTAGAAGATGAACAATTGCTAACAACAAAATAGAACAACTGTCATCCTGTATTGTGATAATAGAGTGGCCAGAACAGCAAGCACTACCCAGAATAGTGTAATCTAAATTTTCAATATTATTTCTGGAATTTTTCCCTTTATGATTTTAGGACAGACTTGATTACAGGTAACCAAAATGACAGAACACAAAACCTACTGCATGAACAACTAGTACTGATACAAGTTCTAGAATATACTGTGAATATCATTTTTAAGATTAAGCTTCATGTGCTTCATGTGCATCAGGGTTGTATTAAATTATATATAATTTTATATATATATATATATATATATATATATATATATATACACATATACATGGATGAGCTTGAACTGCTGGTCGTCTTGTTACCACCTCATGAGTGGTAGTACCACCCTTCAGTTTTACAGTACTAGGGAATCAAAGCCAGGGTTTGTATATGTGAGGCAAGAACTCTTCTAACTAAGCCGCACCCCCAGTCCAGGACCTCACTACTTTGAGCTTCACATCTGTGGGCAGTCATATTTGTAACAGTGGCTCCCTGACCTATATGACTGATTATCATACATCTTTAGACTAAGAAGCAAAAAGAATGTGAGAAGCCAGTGTGAACTGTATGGTGACAAAAAGCTGTTATCACTATTATTCAGGCCACAAGGACAAAAACTTAAAGCAGTTTTCTTTTGGAAAGACATACAAAATCAGTTAAAGCATCAGGGTTCTAGAGTCGTACAGATGTAGCCTGGCTTATTGAGCACATCATTTACAGACAGCAACACATTGATCTTATTTCATTATTTGTGTAATACAATAATTTACTCCTTGTTTTTTTTTTTTTTTGCTATATTTCCAAACTATAATTCTGAGCATCTATTGCTTTAATTGACACTTCCTTGAAAGTATTTGTTACTAACCTAAGATTCCTTAAATCTATATACAATCAAAGAACAGATTATCTGATAATTTTCATGAATTAGATATTCACAAGATATATACATTAATAATAATAAAATAGTAATAATAATTATAATAATAATACAGAACCTAAGTTCCTGTAAAAAATAATTATTAGGAGATTTCAGTTCAGAATAACTACATCTACCTCTTCTAAACTAGAAAGGACTACAGATGACCAGGTAGAAATCTTTGAGCAAAGATTATTCTAATATGGGAAGTCAAACTAGAAAAGACAGTAAGAACAATCAAATTAGATTCAAAGATTTAAAACCAGTACTCGTACTCGATGTTTGTAGCTAGGGCAATGTGTTTTGCCAGTTCTGACAGAATTCCAGATATATCTTCCATTGCAAAGTAGAGAACTAAGGAAAGTAAAACTGAGGAAAGAGGATAATACGTCAGCCACACCCTGATTCTAGTCTATGAAGAAGCATGATTCATTTGAGACAATCTGAATATTTAGTCACACGCTGGTGCACAAACATTTAAATCCACCCTTTCACCTTTCCCATTAGAGTTCTTCATAGTCTCATTTACTACAAAGGAAAGGTGGTACTTGCCACTCCTCCAGTGTGCTAAGTCTTGGGTTTACCATGTAGTACCTGCTCTGTACATATTCTTCTCTTAATGAGCATGAGCAAGGCTTTGTCCCTCACAGAATTCACTCTGCATATAAAGGATATATAATTTTTATAATGCCATGAAGAAAGTAAATGAAGTCCATTTGAGTTTTCTGTGGGAATATTTAAATAGTTTAATTGCCAGCCACTGTCTGTGTCTCCAGGTCCTAGGTTGATTCATTTTCATACTTAAGTTCTTTATATCACACAACTAAACTTCCAGGTACATTGTTAATAAATATAAGATGAATATACCTGTCTGTTTCCCTTGGTGATGACTGTCTTCAGCTTACAGAGCTTTCCAGGAGAATGTCTCAGGGTACCTGAGCCACTTGCTTGCAGGGTCTGAGCAAATGAACTAACCAGTACCCCCCCCCCCCCGAGCTTGTGTCTCTAGCTGCATATGTAGCAGAAGATGGCCTAGTTGGCCATCATTGGGAAGAGAGGCCCCTTGGTCTTGCAAACTTTATATGTCCCAGTACAGGGGAATGACAGGGCAAAGAAATGGGAGTGGGTGGGTAGGGGAGCAGGGCTGGGGGTGGGGGAAGGTATAGGGGACTTTTGGGATAGCATTTGAAATGTAAATGAAGAAAATATCTAATACAAACTTGGAAAAAAAGAAATATATATATACAAAGTCATTGCCATGTAAACCTCAGTTGGCCAGCAGTTTTTGTTTTGGTGCTAACCAAAATTTGAAAATAAAAAGGAAATAAAAAAAAAAAAAAAGAACTAAGTCACCACCTTATCTTTCCCTAGGTTCTATCTAAGCTTTACATCAATGAGGAGAATCTCTAAGGTGTAAATTATATTTGCATGAGTTAATGTGCAAAGTGTTTTTCCTGGATATACTCAAAGTTTAAGTTATTATTCTTGTTGAGTAGGAGAAAATTATTAATGGAATATCCCATGAAAGAGTAGGCATGGACTAACTGTGCAATAAATATTAGCTGCTGTGATTGCTGTCATTGTCATTATGAAAAGCTCCAAAACTCACTACACCTCTGTCATAGGGTTTTACTGCTGTGAACAGACACCATAACCAAGGCAAGTCTTATAAAAAAAAAACATTTATTTGGGGCTAGCTTACAGTTTCAGAGGTTCTGTCCATTATCATCTAGGTAGGAGCATGGCAGCATCCAGGCAGGCTTAGAGCAGGCAGAGCTGAGAGTTCTACGTCTTCATCTGAAGGCTGCTAGTGCAAGACTGATTTCCAGGCAACTAAGGTGAAAGTCTTAAGCCCGCACTCACAATGACACACCTACTCCAACCAGGTCACACCTATTCCAACAAGGCCACACCTCCAAATGGTGCCACTCCCTGGTCCAAGAATATACAAACCATCACAGCCTCTCTAAAATACTCAGAGAGATGGCTAAAACTGAATTTGAAGAAGTTTAGGGAACTCCCTGCTTCTTACACTTTTTGTGATGTAATTACATAGTTAAGGACATTACACAAAAGAGAACGCTGCTCAATAATAGACAGAGACTGAGGAAACGAAAGTTTGCCACAAAAGTAAAAAACTGAAAAACAGCTTCAGGTGTGAAGACATGCTTAGCTAGCCTTGTTATTTGTTACATCAAAGCATTGATCCAGGACTTACTGCCATTATTACATCATTAGTTGATTTGAGGACTCATAGAAATACATACACACACACACACACACACAAATACCACATACTCACATGTTCACACAAACACCATTTTACAAACAGATATTGCAGACCCAATGAAACTACTTAAGCTGATGCCATGCAAATAATGAGAACTATTATGATGGATTTATGGTGTGTGTGTGTGTGTGTGTGTGTGTGTGTGTGTGTGTGTGTGCATTTCTTGTGTTTTCTTTTTTTTTTTTTTTTCTTTTTTAAAATTCTGGTTTGTTTGGTTCACATTTGCCTGTTGACTTTTCAAAGATAGAGAGAAAGAAAAAAATAGGTGAGTGAGGAGGTAGAGAGGATTTGAAAGAAGTTTGAGTTTAATCCCAGCATTCGGGAGGCAGAGGCAGGCAGATTTCTGAGTTGGAGGCCAGCCTTGTCTACAAAGTGAGTTCCAGGACAGCCAGGGCACACAGAGAAACCCTGTCTCAAAAAACAAACAAAAAAAGAAGTTTAAGAAGGGAAAACCATGATGAGAATACACTATATGAAGCTTGTTTGTTTGTTTGTTTTTTTCAATTAAAAAGTCATAAAAACAACACTGAAACTCCTTAATTCCACTTAAAAATGCAAGGGAAATTAAAAGTGAATAAAACTATTATTTACTTAGTACACAGTACATTTTCTTTTTTTTTTAATTAGATATTTTCTTAATTTACATTTCAAATGCTATTCCGAAAGTCCCCTCCCCTCTCCCACCCTCCCTGCTCCCCTGCCCACCCACTCCCACTTCTTGGCTCTGGCGTTCCCCTGTATTGGGGCATATAAAGATTGCAATACCAAGGGGCCTCTCCTCCCAATGATGGCTGACTAGGCCATCTTCTGTTACATATGATGCTAGAGACATGAGTTCTGGGGGTTCTGTTTAGTTCATATTGTTGTTCCTCTTCTAGGGTTGCAGACCCCTTCAGCTCCTGGGGTTCTATCTCTAGCTTCTCCAATGTACATTTTCTAATGTTTCTCCACTTTTAAATATTTAACCAAGGATAACTGTTTTTATATGGTCATGTTTTTATATGGTCAGAAATAATTGAACTTAGTAGGTTAATTAATAAAACTTTTTCTTGTTAATATAAGAAGAAAAGAAAATATTAAGTTTAGAGGGAACTGTTTTGTGGGTGTAATGGGCATTGGGTGAATGAGTGATGAACGTGGTCACATTTGCTCATATGTGTAAGTCCCTACAGAGGCCAGAAGATGGTGTTGGATGTGTGCAGCTAGGGTTACAGGAAGTTATAAGTAATAGACCTGAATGCTGGGAACTGAATTCCTAACTGCTCAGCTGTCTCTCCAGTGCCCAGAGGGGCTTTTGATACCTGCTCAAGAATAAACAGGAAGAGATGACCCACTATTTGAGGACCTCCCCCTATGCGCATTCTCACCACAGCTCCACAGAAACTAGCTAGATTTAAAAAGAAGGGTTTCATCTCCAGCAGTCCTACGTGTATGCATGCCTAGCTCTCTCTTATCAATGTGACTATCTAACACTTTACACCTAAGAAGCTAGCCTGTCTGGACAGTTACAGAGGTATTTGGAAGTTTCTATTGAGCTTGAGGCCCAGAGTTAAAAGTCACTCCCTCAGCAAAGTTTCAGCTAAGTGAACGCCACTCCCACTTTTTTCTTTTTCTTTATAGAGTAAGTGTCCGTAATTTGCAAAGAATGATACCCCAGACTCAAATAGTAAGCAACAGCAAAGAGACATAATTCTGCAGAGAATATGCATACAGAGGTCCACCATACAACAGGTTGGAAGTTGGACATGTGGACTTTGCAGAGTCAATTTAAAGCTTGTTAGGGTTAGGAGTGGGTGACTTTTATCTTTCTTTCCCTTGCTTGGTTGGTTCTATCTCCAGGGGCATAGGTGCCTTTGTGATTGGTTAGGTGGAATAAGCTATACTGTAGGAGTACTTAGGAGGCACAGGCATGTTCAAAGCCTGCCTAGTCTACATAGTAAGTACTGAGACAGCCAGGGCCACATAGAAAGACCATTGTCTCAAAACAAAAACAAAAGTAAAAAACAAACAACAAACAAAAACAAAATAAAACAACAAAAGCATATGAGTTTTCTGGGTTTCTTTGTGGCTGGCACTGAAAAATGCTACGAATAATACAAAAAATTATGATCATAATGGTCAGGCTCTGTCATCTCACTGTTCTGAAATTACTCTGTTCATCACCCATTATCATAAGAACCTTACTCAGGATAAACCAGTTTAAAGGTCAGCTGATAATACTTTGCCTAGTAAACCAAATGTTCCCCTCCTTGAACTTTTAACTTTTGAACCTGGGTTTTCCTATATAAAGTGGACTCTGAGAGCAGTCTAGTATAGCAATTAGGCTTCCTTTTCCCTTCTTGTGGTCCAGTCCTGGATACAGTATTATGGTGTGCATTCAATAAGCTATTCTTGGTTAACTAAGATGGTATATATATATATATATATATATATATATATATATATATATATATATATATATGGTTTGAGTGTCGATTTCCTATACCTCAACACTATCTCTGACTCATTCTGTCAAATCTTTCTCTAATTCATCATTTTATCTGCCGCTCAATTAGACATCACTTTCAAACACGACTCTTTCCTTCTACAAACTAACCTTACTTTCATTGTTTGGGATTAATTGTGTGCACTAAGGGCATGTCTGTATTCCAGTCAGAGGGATTAAAGGTGTGTGATATGTGGATGTAATCCTTTATCAGAGCAGCCATGTTGTTGGATTTAAATTCCTTTACAGGATTCAAGGCCCACTCCACAGGAACTAATTCATGCCTGGTTTTATAAACCTGGGAAAAAAACATTTGGCTAGTGTTATAGGTCTCAGTATGGGATCTTAGTGCTATTGTTTAGCTGAATTAACATAGGATCAAACTGCCTTTTACAGATCTATAAGTATACCCATATACAAATACTATTCTCAACTTTAATAAAAAAAAGTCTTTCTCTGTAGTTAGTAGCAGTGAATTCAGAGACTCATGGCTTCTACAGGAGCTGAGAATTAGTGAGAACTGAAT
>LR749601.1:2478305-2568305 GCA_902729485.2 Mus minutoides | reverse complement strand
GTTTGATTTTGATTGCTCTGTAGTACGCTTGGGTAGAGCTTCTGAATGCAAGTGAATTGCTTAGAAACAATGGGCTGGTTCATCATCCAAAGCATCCCTTTGCAAACAGCTGCCTCTGCCACACTCACCCTGACAACGTCCAGAAAAACAGATGGTTCCAGCATTCATGGCCAGTTTAGGGAAAGCCCCTGAGTCAACTACTGAACGCATGTCTTTTAATCTATGTGATAGCAAGAGGTACTTCGCTGTACTAAAAAGTCAACATGTATTTAAATTTGGAAGTGAGAATAAAATGTATGTAATAAATATGTATGGTTAAGTCTTTTGTTAAATCTCCAGTATAGATTCTCTTGTATGATATAGGCAGCATTCCTGCAACACAAAATCTGCAGTGATAGATAATATGGCTGAGGTCTCAGAGTGTTGATTTTCCAGTTAATAGAAGAGCATTTTTCTCCTCATTTTCTATAGTCAAAAGAAAAGTCATTCCAGGGGGTTGCATCAGAAAAAGAGATCCTGTCAGTTCCTTATCCTCCTTTATAGAGTATATTAAATATATTTTACAATTGTCTGCTTCTAATGGCTGTGAACAGTCAAGTGTTGATGTTGAATATATTAGTATTTGATAATTGAAGGTAAACAGTAACAAGTTAAGTCTGGATTATCATTCTAATTAAACTGCAATTTTACAGTCAGTGTGAAGAGCAAGAACTTCTTACCTGTGACCCAGGAGAAATGTTTGTATCTCATAAACACATTCATAGAAACAGAAGAGTAAACAAATTATGATTATTTATTTTGTTAATATTACTTAAAGTATAAGAATTTAGAAATGGGCACTCAAAAGAACCAATGTTATGTATGTCTGTAAATTCTCCTTGTGTTTACCACAACACTCTAGGGACATAGAAAGTAAATGAGCATGCCTACAAGCTCATCTTATGTCCTTTTGCTTGTCTTTAGCATCAATCTGTATTTATAAATCTACATAAAAATATAATTTTCAAGTAAGTTTATGAAAATACTATTGTTACAATTTTACCATAATTATATATTAAAATATTATAAATCAATGTAAACCATGCTAAGTTAAATTAATACAACTGTACATTATTTACTACAAATATATTTATATAACAAGTGTTTATATATAAGTTTATATAACAAGTTTTTATATAACACTTGTTATATAAATATATATATATATTAATATATATACATATATTACAGTATGTGCTATACTATTTATTATACACCTATGCTATTTGTGGTAATATAACATCATACTAACATGTTTGACCTGAAATATATGAACACAACTATCATATTAAATGAACTAGCTATTGCTTACAAAGGCACTTAAGGAGTTAATTATATATCCTTATTATATACTAGAAAAATATGAAAAAAATATAAAACACAAAGGCATCTGAAGCTGCCTAAAGGGTTAGGCCAAAATCCCACTGGAGGATGAATGGAGGTCATGGCCTATCCCTTGCAGGTAGCCCTTAGACCTTTAGACTTAGGATGCATACCTGCTATTCTCACTTAAACTCTTGTGGGGATGGAGAGATGACTGTTATACTAATAAGGCCCATTGCTGGTACAGTTTTCATCTTCATCTCCTCATGTTCTTGTGCTACTAAAGTCAGGTGCTACTAAAGACCTGTGGTTACTGGACTTGAAATTTATCCACTTCATTCATCTTGCCCAGGACCAAAGCTTCCAATGAGGGGCTTCATTGCAGATGAACAACAAAAGCAAGAGGTGGGGTGTATATCCAAGAGAGAATAGATCTTTGTATAACTCTCACTTCAAGTCTGAAAACATGACTTCCTCTATATTTACATCTTATCTACATTCTTTTCCTTCTGAGAATGGTCTATACTCCTGGTCTCCCCCCTGAGTTCCTCTCTACAAAACTTTCCACTGAAATTGACATTCTGTTGACCACCACGAAATCTAACATGCTAAATCTGTAAAAAAAAAAAAAAAAATTCTTTGTGCCTTGGATATTTGACTTTGCTGAAGAATTTGAATCTTCTGACTGCCAACTCTGCCCATGATTCTTATATCCATTTACTGGGTCCTGAGGATTCAAGGATACATTGAGATACTCTTCTCAGTATACCTTCTAGACCATACTCTTTCATAGCTTTCCTTCCTAAACATACAGATTTATCTTCCCTTATCAACAAAAATTTTCACCAATGTTATTCTTTTTCTACCTACATGTATTTTATCTATCCACTCAATAAATCATTCACTGGGCATCTACTATATCTAAAGTTTATCTCTGCCTATCACTTCAACTAATATGACCTCTAAACTAACAGCATTTATTTTTCTAACAAATGCTATAGAAAACCTACTCACTGCTAATCTTAGTTGATTATTGATGATTACAATGCAGACTCTGATGAAGTCATGAAGAAAAATTATTACATACACAATTACAATACTTAATTGCATAGATTTGGAGGCATGGAGGAGTAGATCTAACTCGATTTAATTAAGTAGTTGGTATACAAATGTGAACAAAAGGCATTCCCCAACTTGAATTTTAAGTAGATCACTGGTTTTAATGTCAAAAGCACAAGAAGAAAATAAGAAAAAAATGTATTATAGTCATTCATGTAAATGATGTTAGCAAATTGGACTAAAGTCAGGGCAATGGCAACAGTAAGTACTGATAGTTTATAACTATCACCCACCACAATCCTGTCTCCCAAACCAGGCCAGTGGTTTCCAGCATTTCTGTCATATATGTGTGTACATATATACTATAATTAACTTACATCAAAGTATTTTTCCTTAAAAGCCAAGAGAAAACCAAAGGCAAGTGAGAAATTCAATCTATAGAGATATAAAATAAGAAGCACTACAAAGTTCTCTGACAGAAGGAAGTTTTAAGCTTTATTAATTCAAGTCTTTGCAAAATGTCAAGTACAAAAGCACCTATTTAATGGTTCTTGAATGAACTTGATAATTAAAAAGTTGCTAAAGTTCTGTCTAGGCTTTTGAGCATACAGTCCGTACAGATGCTCTAGGGAAAGGGAGAAGAGCCAGGTAACCCACCCCTCAGTCAAGCATTCTATGCCTTCTGGTCTCCTCCGCAGCTCCTTATTTAGTTGTGGGAAAGCATAAGAGAAGAGACAGAAGCTCTAAATTAGGTGTAAACATCAACTCTGGAGGGATAGGTGATTTCAAGACTATCCTATGTGATTTCAAGGACATTCTATCTTTATCTCACTGTTTAGACAGTCACACCAAGATCCAAGAATTACAGAATTGACTGATTCTAATACACTGGTCATTTTCTCTCAAAGCTTTCCAACCTCAAAATGTTTTTATAAGATTTAGAACTCTTATATATTGCAAATAATCTCAATTTAAGACGTTTGAAGTTATAGTAGTATGGTCTAAGCTTTGAAGCTAGGAAAGAGAGAGAGTTGTGAGAAACTTGGCAGATAAGAGCTTAATTGAAGCTGTGGGCAGATAATAATCACAGTACTTTATTCACTTGGATATAGGCTACTAGGCAGCCACATTCCACCAGGCACCCAAGCACACATTCATTGGTGCACTTGCAACAGACAGATAGGCATAGAGACAGTCACAGGGCATCACAGAGGCTATACAGTGGCACAGAGGCCAACAAGCAGACACATATGGGAAGGCTGACAAAGGCAAAGGCCATATTGATAAAAAAAAAAAAAAAGTGTCATTCTGCCAGAAATAGTTACATATTAGATTCTATCACCACTTGCCCCAGGTCCCCCAGATGTCCAGCGTCTGCCATGCTTTGGCTGATTTATACCAGAGATCCTTATCAGCGCCACACTGTCTAAACATAAACTGGCCAGTGTAGCCTTCTGTTCTCTTCAACAGTCTTGCTTCCGGAAGGAAAATTAGGTAAATAAGATCTCTGTTCCATCTGTTGGTTTAGTTTTGTTTGTTCTCCATCTTGTTCCAAGTACATGAGTAGCCTTAAGCAATGCTTAATAGACTAGAGAATGTGTGTTGACTGTTAGACAAATGGTTCTCTAACTTTTCAAAGCAATGGCCAGTGAGTGTCATCAAAGGAAGATGAAGAATCCAGAGGCTCAGTGACCTAGTACTGAGTAAACCTGATCTTCTCTCTTCCCCAGGGTAGTATACATTTCTTAGAATCAAACCTAACTTCTGTTCTGCACTCTCATGGCTTCTTGAGTACAAAGGTGATTTAAATCCTAGTGCTGATCTTGACATACCGTGGTTGAGCTCTTGATTCACACATGTCTGACACAACCTATCCTTTTACATGCCTTCAAGACCATTTTTATGCAGTGTGCCAGAATGGCTCCCTTATGCCAATGGCATCTTCTTCTTGTTCCCTCTGGTTTTGTCTTTCTTGAATCATCTCTTTGTCATCAGAATCCCTGGCGGTGATTACTTTGCTGTATCGTTTTCCTTAAAGGATATATTAGTTTGGGAGCTATCAGGATGAGTCAGCAATTAAGAGCACTTGCTATTGAGCTCAGCTCCCCAGTATCCACATGTCCTCTCACAACCATCTGCAATTATAGTTCTAGTAGATCCAGTGCTGACTTCTAGCCTCCATGGGCACAGACATACATGTAGGCAAAACATTCATAGACATAAAACAAAAATAAACAAATCTTTAACATGTATAAATTGGTTTCAATTTTAATGGTGGTATATTTTTTACTGTAGAAAAGTTATAAAACTAGAGATGAGGAGGAAAGTCACTATGAGATAATCATGTGGGTAAAGCAGTCTGAGATTATCATGTGGGTACATCTCCGGCGCAACCACAGAGTACTGACATATCCATGTATGGAGTGTTACCCCTCACAAAGATATCATACAGTATTGTTAACTCATCTTGTCCTTAATTATGTACCATAAACATTCATACCATCAAATGTTGCTGTATTTTCAGTGGGTGAATAAAATTTTACTTTAGGGACATATCATAATATGTTGAAAACTCCTTGTTACTAGTTATTTTAAATAATTTACATTTTACTATAAATAAATACTATAGTAGACATCATATATGTATACAGAGATAAAATAACTATATTTTAATAAATCTTTAAGCACGTCTCTGATTGTTTTCTAACGATGAGTTTTTTAACTCTGGCACTGCTAAGTCAAATAGCATACATTTTTAAATTGGTTTTGTTTCATACAGTTTTTCCCTGATTGTGACAATCTGAAGCAGCCTTACATTGCCCAGACTATTTAAACTCATGACCTGTTAGCTTCAGTCTCAAGAGTTCCAGGATGATTGGTCTTTGTTACCCACATTAAACCCTTTTATGACTTTTTTTAAAAATTATTTTTTTATTTTTTATTAGATATTTTCTTAATTTACATTTCAAATGCTATCCCAAAAGTTCCCTCTCTCCTCCCCCCGCCCTGCTCCCTGCCTACCCAATCCCACTTCTTGGCCCTGGCGTTCCCCTGTATTGGGGTATATAAAGATTGCAATACCAAGGGGCCTCTCTTCCCAATTATGGCTGACTAGGTCTTCTTCTGCTACATATGCAGCTAGAGACACAAGCTCTGGGGGTTCTGGTTAGTTCATATTGTTATTCCACCTATAGGTTTGCAGACCCCTTCGATGAGTATAAGAAACTTGGTCTTCAGAAAAACTGAAGCTGTGTACATGTGGCAGTATATAAAAAATATTCATCACCATTTAAATTCCTTTCTAACTAGTTCATGTGTGTCAAACACCAAATCATTCTACCTAGTTTCTGGGATTGCGATTTTCTTTGAGGCTCACCCACACAGTGTTGGGACCTGGCATGTGTGTGAACCTCCCTGATCTTTTTACTGTTGATATGAATATGAAAAATGAAGCAACAGAGATGCTTATAATCACTTCAAGTTTACCTTCTCCTCTCCTCATGTGGCACTCCATACAACACCGTTGCCACGCATATTGTTATTTATTATTTTGTGTATACACTTGTTTTGGGGAAAAAAAAAATCTGATACCCAGGGATGAATTATTATGAACAGCCAATGCACCTATAGAATTAGAAGGCAATATCATTCATTGCCAGCAGATGCCACTACCTGATCCATGATGTATACTAGACAGGAGAAAGGGAAGCTTAAGTCTAAGTTTCCAGATACTTTAAGAAAAATCAGTGTTCTAGTTGCATCATTAACAGAACACACCTAAAATTATGTAACAATTATAAAGAGGAAGTTTTATCACTGTGGCTGCATACTTCGGAATGTACTTTCATAATTAAATGCCTTGTCCAATTTCTGTCAAAAAAAAGTGTGTGTGTATGTGTGTGTGTGTGTGTGTGTGTGTGCAAATCAAATTAAATCCTAAAACTTCCCTCAAGAGGTTTATATTAATTATGAGCTGCTCTCTAATGCATCTCAGCCACCCACTGAGTTCTAATGATTTTAAGATATGCTTATAATGAGGGAAGACATATGGGATATGGTGTGGGTGGAAGAGATATAGAATGAGACTCAAAAAGTGGGTATTTTTCTAATGTTCTCTGTGGGCATTTACATGCTACAGGATTTGAAATTATGCCCTTTTTTCTATGTGTGTATAAGTACATGTATATGTCTAAAATACTGAGCCTCTGAGAAAATAAGTAGTGTAAAATCTAGGTCACAAGTCTGCAATCCCAGCACTGGGGAACTGGAGACAGGAGAAGCCCTGGGTCTTGTTGGCCAGCCAGATCCTTTAACTTCAGAGAGAGTGAGAGAAGATGCTGTCTCAAAAAAGTAATGTTGAGACCAATTGAGGAAGATGCATGACATCAATTTCTGGCCTACACACATAGATATGCTCAGAATATCCACACTTGTCTAACCTTTGTCACACTTATTTTACATCCTACGTGGTTTTAAGTGGAAGAGCTAAGTGATGTGATCAGATTCCAGAAGTCAAATTTTCTAAAAGAAGTTAAGAAAAAACAAAACAAACAAACAGCAGAGAGAGCCAAAGAATGAGCACTGGTAAGGCTTCTTTTTCTGCAGAGGATTCTAGAACAAAGGAGGTGTTAGGAATGACCGTGAGAGGGACGTAGAAGAGAATAGTGTAGTTTCTAGGAGAATGAGGAATGCAACTCACTAGCTTTCTACAGGAAGAGTTTCAGCAGAAACTCTAGGAACAGTCAGCAGTAGAGGGAAGACCTCCAGGAATCAGACAGTTAGCTCACAGCCTACCTAGGATTTGGACTCAGACATGTTTCTCTTATAACAGGCCAGCTGCCAGGTGTACGCTTATGTTGGGTGCATGCCAGTCTATATGTACATATTTGCCATGTTTTAACACATGTGATAAATTTTTGCTCCATTTGAACAGAAATGACAACTTTTTTTTCTGGGTTACAGGAGAACTGGCCAATTCTGATGGATTCCATAGCTAGTGAAAGAACATTCTGTTTCTTTCCTTTCTTTACCAGTAAGAATACATCATGTTTCCTTAGCTCCCCTTTACCCTCATTTTCCTTTAAGCCCCACAATTGTCTGATAGCTTTTCCTTTTAAACAGGGGCCGGCCAGCAAACATTTGCAAACTTTTTTTTTGTGTGTGTGAGCCAAAAAACAGAAGTATATCATAGTATATTGATATTTGCCTATAATGGAAGAAATGGCGTCTCCACATATCTGTCATCCGTCACATTAAAAGTATAAAAATTTAGTAAAATTTTTCTGATGTAGGCTTAACTAACACACCTGAAATTAATGAGATTAAAAGAATGAAATTCTTTCAGTGGATTATTTAACTTTCAGCTCACTGCCTTCAGTCACCAGATTACATTTACATATAAGAACAAAAACATCCCTGGACTGCACAGTGAACAAACGAGGCACAGAAGATGGGTTTGCTGATCCACAGGTTACAGTTTGCTGACTCTGAAGCTAGAAAAAGAAGGTCAAGGAAGCTGCAAAGTTAAAGAGGAAGTGAGGTGTCACAGGCAGATAGGACAAACTTGAATTATCAGGGGCAAAGGCTGATAGGCAGGCAGTCCCAAGAACATGCTAGCACAAGCAGCCCACATGTAGCAGGTACAAGCACACACAGAGACAGCTACAGTGGCCTACGGCCAACAGACAAAGGAAAAGACTTCTGACGTAAGGTCATACAAAATCCACACAAGGTGGCCAACCATTGTATATAATGAATAGTTTGACTCTTTAGGGTTTCCTGTATATTAATTATCAGTCATGATGAGTTGATTCATGGTCTCATTGATATCTTGTGTCCGTAATAATTTAGTTGACTCCTCTTGGATCTCCATATCAGTATCATGCTGTCTAAACATACCCTGACTGTTCTGGCCCTCTGCCCTCTACACTGACTCCAGCTCTACACAGCTATGCCATTTTGCCACTTTGTATATACTTGATACCTGGCAATTTCAAAGCAGGTAACTAGGAAGAGACTGTCTGGCTTCCACGATATCTCACCAGTGAATTATACCTCCCTAAATATCCAAATTTCCTATTTTCCTTTTTTAAAAAACCTAAATGGAAAGCCCTCTTTCTTAGTTAAGTGTAGGTAAATTCAGCTTTATGTCAAAGTAGAATTTAGAGTGTGTAACATGCCGTGTTCCTTAAAAATAAAGCAGAATCCAGAACTGTAATTATCCTGGGTTTGCACAAGAATAGGCCCACCGACAGCCAGGCACAGACGGAGGAAGGGCCCAGGCATCCCTAAAGAGTATAGTCATTTTCTATTGTATAGGCATTGGTATCCCCACCAGATGCTAACTGATCATCTGAATCCAATTGTCATATTGATAGCTCTGGTCAAACTACATGGATGACAAGACAAACATCAAACTAATGAACTTTGGAAAGGGTCTGATGGGGAAGGAAAAGTTGTTAGAGAGGGAGAGAAAGAAGAGGGGGTGGGGACATAGGAGGAGTAGAACATGTTATACACCTGTATTAAATTGTCAAGCTCTAATTGAATAAAATGAAATAAAGCTGAAAATGTTTTTTATATTCATATGGAGTTCATTGTAAAATAGATGTTTGATATTTAGTGTAGAGTTTATGCATGAAATATGGTCAAATCTGTGTTTGTTATAATCTCAACATTGTATAACCGATTTACTTCTGACTATATTTTTCCTAAAACTTTATATTTATCTTTTCCTTAGAATTTTATGAGTACTTCCTCCTGACTATATATATATATATATATATATATATATATATATATATATATATTGTTATGAGTAAAATAAACACAGTGTCCACATGCAGGAAAGCACAGTGAGGAAAATACTTGTTAAATTGTCACTAGTGAGACATATCTTAGGATTTCACAATTAGGAAGAAATATCAATATATAAGTACAGTGAAGGAAAAATACTCTGACTTAAGGTCCTTCATCCAAACGTAGAATCGACATTCAGCAACTGTTTACGATCAGGACTTGTTTTTGAAAGCAGAAAAAAATCTATAAAGGATAGGAGGAAACAGCGCAGGATGGATGCTTGAGATACTGTCCTCCACCATCAGGTGGCCTAAGTACTGAAGGAACAGAAACAGTGGAAAGCGTGCCCTCCCACTGGCATCTCATAACCTGCCTGTGTGGGCTCCACATAATAGGATTCAGCTGGGAAGGTCTGCAAAAGACCACAAAACTCACAGTCATATTTCATAAATATAAATGCTCCTTTTCTTTGTGCCTTTGAAGATGTTTATTTTTATGTTTCTGGACACGAAGAAAAATGGGGCTTCCCAGCCCTTGCCGAGGTAGAGGACGTTTTCTAAGAACTTTCAGTCTTGCTGACGTTGTGTTTGAAAAGTCGTGGGTTCAGAAATGCAGCTCTGATTCAGAAATCCACGGGGATTTCCAGCAGTTTTTGTGGAGACCCGCCAGGGCTCCAGCTCACTCACTCGCAGGATGTTGACAAGTCTGAGACCCAGAAATGAGCATATTTTGTAGAGTTCCAGGCTGAGCGCTGAAGCAATGGCCCAACGAGAGCCAAGCCATTCTGTCTATACCAGTCAAACAGCCTGGGAAATGAAGACCATGGGATTGTAAATACCTTGAAGCCAGGGAATCCCAGCTTAGCTACTCACTGGGAGTGGCCTTAAGGACAAGAGACTGGCTCCCTAGACAAGCTCTCTGTGAGGGCAGCAGAAAGAAACCAACGTCCCAGGATAGGTTAAGAGTGGGCCCTCGTACATAGTCTGACACAGTTGATAAAATGGGGCTATTAATGTTCAGTGTGCTTCTGCTCCCACAGATTCATAACATACAAACCCAATCTTTTAATGAAAATGTGTGGGTGATAGGGAGGCAGAGATTCTTCAGTAAGTAAAATATTTATACAAGCTTGAGGGCCTGAGTTCCAATCTCCCCAGTCAGGGGGAAAAAAGGCCATGAGTGGCAGGGTGAACTTGTAATCCCAGCACTGAGAGGGGAAGATGGCAGCACTTTTGATATTTCTTTTCTTTTTTCTTCTTTTTCTTTCGTTTTTTCCTTCTTTATAGAGACAAAAAGCATGAAGTTGGGAGGGTAGAGAGATGAGGAGATCCGAGAGGATTGGGGAAGGGGAAAGAAGATCGTCAAAATATACTGTATAAAACATTTAAGTCAATAAATACAAAGCAGCAAAACCATAAACAGGTACCCTCATTCACTTCAACACAGTTCACAACAGTCAGTTTAAGCACACAGTAAAACATCCATCTTTTATAAAGAAGGAACTCTGGTGCACATCTCAGAACTCAATGTAGAGAGCACAAGAGTAAGTGCAAGCATGGATACAGAAAGACAAACATACAACTGCAATGCTGCCGACATTTCTTTTTTTTCATTAGATATTGTCTTTATTTACATTTCCCCTCTTAAGACCCCCCTATCCCCTCCTGCCTCCCCCTGTTCACCAACCTATCCACTCCCACTTCCTGGCCTTGGCAGTCCCCTATACTGGGGCATAGAACCTTCACAAGACCAAGGGCCTCTCCTCCCATTGATGAACAACTAGGCCATTCTCTGCTACATACCCAGCTAGAGCCATGGGTCCCAACATGTGTCTTCTTTGTTTGGTGGTTTAGTCCCAGGGACCTCTGGAAATACTGTTTAGTTCATATTGTTGTTCCTCCTGTGGGGCTGCAAACCCCCTCCAATCCTTGGGTATTTTCTCTAGCTCCTTCATTGGCGACCCTGTGTTCCATCCAATAGATGGCTATGAGCATCCACTTCTGTATTTGTCAGGTACTGACATAACCTCTCAGGAGACAGCTATATCAGGCTCCTGGCAGCAAGCTCTTGTTGGCATCCACAATAGTGTCTGGGTTTGTTGGTTATTTATGGGATGAATCCTCAGGGAAGTCTCTGGATGGTCATTCCTTCAGTCTCTATTCCACACTTGGTCTCTGTAACACCTTCCATGGGTATTTAAAAAGGTAACCAGCATATTGGAAAAAGATCTTTACCAATCCTAAATCTGATAGAGTACTAATATCCAATATGTACAAAGAACTCAAGAAGTTAGACTCTAGAAAATCAAATGACTATTACAAAATGGGATACAGAGCTAAACAAAGAATTCTCAACTGAGGAATACCAAATAGTTGAGAACCACCTTAAAAAAAATGTGTAACATCTTTAGTCATTAGGGAAATGCAAATCAAAACAAACCTGAGATTCTACCTCACACCAGTCAGAATGGCTAAGATCAAACACTCTCGTGACAGCAGATGCTGGTGAGGATGTGAAGGAAGAGGAACACTCCTCCATTGCTGGCGAGATTGCAAGCTGGTACATCCACTCTGGAAATCAGTTTGGCGGTTCCTCAGAAAATTGTACATAGTAGTACCTGAGGACCCAGCTATACCACTCCTGTGCATATAACCAGAAGATGTCCCAACTTGTAATAAGGACACATGCTCCACTATATTCATAGCAGCCTTATTTATAATAGCCAGAAGCTGGAAAAAACACAGATGTCCCTCAACAGAAGAATGGATACAGAAAATGTAGTACAGCTATTAAAAATAATGAATTTATGAAATTCTTAGACAAATGGATGGATCTGGAGGATATCATCCTGAGTGAGGTAACCCAATCACAAAAGAACACACATGGCATGCACTCACTGATAAGTGGTATTAGCCCAGAAGCTTCGAATACCCAAGATACAATTCGCAAAACTCATGAAACTCAAAAAGAAGGAAGACCAAAGTGTGGATACTTTGGTCCTTCTTAGAAGGAGTTAGAGAGACAACGTGTACTACTACATTTCAATAGCTGTACAAAGAGACAGTGGGATGCAGATTGCTAGAACTTGGAGGTGTAGAAATGAGAGATGCTCGCCAAAAAGTACACAATTTCAGTTAGAAAATAAGCAATTTCTACAAGTCTAACATTATTAGCAGTATTTAATAATAGGGAATTATATATATACTTGAAACTTTCTGTGTAAAATCTAAATATTATTACATTAAGAACTCATCATGAAGGCAATAGGCATGTTAATAAGCATGGTTGTCAAAATGATTACAAAAATGCACCTTCACTGTGTGACATCAAATATATAGTTTTAATTACTTATTTGTGATATATATATATATATATATATATATATATATATATATATATATGCAACACATGCATGTCCTATTTCCATGGACTAGAAGAATGCATAAAATTACATAGAACTGGAGTTGCAGATGGCTACGAGGATAGCCATAAGGATGCTAGGAACTAAACCCAGGTCCTCTGCTAGAATAGAAAGTGCTATTAATCATTGACCCATCTTTCCAAGTCTAAAACAAATTTATATTTTAAGAAAAGAATATAAAATATAAAATTAGCCATAAACAGAATCCTGAATAAAAATAGCTGCCACATGCATGTTTACAACCAACCCTGGGTTCCCTTTAAGGGCACTAAGCAATTGTAACCACCAAACGACCTCGCCAGCTCCCACAGAGACAGTTTTTATTCATCAATCATAAATGAAAGTGCAGGGCTATCTTAAAATGAATACTTATTTTCTCAATGTATTGAAAATATAAATTTGCAACTCACAGTAGAAAAAAATTGAAGTTCTCAAACTATGAAAAGTCTAATAATTTCCCTGAATGGAGGACCCATTCTCTGGAAAAACATGCCATGCTCTGCTGACCCCTAAAGCCTTACTTATTGACATCTGTTATGCACTAGAATGCACACAGACCAGAATATTTTTAGTACATGGTCTATTTCTAGTCACACAAGTTTTGTTTCCTAAATAACATTTTGGATTAACATTTTGGTTTGTTCCTCCAAATTTCAGCATTCCATATGGTTGAAGATGCAAGTTCCATCTTTTCACCAAGACCTTGTGTGAACCATATACAGTGCTGTCTCCAAACTGCGCGTTCATGATGCCGAGGACTGCAGGGTATATGAGAAGGCAAGAAATAAGAAAGGCAGGCCTGTCCCAGAGATGAGATTCTGAGCGGCTTTTCAAATTCTCAAATGTGAAAAATGCCTAAAGCTTGCTAAAACTGTTATAAATGATAGCATAGAACATATACATTCGGTTTATGCAAAGTCTTCCAGGATGGCAATTACCATAGTTGGAACCCACCACTATGATTTGTTTGGTTGTTGTTCTTTTAATGCACCAATATCATAATTGTGACTTTATCTTACCTACAATAACCACTTACTAAGTTCCTAAGTGTAAATGGGAGTTGGGCTATATACAAATTATTTTTATGTGCCAAAAGAATAAGCCTACCTGATACTGAGAGCTCATACTGAATTTCTTTGAACTTAACTTCTCTCCAGTTATAGGTTTAGGTTATCAGTTATAGGTTATCAATTTTATTTATGATGAGCAAACTCTTGCCACCCCTTCCTCAAATTCTAGAATTTCTATAATACTAATAATAACTTACATGCAAAAAGATTAAAAGAGTAAATTATTGCTGCTTAAATCAAATTAGTTTAAGACAATAAAGTACCCATGGGTAAGAAAATAAGTTACTTCAGCAAGTTTCCATGCACTTTACTGGATGGCCTGGAACTCATTTTGTAGACCATGCTATCCTTGAACTGACAGCAATCTGCCGTCTCTGTCTCCTGAGTGTTGGAACTAAAGGAATGCACCACCACTGCCATGGTTCTAATGCATTCCTAAGATTTTGCTTATGAAAATTGTTTTTTCACATTTCTCTTCCTCAGATATAATCTTCACCTTCCTATTCCCATACCTCTGCCTGCTCCACTTTCATTCCCTATCTTCAGCCAAGCATGTACTTGCTGGAACATTCTCTACTCCCAGAAGGCTCACCCTGCAATCGCTGGGTCAGGCATCATGGCCTCCCTCAAGCTTTCCCAGAAAATTCAGCCAGCAGTTCAGCTGACATGCCCCAGTGTTCTTAACTTTCATTTTTGCCTGGAATTTTTATTCAATATTTTTGATTAATTAATTCTAAACATAATCTCCCTCTTTCTCCCTCCCTCTCTCCTTTCCTCCCTCCTCTCTCTTCCTCTCCCTCTCTCCCTCCTTTCCTTCCTCCTTTCTTTCCTCTTTCTTCCTCCATTCCTGTCTCCTCTCTCCCTTCCTTGCTCTCTCCATTTCAACTAGAAAAGCCATACAGGGAAGCAGTTTATTACCAACTCTATGTTTCCACCTGTTACCATGCATGCAATATTTTGTAACAAGGGCTAACTTCTAAACCATAAGTAAAAGCATGGTGTGCCATAAATAATTTTTAAAAACTACACAAGTCTGAAAAAATAATTGGGCAGAAAAATTATTCTTGAAGTTACAGAGTTTGGAAATTGATGTGGGTCTTAGTACAAGCCCCACTCCTCGTGCTCTGCCCCCCTCCAGTACCTTCACTGGAGATCCTAGGAGTGATGAACTGACTTTTCATATCAGAGTTAGGAAATGGAAAAAAGGACTTTAACACATGGAACAAAGTTCTGTGCACTATAGTCTACTGCCATTCTATGAATGCCCATTAAGAGGGTCACACTTTACATACTTATTATTGTAGGTTGATTTGCAATAAAATGTTCATCTATGGCAAACATAAAACTAATGAACCATAGTACCACCAATAACAAACATTAAGCAAACAACATAAACAAAAGGCCTGCAACCTTCCAAGGTGGCAGCTATACCTCAGTGTGTTTATGATGACCTGTGTACCAGGGTCAAAATCTGCACAGCCTGTAATACTCTGCAGGAGTACTGCCTGCTTGTACATATACTTTGCAGGAGTACTACATGCTTATATGTATACTCTGCAGGAGTACTGAAAAAAAAAAAAAACCGTGGAAAAAGGGGAATATCTCATCCTTCCCCCAGAAGCATGCAGTGACAATCTAAACATTCATTAGTCATTTAGTTCAGAACTTCTAAGTAATTTAAGAGAGTGTCTTAATCAGGGTTTCTATTCCTGCCCAAACATCATGACCAAGAAGCAAGTTAGGGTGGAAAGGGTTTATTCAGCTTACATTTCCCACACCTCCATTCATCAGGACTGGAACTCAGGCAGGTCAGAAAGCAGGAGCTGATGCAGAGGCCGTGGAGCGATGTTACTTACTGGCTTGCTTCCCCTGGCTTGCTCAGCTTGCTTTCTTTTTTTTTTTTTTTTTTTTTTTTTTTTTTTTTTTTTTTTTTTTTTTTTTTTTTTTTTTTTTGCTGTCAAAACTTTTTTTTTTCCTCTTTATTAGATATTTTCTTCATTTACATTTCCCATGTTATCCAGAAATTTTCCCTTACCCTCCCGCGTCCCCGCCCTGCCCCCCTACCCACCCCCTCCCACGTAATGGCCCTGGCATTCCCCTGTTCTGGGGCATATAGAGTCTGTATGACCAGAGGGCCTCTCCTCCCAATGATGGCCAACNCCAGACTGATTTCCAGAGTGGTTGAACAAGCTTGCAGTCCCACCAGCAGTGGAGGAGTGTTCCCCTTTCTCCACATCCACGCCAGCATCTGCTGTCACCTGATTTTTTGATCCTAGCCATTCTTACTGGTGTGAGGTGGAATCTCAGTGTTGTTTTGATTTGCATTTCCCTGATGACCAAGGATGTTGAACATTTTTTCAGGTGCTTCTCAGCCATTCGGTATTCCTCAGTTGAGAATTCTTTGTTTAACTCTGTGCCCCACTTTTTAATGGGGATATTTGATTTTCTGGTGTCAACCTTCTTGAGTTCTTTATATATATTGGATATCAGTCCCCTATCTGATTTCTTATAGAACCCAATGGCAGCCCAGGGATGGCGCCACCCACAAGGGACCCTCCCTGCCTTGATCACTAATTCAGAAAATGCCCTACGCTGGATCTCATGGAGGCACTTCCACAACTGAAGCTCCTTTCTCTGTGATAATTCCAGCCTGTGTCAAATTGACACACAAAACCAGCCAGTACAGAGGAGTTAATAATTTTAGTTGAGGGATTTGGTCTGCTCTTCTCAACTCAGCTAAAATTTTGAAAGTAAAACCATATTCTCTACAAATTAAACGGCAATGTTAGTGCTGGGATATAGGCAGTATTTAGAAAGTCAGGTATGCTTTAATAATAATCTTGACCCAAATCTAATGTAATTAAAGTATAATGCATTATGCTTTAATAATAACCTTACCCAAATGTAAGACCTGAAAGTCTCTTATTTAGATACTGGTACTGGCTCACCATCTTTAGTTTTCTTTTATTATCTACACTAATCAACATAATTCTCTCAGTTCTAAGCAATAGAAACCCCACTGGAAACAGCATAAACATGAAGGGGACGTTCTTGGTAGCTCAGGTCAGGACCAAACCTAGACTCAGGTGTGAACAGAAGTCCAGTAGGTGGACCTAGAAATTTAGATTTTTTTCTGACCATTTCTAAATCACCCTCCCATTGCCCTCTCCTGCTCATTTCTCACCTTAATGTCCATGTCAATTATTATCATCTTGCATGGTCCCCCTCAGCCATCTTGTTATTTTCACTGTACATTGGTTCATAGCCAAAACTGTAATCCACTAGCATCATGCTGGGTCTAGAAGCTTACATACAGCCTGACAGCAGCTGATGGATGGAGAAAAATACTGAAACCTGATGGCTTACTTTAAAGCAATGGCCAAAAACTTGGGGTATAATTTCCCAGATGTACTTGCCATCTTGGAGGCTTACTGCTGAATAAGCTCATCCTTTCTAGTTCTTTTCAAACTCAGACTGGTTCAATTCAGCTGCTCTGGTTCAAACTCCTCTCCAAGCTGATTGCTTCAAATAGGCTTTTTTCGGCTTCTGATTTCTGGCTCCTTGTCATTCTCTGGCTCCGTCTGTCCTCATCTGCAACTTTTTTCTGTAAAACTGTTCTAGTGAAACTGCCTCTTCTCTCTGTGTCTCTCTCTCTTTCTCCCTCTCTCCCTCTGCACTGCTCTCATCAGTCACCTCTTTCCTGTGTTATTCTCATGAGAGTTGGGCATATNGGCTTTTTTCGGCTTCTGATTTCTGGCTCCTTGTCATTCTCTGGCTCCGTCTGTCCTCATCTGCAACTTTTTTCTGTAAAACTGTTCTAGTGAAACTGCCTCTTCTCTCTGTGTCTCTCTCTCTTTCTCCCTCTCTCCCTCTGCACTGCTCTCATCAGTCACCTCTTTCCTGTGTTATTCTCATGAGAGTTGGGCATATCCTATTTCTGACTCATTCTTTCAAATCTGTCTCTGATTCATCACTTTGTCTGCCCCTCAATTAGATGCCATTGTTTGGAATTAACATTTATACTAAAGGCATATCTGCATTCCAGCCAGAGGGATTAAAGGTGTGTGGTGTGTCTGCATTCCAGCTAGCTCATACCTTTGGATGTGATTGCTTGACAGAGCAGCCATGTTGCTTGATAAAAATTCCTCTATCCTGGTGTAATGCTGAAGTAAGCCCAGAATCAGAGAATTTTTATCTAAAATCTTGCAGTTGCTCACATTCCCATTTTCCTCAAGGCAAAGCCAACAGCTACTAGACTGTTTAAAGGCCTGCATCTTTTAAATCCTGGCTCCTAAAGGAAAAGAAACTTTTCTAAGAACAACAGTTTATAAAACACCCAAACTAAAGACTCAAAGGTCATGTGCCAATTACTGTGATCCTGAAGACATATTTTGAGAAAGAATAGTGAATAGATAAAATTTTATGTGGTGGAGGGAAGATGTGGCTGCGGAGAAAACTGTCCTGAGATGGCAGCTGCCGCCATTTGTTTTTACTTCCCTACCCCCAAATCACGAAGAATGAGTATAAAAATTAATGTCCATATATTACATTTCCAAAGAGAACACAAAGACACATATCTCATAAACATTGCACATGTAACATTTCCAATAAAGTAGTCTCATCCCTTGAACAGAAACCTAACCTTTTATTTAAAACAGAAACACAAGCCTCTCCTCTCTCTAGTTGCTTCATCCTACATCATCAAAAGCCATAGAGATAGAAACCCAGGAGCTGAAGGAGTCTGCAGCCCTATAAGAGGAACAACAATATGAACTAACCAGAACACCCAGAGCTAGTATCTCTAGCTCCATATGTAGCAGAAGATGGCCTAGTTGGCCATCATTGGGAAGAGAGGCCCCTTGGTATTGTAATCTTTATATGCCCCAATACAGGGGAACGCCAGGGCCAAGAAGTGGGAGTGGGTGGGCAGGGGAGCAGGGTGGGGGGAGGGGAGAGGGAACTTTCAGGATAGCACTTGAAATGTAAATTAAGAAATATCTAATAAAAAAATTGAAAATAAAAGCAAATAGTTACTACTCCAACCCAATCCTGCTACTATATTTCTAGGGTATAGCTCTATCCCAATAGTACCTTCTTTTGTGTGGTGGAATTGCTAAGTTATGTATGTCTCTGTGGGTTTGGGTTTTTTGTAACTTCCATTGCTGCATAATCAGTAGCTAACAATACATTCAAACATTAGTCAGCCAATAAGTAGCTCAGAATGGAAAGATTAAAGTTTTAGAGAAATAGGATGGAAATTCCTACAGTCACATGTACCAATAGTTTTAATTCTCCCCTCAATACAAAGAACAACCTTAGTAGTGTGTGTAAATGAAATAAAGTGTGTAAAACTGAGGACTACAGGCAATAAGCAACCTTGAATTCATAGAGAGGGAAGTATGAACTTTGAATATTCTATTTACTTCTTAACTTCATTGTGAAGTCCTGAGAGACTGATGTGGAACATATTCTGTTTTGCATTTACCTCAGTATTTCCCACTTTCACGGAGAACAGAATTACCTGGGAAGTACATGTTTGCCTCCATCATAGGTGGAGCCATGGGATTTTCTCAAAATCACCCATCTCCCTCTACAACTCCTATCTTTGGAGGTAAACTATCTTGCTGAAAGCCTTACTTCCAGTTAGTAGAGGGGCAAGTATTCAAATCCCCTTTATTTCTGAGGTGAGCACCCCATTCTCACTCACTCTGACAATGACTTTCTGGCTTATTCTTAGCAAGTAAAATGAGAAAGTCAAATATCTCACGCTCTGCTTCCTTTTATAACAAGCGCTCCACTGAGTTTACATGTGATATATTAAAATATGGTATTAGATTTGTTTGTTTTGTTTTTCAATTCAGGATCTTGGGATGTTGGCAAGCTGACCTGAACTTCAGGTCTCCCTCCCTCACCTTCAAAAATGCTGAAATTACAGGTGTGAATTCCTACATCTGTCGATGTAATTTTTATAAATGATCTTCTCATTGCAAATCTTAATTCTGGGCTGCCTTGATTCCAAGGTGGATTTATTCAAATCTGAGTTCTTGTTCCTGATTTTCAGTTTTCATCCTTAGCCAATCCCACCAAACAGCAACAATAAAACACTCTACTTCTCAGAAGCATCCCTGCACTTACCGTCAAAACCAGACACTTCTCATGGTCCTACATTTACTATGGGATCTGGAGCCTTCTGTCCCTAATACACAGAATCTTAAAACTATTGTTAAAAATAGTGAAAAGAAATTCCCAATACTGATACTGACCTCCACTGACATGTGGGGTCCTGAGTCATATTCTTGGTAGTGAACAATATATGCTAGGTTTCTCAGCATTTTTTAAACCAGTAGTGACTGTGCAGCAAATTATCGAAAGGCTTAGATACCACACTCTCCTTTATAACTAGGCTTTCCTACTCATGAATTGTTTGTCAGTGAGTTATATGGTGCCAGGCATGTCTCTAAATGCTGCAAACAGAGTCTGCTTCACATCAAATTGCAGTCATAGTAGCTGGGTGGAGATGGGAATTAAATAAATTAATTTGGTGTGAATTTTGAGGTTCTGGGGAGAAGACAGTCAAGTTTGCCTAGGAGAGCAGGGAAAATCCCACAGATCTGGAACATTGGTGTTGACTCTAGAAGAATACTGCAAGAGTCAGAAAGAGGTATGTGCAGTTTGCTGGCTGGTAAAATCCACATTGTTAAATACATGTGTTGGTGGAACAGCTTGAGTATAGCAGTGTCTTTGTATTTAAAACTGATTGATCAGCTGGAGTACATGGGTTGGTGAGCAGGGGGAAGCAGGAGGGGATAGGGGGTTTTCAGAGAGGAAACCACGAAAGAGAATAACATTTGAAATGTAAATAAAGAAAATATGTAATAAAAAAGAACTTCATTTTAAAAATAAAATCAAATCAAATCAAACTGATTTATCAGTCCAGCTCTCTAATTCACTTAGGAGAAAACTAAAGGTTAGAGGGAAGGACAAGCGTCATCATGCCTTTCTCACTCCTGTGGAAGTTTTACTACTATTAGTACATGTATAGCATGATTCTCGTGATTCTCTTTCAACAGGAACAAGTACTCTCAACCTGGCTATTCCAATAGCATGTCAGTGAAGGTTTGCAAACAGACAGAGGAGAAAAAAAAAAAACCCACTTCGAGTAATAGTTCCTGGCTCACTTCTTCCTGCTTAGGTGTGTGAGGCTGAGTGATAAGTATGCACTGGCCATAGCCAAAAACCATTCTTTATAAAAGTGAACCTGTGACAAAACACTGTTAGCATGTTTTCTTGCTTTTTCATTAAGGGGTAATTTCCTGTTCTGAGGAAATAGGTAAATTTGCAAATAAATGTGTGCATATCCTAAATAAAGTTTAAAGAGAAGTGGAAAACTTTGGTGCAGTTGACAAAAAACAGGGTCAAATAACTTAACCAATTATATAATTTTATTATATGACTCAGGACACCCTATAGATTTGAACATGGTTCTATAAGTTCCTTTGCCAAATGCTTTCCTTTGGTAGGCAAATACTAGTTTGGTGACCTCCGAATAGGCACCGGCTTTGGGTTCTATTTGACCACAAGCATTTGCTGACTTTTTCTCTTTAAGAAAGACTGTATTAAAAACAAACAAACAAGCAGCACAGAGTTCCTAAAACGGTGACTTGATTACTCCCACTGAGGCAGACTGATGAAAATGAGGGGATTTGTCATTGCAGCACCTAAACAAGATGGGCTAATCATTTAAAACATGTTAGTGTATTATATGAATTATATAGAGAAAGCACATTTATGTTCTTTATATAGGGAGAACATTTATATATACTACTTACAAGATAGAACATAGTTCACACATGTCTTTTCTATACAATATAATTAAAAGGATTTTTACCATCAATTTAATTTTGTTAATTACATTTGGGGGCAAATAAATTGCTCTGTGCTACATCTTATGATCATAAACATTGAAGAAAAAGAAATGCTTCTGGAGTGACACCACAGCCTGGACAGCCTTTAGACCTATATGAATTTCAAGATGTAGCAACCATTGCTTTAAAATGAACTATAATGGCAGAATTTGAATGCACCAGAATTCAATCATACAATGAGAAAGACAATAGGGAGATATATCCCAGAAGGCAAGAAGGTTCAGAGGACACCACTGCCAAATTTTCAATGTTTGTGTAGTAAAACAACTACTTATGTTTCTCACATACATTCAATCTTGATTAAATAAGTCGTTGAACATAACATTCAGTATATCACAATGGAACACAGAACTATTCATTTAAGATTTAAAAATGAAAGCTGGGCGTGTTGGCTCACGCCTTTAATCCCAGCACTCGGGAGGCAGAGGCAGATGGATTTCTGAATTCGAGGCCAGCCCGGTCTACAAAGTGAGTTCCAGGACAGCCAGGGCTATACAGAGAAACCCTGTCTCGAGAAAAAAAAAAAAAAAAGATTTAAAAATGAAGAAATTCTGAGAAGCAATAGCAGACAAACCACAAATGACCTCAGGCCTCTATTTCCTTACATACAAGAAAATACAGATCCAAGGAATGCTATGAAATCAAATGCTCTGTACCAATCTTTTAAATTGAAATTTCATGAGGTCTAGTCCTTGATCATGGGTTACATTACTTAATAACATTTCCATGCACATCCATATCATACATTGAGCTTCTGAACTATTATTTACTAGCTGAAACATCTCACCCCTGGAGTAAGCTGGAAAGCCTTCAGTGCCCATGTCAGTAACTACTCAGAATCAATCCACCTGCAATAGGTTTTCTGTAAGGCCTTTGCTTCTGAAACTGGAAGGAAGTGTATCTTATCTCTAGAGACCAAAAGAAAAGAGGGAAGTTACACATGTGTCTATAGAAGACTTTGGTTCAGGAAGAGATACTAACTTTAGCCAATTTCTCTAGAAAAATACAAGGATTTCACATTGAATTCTCTCTCTTAGAAAGCAATGAATTCTAAGTTTAAAATATATTCCTTTTAGAATTGTGGGTATTAAAGCCATGTAATTTCACCTACGTAGATAACAGCTGTAAATGCCTTAGTCAAAATCATTACCCTTCTACAGGTGACTGATGATTTCATAGGTCTTGGAATATTTTTATCTTTTAGCACAATGCTCTACAACATATGGCACAACACACTGACAAACAAAGAGGGTAGAAGTAGTCTGAGATACATATACATATTTATACATGCATATACATGTGTGTGAGTGCATGTGTGCATACATACATATATATGAATACATTACATATGTGGTGAAAGATGTAGCAGGTATGAATACAAAGATATATCAACAAAGTTATGAATTCTTTTACACAATATGGTTCTGTGGATCTTTGCTTATATGTAAAATGTCATGAAAACCCTGAAACAAATTTAAAATCTCACTCTTCACCTCAGAGCATTCTATATATATCACATTAACTACAATGCTCTGTTACATCAAGTAAGATGTAAACTGTCTAACACCTTCTCATTTGGTATATAATGCTACTTTTTTATGTGCAATGGTAACTAACGAGCAATGTCACATGCAACAGCATGCACAGCCCACTTTAGAAGGACGCTTAGAATAGTTTTTAAGGAGTTTCCAGAAGATGAAAACACCCTTCTCCTTTGGCTCTAGGTTCCTTCAAGGTGCAATTTCACTGGAAACCAGTAGTCTGGAAGAAAATTTCCACAAGATTTTAAATGGTAAAATTGTGATTCTCAGTCTGGACATTCCCACCATGTTACAGATTCTAGCATCATGAGTCCTGTTCCCTTCTGCATCTGAATACAGAGAAGCCTGGACACATGGAGAACCACAAATACTCTACAAATGCTTACAGAGCCAGTAAGTCACTATGACAAGAAAGGATAGCCCCACATCTTCCATTCTAGCCCTTACATGTCTACACAGTATAGCGCAAACAAGAAATGGCAAGCCATTTGTGCCTGCTTTCTTTTTTGAACAATATACTGTTTGTTTTAAATATTCAAATCCATATATGCATATCATCATTAAATTTTCTAGTAGAAATGCTTTTAAGTTGTATAGGGCCTTAATTTGTTTGTCTTTAATAGAGGGAAGTGTCTATTTCAGAGACACAAGAGTAGTAAAAAGAATATAATGGCATTAAAAGATGGGCATAATGGAATCAGTATTTTTATTTTTATTTTATTAATAATTTATATGTGTGTGCACTTATGCATGTGTGTAGAGTCCAAAGCTCATCAGAATCACTGTTTCATATTTTGAGCCTAGTCTGTCACTGAACTTTGTGCTCAAATTTAGCTATTGTGAGAATGAGCCTCAAGGATCTCGCTGTCTTCATCCATTCCTTCCAATCCAACAGTGCTGGAGTAACAGGCTCAGGATACCATGCCTTACTGTTTGTTTGCTTGAAACAAGGTTTCTCCATGTAGCCCTGGCTGACCTAGAACTCACTATGTAGAGCAGGATGGCCTCAAATTCAGAAATCCATCTGCCTCTACCTCCTGTAAGCTGGGTTTAAAGGCGTCCACCACCAACTGCTTTTATGTAGGTTCTGGGGCTTTGAACTCTTTATCAACTGAGATATCTCCCCTGCTACTTAAACAATGTGAATTAGAGCCTTCTACATTAATGTCATAGCTATGAAGGTATGAAATTATGAGTCAGAAGGATTATTTAAATGAGACATATTTTATGCCTGTATAAGATGAAGAATGTTTTTAGAGGATTTAATAAAATGCAATGTAATAAGGAATACAATTGTCTTATGACGGATAGACTAAATGGTTCTGTTGACATCATTCGATTTCAGAAACAGTTATACAAGATACCAAATCTAAAGGTCATGTCTAGCATCTAAAGTAGTTTATTTCTTCACATCCTTATCCCCAAAGACCAACATTACCAACACACAATTCAGCAGCACATTGCCCTTGAACATGATCAAAGAATAAGCTACTTGCTTTCTAGAACTAGATGGTTTGCATCCTACCATACAGTCATATCCTCCGAAACGTAAATGGTTCTGTTGAAACTAAAAGTTAATATTTTGACAGAAAAATTGTACGATACTAGTAGGTAGGACGATACGAAAAATTTAATAGTATCTCGGTTTGTAAATACTTACTAATCCATACCAATTGTTTTTACCCGAGTCGGAAAAGTGTCCCTTCAGAACAAAACAATTTCTTCAGTAGAGAGCATCTATATGGAAAGGGAATTCGTATGAAAATCCAGCCCCTCAAACTGAAAATGAACTAGGCATGTTTTAAAACTGAAAATTCTAAGGAACAGGAATTTTAGGTGTTGAATGCACTCTAATTACTCTGTTTTCAAACAGATTTCTGAAGAAGAATAATCGTTGCACCTACATATTCGTTTTTATAAACATTCTTAAGAGATAAGAACTTGCTAAAAAAAATCTTTACTTTTTAAGTAAGAAGAAATGACATTGAATATCAATTTGTATGTATTTTATATATTGTGATGTTGAGGTACCCTAAACTATTCATACTGGAAGAAAAATAACTATGACTGCACCAAACAGTTCATTGATTCATTCATTCTTCATTGGTGCTCAGTGCCCCACATTGCACTAGGCGCTTAATCCAGTAAAACTTGTAAATTCTTTCCTCATTAATTATTTAAGATGAAATTGCAAGAAGAAATGACAATGAATTTAAATCATAGTATAGTTATACTTTTCTTTAAAATTCTATTAATTTTTATATTCAGCAATTATAGAATTAATTAATCCTTTTTACTTTTCTATAGACGAAAATATCAATTCCACATACTTCTGTATTTAAAAAAAAAAAAAAAGGCAAGCCATAAAGTGAGCACTTCAGCCATAAAATGCAGGGTGTAATTGATGTCTCCTTCTCTTATTCATTAAGGTAGCATCACAGTTTTGTCCTTTGCCTTTCACAGAACAGTAACCTGGAGCACTTTCAACGGGATTTTACTTTGGATGAAGTACAGAGCCACTCTCTTGCAAGGAGCTGTCAATTCTTCCTCCATAGCCTGCAGCCTGCATCACTATTATTTTTTGAGAGAAAATGCAATGTAATTCTTAGTCGCCCAGGTCCCTTCAATATTCAGTCATTCCAGCTCTTTATTATCTATCTGAAGGCAGCCATCATAGATGTGCTTTAAGCCCAATGCCTATAGATTTGTTCCAATTTCAGACATTTGGACAATGCGTTGAAATGCTAATACATAACGAACACTCAAAACTTACTATGAATTACTGGATAAGAAAGAGACATAGATGGATGATTTGTTACCACCTGTGAGAACTAAGATGAAGAGCTCTCAAACCACTATGTTAGCAGGGGGGTAAATGAATGGAATTTACGAGTATCTAATGCTGTTTCTCAAGGGCAACCAGTACAGTACAGTCACAATCCATTCCTGCTTTTCCTTCAGAACCTGCCTTAAGCAGGAATTACAGTTCAATAAAAGAAACATAGAAAATAAGATTGTTTTCTCTTGAAGGAAAATTACTACAAATTTATTATCTAACAGATTTGTAGCCCAGAAGACTAACATTGGTCTTAATGGGTATTATCATGGTGTTGGCAAGGCAGATAAGTCAGGTCACCTTCAGGAGCCTCTCAGAAAAATGTTTCCCTATCTGTCCCAACTTTTAAAGTCTGCTTGTATTCTGTGATCATGGATTCCTTCATCCCTGATGCATCTACAAAGCCAGTAGATCCTGGGTTCAAACTGCAAGCATAACTAACCCCCTAAATTAAAGCAAAACAACAAAACAAAACAAAACAAAGCAGAACAAAACAAAACAAAACAAGGCAGCAACAGTCATGTCATTTTACTTCTTATATCCCAGCCCATCTAGCACAATTTTATTTTTGCCTTCCTTCACCAGTATGTACCTACATGTGTATGGTATAGAAGTATGTAAGTATATTTATTTACACATATATGGTCACATGTGTGTGAAGTTTAGGGACAAATGTCCAGGTGGGCATAGTCATGTATGTGTATGAGCATTGAGGCCAGAGACTGAGTATCCTTTTCCATTACTCTCTGTCTTGGTTACTGTTCTACAGCCGTAAGAAAACACTATGACCAAGGCAATGTAAAGTGAAAGTTATTTATTTGGGGTATTGCTTACAAGTTACTCCATGACCATCATGGTGGGAAGCATGCTGGCAGGAAGGCAGACATGGATCAGCAGCAGTAACTGAGAGTTTATATCTGATCTACAAGTTGCAGGTGGGCGGGGAGTTGGGGGACAAGGAGAAGAGAAAGAGAAAGGGGGAGATAGAGAAGGAGAGAGTCAGAGATACAGACAGAGAGACAGAAATTGGGCCGTTTGAAACTAGAAAGCCCACACCCAGTGCCACACCTCCTTCAACAAGGCCACACTTACTTCAAAACAGCCATACCTCCTAACCCTTCCCTAGATGTGGAGTTTGAATGGAGATCAACCATTCAAACACATGAGCTTTGGGGGATCATTTTTATTCAAACCACCACACTGTCCATTTTATATACTGAGCCAAGATCTCTCACTAAAACCAGGGCTTTTGGTCTAGCTAACAAGTTTCCTCCAGCGATTCCTTATCTCTTCCTCCCAAGGTTGAGACTAAAGGCAGGTAGGCCATCAAGTTTGTCTGGTTTTGCATGGGTACTGAGGATCCAACTTCAGTCATCAAGCTGGTACTAAAATGACTATACACAATAGCCTTCTTAATCTGAGAAATTTGTTTTGAATGGTAATGAGAACCATCCAAAGTCTGGATTTAAGAAGAGGAACTACACATAGTATACACACTACTCCACTGTTTAACCAAGAGCCTCTGACAAGTCCATAGAGCTTCCTGACTTCTCATAAAATTCTGCCTGTGAGCCTTGGTGAACTACCTTGTGGCATATGAGATTTCTCTGAGTGACCCATAACCTTTCCCTATTTTCATAAAGGAAAAGATAAATAAAAACAACCACTCTTGGTGGCAGCATAGTTCTTCTCGTTCACTGGGCAGTAGTAGCAATGGACACAACTCTAGATCTCCTCTGCGGGTGACTGAGCATTGCTGATATTTCCTGATTTCTTATCTGTATATTCAACTGACTGCAGATTGAGAATACTCAAGAAGAAACAGCAACTGTACTGAATGAACTTCTGCTCTTATCCTGATCCTTAGATAATGCAGCACAGTAGTATCGGGTATTCAAGTAACTGAGAGACAATTAAATTTATGTTATTTGGAAGCTGGTACTTGAGCACTAGAGATTTTGGTATTGAACAACTCTCATTAAAAGAAAAAGCAACTTCTTTGTATAGAATGGCACTATCAGCCAAACATTTCTTGCAAAGATTTTTTTTTAATTGCATTTCATTTCATACTCTCTTTCTCTGTCTCTCTCTGTCTCTTTCTCTCTTTTTATTTATCTATGTCTTTCTGTCTCTTTCTGTCTCTCTCTGTCTCTCTTTCTGTCTTCTCTGCTCTCTCTCTCTCCCTCTCTCTCTCTCTCTCTCTGTGTGTGTGTGTGTGTGTGTGTGAGAGAGAGAGAGAGAGAGAGAGAGAGAGAGAGAGAGAGAAATGACTTTTGGAAGTTTGTTACCATAAATTGTGTTCCTAGCTCTCCTCTGCAAAGAAATAATTACAAAATCTAAACATCTTGACAGAATCATCTCAGTTTACTGAATCAAATATTAAAGAATCATTACCTTGTGTTTAAGTGTCATTTAAATTTTATTCTATGAAAAATTGTATTTATTTTCTAAGTAATCTGTTTTTTATCAAATGCAAATATAAAGAAAATATTTTTTAAAAGTAAAATTAGCTCTTTGCTAAGTAGCCTGAGATGTTGTGTAATAGAAAGTCCGACACAAGCAGAACAGATGGACCTCAAAGGCTGGTAGAAATGGCTTACTGCTAGGTAAGATTCCTTTCACATTGTCACAGGTAAATGGCTAATAATATAGGCATGTAGGCACAGCAGGATTCAGAAGAAAACAAGTAGACTCAAAAACTGAAAAGGCACAAATAATTAATTAATTTCAGTTCCTTGAAAATATGTAATGTATATGGTTGGGTAATGTACCCCACCCCACAACAATAACATTTTCAGTAGCTGGCTACTAACAGAAAACATTTTCAAGGGGTTGGAGAGATGGCTCAGCCATTAAAAGCACTAGTGACTCTTCCAGATGATCCAGATTAGATTCACAGCACCTACATGGCCTCTTATAATCCTCTGTAACTCTAGTTCCAGGTGAATCTAATGCCTTCCTCTGGCCTCTGTGGGCATTGTATGCACAAAGTATATACACATACATGTATGTAAAAATACACATACACATAAAATAAGAATAAATGAGGAAAACATTGTTAATTTACTTTCCTGCCATTAGTTACAAGACTAAGCTGCTGACTAAAGCTTCAGTGACCACTGGATGGCAGTTTTTCACAGATTTATCTGGATATCTCGAATTCCCCGTAAGAGAAGTACTTAGTATACACAAGGTACAATGGTACGTGTTTGATACATTACGGTTCAAAGATATGAAATGTAGTCATTGAGGATATCAAAATGAGTAAGAGAGGGAATTTGGATTCAACTCAAGAATGTTAGGAGCAGGTAGGTTTATGAAACTGCCTCTTCTCACAAAAAATCCACACATGTAACTCAAAAATAATCATACTTATTTCTTTGGGTAGTTTATAACTTCACTTGTTAATGTGAATTTTGGTAGGAAGCAGAAAAAAACATTTACAAAGAAAGTTACAGTACATGGACGTCTTTAAGAAGTCTTAACTACAATACCAAAAATCATGACCAATCAAAGAAAAAAAAGGAGGTATTGAGTTGCATCAAAGTATAAAACTTTTGCTTTGCAAAAGATGTAGCTTAGAATAGAAAGACAATTCACAAATCCAAGGAATATATTTTCAGAAAACAGACCTAATAAAGGGCTGGTGACAAAAGTAAACACAGAACACTTAAGAATTGCCAATTACCAGTGTCAGGTGGAATCTCAGGGCTGTTTTGATTTGCATTTCCCTGATGATTAGGGATGTTGAACATTTTTTTCATGTGCTTCTCAGCCCTTCTGTATTCCTCAGTTGAGAATTCTTTGTTTAGCTCTGTGCCCCATTTTTTAATGGAGTTATTTGACTTTCTGGAGTTCAGCTTCTTGAGCTCTTTGTATATATTGGATACTAGTTCCCTATCAGATTTAGGATTGGTAAAAACACATGGATACTTCGTTCTTCCTTAGAATAGGGAATAAAATATCCATGGAAGGAGTTGCAGAGACAAAGTTTGGAGCTGAGATGAAGGAATGGACCTTCCAGAGACTGTCCCACCTGGGGATCCATCCCACAATCAGCCACCAAACGCAGACACTATTGCATACACCAGCAAGATTTTTCTTAGAGGACCCTGATATAGCTGTCTCCTGTGAGGCTTTGCCAGTGCCTCACAGTCATCTATAGAATGGAACACAGGGCCCCCAATATAGGAGCTATAGAAAGTACCCAAGGAACCGAAGGGGTCTGCAACCCTATAAGTGGAACAACAACATGAACTAACCAGTACCCCCAGAGCTGGTGTCTCTAGTTGCATATGTAGCAGAAGATGGCCTAGTCGGCCATCATTGGGAAGAGAGGTCCCTTGGTCTTGCAAACTTTATATGCCCTAGTACAGGGGAACCCCAGAGCCAAGAAGTGGGAGTGAGTGGGTAGGGGAGCAGGGCAAGGAGAGAGTATAGAGGACTTTTGGGATAGCATTTGAAGTGTAAATGAAGAAAATATCTAATAAAAAAAAAAGAATTGCCAATTACAAAACAAATCAGTCTCATTAAAAATTGGGCAACAGCTGGGCGGTGGTGGTGCACGCCTTTAATCCCAGCACTTGGGAGGCAGAGGCAGATGGATTTCTGAGTTTGAGGCCAGCCTGGTCTACAAAGTGAGTTCCAGGACAGCCAGGGCTATACAGAGAAACCCTGTCTCGAAAAACAAACAAACAAACAAACAAACAAACAAACAAAAAAATTGGACAACATACCTGAGCAGGCAACTGAGCAAGGGAAATGTGTGGCCAGCAGACAAGTGTGTAAGACGCCTTCAGTGAATTAAGAATCAAAATACTGAAAAAGTACTAATCCCCTAAAAGAATGCTATGAATTAAAACTGAAAATACCAAGTATTGCTAAGGATGTGAGGTCAGTGCGGCCACTCACCATTCCCCAGGAGGCAGAATAGCATAGCTACTTTGGAATACAGGTTGGCACTTTTAAACTGAATTAAATATGCATTTAATTTGCAAAACAATTGTACTCTTTATATTTATCAAAATAAGTTGAGAACTTAAGCTTACACTAAACTTTTCACATGAATATTTTTAGCAACTTTCTTCACAGATGTTCAAAATCAGAAGTCATTAAGATGTTCTTTAGAAGAACATGTTGTATACATTCATATAAAGAATTATTAATAGATGATAAAGAAATAAACAACTACAAAGGAGATTTTAATGCATGTTACTAAACTACATACATGAACAGGCTAGGAAAATCAAAATTAGACAATAAAGAGATCAATGATTTCCAGAGGTTAAAAAGTTAGTGTTTAATCAATAACCATGTCTTTAAAAACTAAAATTTAAACTGGCTATTCATATTCATAAAAATAAACCTGTACCTAAACAAAAGTGAACTCCAAATGGATCAAAAATCTTAATCTAAGATTTGAAACCTGAAAAAATACATGAGAGCAATATACTCATACGCATACAAGAAAAATAAGTCTTAGAAATAAAATGCCCATGAGTACATAAAAAAGAAATAAAACATATGCATGCACAGGCACACACACTTCATATCACCTGGATAAAGCTATTACTGAATGCCTCATAATTTCATATAGAATTTGGGTTCTAGAACTAGGAAGCTGCTTGGAATCTGTCATTACCACAGATGACTAATTATGAAAATTATGTATTTACTGAACAACAGGAACCCAAAGCAGATGCCGGAGAGACTAAGAACTTTAAGCAACAGAATCCGGGAGAAAAGAGAGCAAGTAGAGACAGCATCACTGTTGTCCCCAAAAGGCTAGAATATCATTTGATCACACAGTTTGAGGCTACTGGAATAACCAAAAATCAAGGAAAGAAATGTAAATAAGGAAAAATGAGCTTTTAAGAGAATATATGTGCATCTAAACAGCCCTCAGATTTTTTTTTTTTTTTTAGCCCTCAGATTCTTGACCAATTCTCTAAGTGTGCAGTCACAGATGCAGAGCTTCAGGCTGAGCAAAGTTCTACAGGTGCCCACAGTTAAAGGACATTAGGGTCAAATCTCATCTACTTCAGTGCATATGGGCTACTGTAGCAGCATATCACAAGCCTTATAACCTTATGGTCTGTAGACAGCTATTTTCTTGCTGTGACCTCCTGAGAAGGTTTTATTATATATCGGTGATGCTGTTGAACAAAGAGAATATGGAAGTAATTGTTTTGGACAAGTACAGAGAACTACCGTGAAAAAATAGGAGGAAAATTCATTGGTGACAACTTTCTCCCTCATCTGTCATTAGGAAATCCTGCTGATTCAAACCATGCCCTATCCTTCCTATAATGATAACCTTAAGCTAAGCACTGTTACCACTCTTTCCCCTGGAATGCTATGATGGTATCTGTGGTTAACAATTTCACAAAGCCATTGTCCTAGTAGGGGAAATGAATCTCCACCCCTAAAATCACAGTGTACTAAAGCAGTGGGCTGCCCCTCTAGCTTCAGTTCCTAACATGGAAGGATCACTCTAGCCCACCAGTTTGGATGAATCTCTGATCTTGGCTCATGAAGAATAAGAGAAGGAAAGGTGTAGGAGGGGTTGGGGGACAAAGGAAAAACAGAAGACACAATGGTAGACAGGCAAGGACAATAAATGACTTCTGGGTTGCCTTGTTCTCCCTGAGTTTTAGCAACTTTCTAGGTATAACTAGCAACTGGCTTTGGAACATGCAGTATTCCTATAAAACATTATAGTACAAGTGTTCTAGATAAAAGTGTTCAAAGGAACTGAATGTAACCACTGTGTGTATATCATCTCCTTGAGAATTAATTGGTAATGAAAATACAGTTGGATATTTTTATCATTTCAGAACTTAAAAGATTTCTATAAATCTTTTTCCCCTTTGTTCTTTCTTGCTTGCTTGCTTGCTTGCTTGCTTGTTTGCTTGTTCTCTCTCTCTCTCTCTCTCTCTCCCTTCAATTCTTTCTTTTTCCCAAGACAGGGTTTCTCTGTATAGCCTTGGTTGTCCTGAAACTCACTCTATAGACCAGGCTGGCATTAAATTCACAGAGATTGGCCTGCCTCTGCCTCTGCCTCTGCCTCTGCCTCTGCCTCTGCCTCTGCCTCTGCCTCTGCCTCTGCCTCTGCCTCTGCCTCTGCCTCTGCCTCTGCCTCTGCCTCTGCCTCTGCCTCTGCCTCTGCCTCTGCCTCTGCATCCTGGGTGCTGGAACATTCAACACCACTGTCCAGCCAGAAACTCTTAAATGCAAAATAAAATAGTAAAATAATTGCAGCTGATATGAAAGGGTCTGAAGTTCTACAAAGATTACAAGAAAGGGCTGAGGGCATGACTCAGTGGTAGAGTTCTGGCCTAGAACACACAGGATGCTGTGGTCAAGTCCAATTCTGGGGGTGGGCAGAAGCAACTAAAAAGAAAACAAATTAGTAAAGAAGCTTTCAGAGATAACTCCATCAAAAGTTTATAGAAGTTGGATTTTTTTTTTCTTTTTCAATGAAACTTTTGATGTGGAAGTAGTTCAATGATAGAGTAAAGTTCAATGATAGAGTAAAGTTCAATGATAGAGTAAAGCCCTGGGTTTGACCCTCAGCAGCTCTCCTCTCTCTCTCTCTCTCTCTCTCTCTCTTTCAAACACACATTCAAAGTGGGGAGTAGAGTGAGAGACAGACAGACAGACAGACAGACACAGAGACAAAATGAAAGTCAGAGGAGAAATTAAAAATAGTGAAGCTTTATTTTCTTTATCCAACTAATGTAATCAAAATGAATTGTAATATCAATATCAGTAGTATGTAAGAGAGCAAGGACTTAATAGATCATTGGTAGTTATATAAATAATGACTGAGGGAGGTTTCACATCTATTACAACTCCAATATCTACAACAATCCAAGTGTGTGTGTGTGTGTGTGTGTGTGTGTTATTCTCTATGTTCATTTTCAGTGGTGCTTAAAGCATACTATAAAGTGGAAAAAAGTAAGTTGTAGTAGAGTGTGTTTTGCTGTTATTTATATATTTGTATTACTAGTCTTTCAGGCATATAACTATACATAAGGCATTGAGAATATTTTGTTCTAGTCATATTTTCCCATTTACATGTCACATCAGACAGGACTTTCCTATAGTGGTAAATTGTCCAGGAACAGAAAACAGAAGCCATTAGTCACATAGGCCTCTCTGAGCTAGAATATCCTCTTATCTTTCCATAGTGCATGACAGTGTATCAGCTGCTTTGGAATGCAGTTCCCTATAGACCTGTATTGGAGTCTTTCTGGTATGAAGGAATTGGCAATTGATGGCATGAACATTTCAGCAAATAATATTTAGTGAACAGAGAAAAACTGGCTTATTCAAAAAGTGTCTTATGGAAAGCCTACTTTGCCTTTCTAACTCCTTGGGGAACATTATCCTGAGTTTCACAATCTGACCTGATTACCCTCAATGGTCTAGAATGAACTAGTTAGCTCTATTCCTGCCCTGCATGTAAATTGAGACTGAAACGAATCTCCTTCCTGTCTGCAGATCTGGAAGTGCAACTGAACTAGCATGGGGAGAAGCTGGAGCCTGTGGAGAATCACATGAGCTGAAGTGAAAGGTCCAATCCCCTCCTGTGCTGAAGACTGCAGAAAAGGGACTGGAAAGTTCTCTCAAAAATCAATGTGAGAACGTGGAAATGCTATTTTCTTGAGTATTTTTCAGCTGACATTTCAGAAGTGTGCAGATATGTGTATGCAGTACAATTGTGTCATTGTCCCTAAAACCAGAAAAATTATGACACTCACTGATACAAGTACATACTGACAGATATTTAAATTGTAATTACTATTTTCCACAAATCAATCTGCTTGGTTTTCAAAAGCCATAAAAACTGTGTAGGAAAAAGATAAGACACCGGTGGGAAAAGAAAATAAATTTGAAGTGAACAATTTTAGTTGCATTTCTCTACATTCATGTTTCAAGCAGGATACTTAAGCACTTCTGAGTTTTGCTGTTGTTACTGTTGTCCTGAGAAAAATAACAGGGCAAAGACATAACTATTATCACCTTTGCTCCTCACAAAAACTTTTGATAGTAAATACTGTTGTTTCTATTTTTTTCCTAGTAAGGTATAATCAGGTAAACTGAGGCACAGAGAAGCACCCATATCCCACACCAGCATTTTCTTAAAACATTTTTCTGAGCTAAATGAAATTCAAGAAAATGTTCTTCCTGAAACAGAGGGAAATCTGAGCTGCAACATATCCATGGGCCGATGAGAAGGCCATACTTGATGCTTAATGCAAACCTGAATAGCTACAGCCTGCGTGCAACTCCATTCGGGCCTCTCAACTGTAACCTGTGTGTGAGTGAGTGTGTGGAGGGTGAAAGAAATCTTTATCAGGACACCCACTGGCTGCAGCAGATGCCAGTGTCCTGCAGCAAGGTTTGCCTGCACCCGCCATCCCTGCCGGACTCGGTACCCACAAGGTCGCGTGGCCGCGATCCCACGCATGCGTGGCCAGCCCGGCGCTTACCTGGTGCGCCGGGTGAGGAGGAACAGGGCCAGGAGCAGTAAGGTGGCGGCAAAGAGAAGGCCTAGGAGGGCGAGGGGCCCTGGCGAGGCGGCATCTAGGGTCGTGGCTCCCTGCATCCCGACGCACTGGCGGCTCTGTAGGGAGCGAAGGCTTCTGCACAGTGTCCTCTCTTCTAGACCAGAGGCTGTGGCCTGCCCGCAGCACAGAGCAGAACGTCACAGCGGCCCCCAAAGCTGAACTACAAAGTTAGTGGAGTCCCCTCCCCCTGCCTCCCCCTGACCCAAGCGTTCCGCCTCGCACCGCCTCCCGCTCCGCTCCGGTGACAGGAACCCTGCCAAGGAAGAGGGAAAGGATTAGGATTTTCCCAGATGGAGCCACAGAGGCCTGGGGGAGGGGGGTTTTGTTTTTGAGTCAGTCAGCAGTGAGCTCGCAGAAAAGACCCTGCCTGACTCCCTGCTCTCCCCACCCACTAGCCTTGGAAAGTGGCTCTGTGGCCCAGATCATCCTAAACAGCTGGCAGATACTGCAGTTTGGGCTACCCATTTCCTTCACCACCAGTGTCTACTGTGCTTAGATTGAGGCTGAGGGCATAATATATGCAAAGGTTCACACCAGAGGCAGATGTAATAAGGCAGGCTCTAAGAAGGGCTGCTGACGCACAGCACAGAAAGAAGCCACAGGTAACACCAAGCTATGGCACCAAGTCCACATCCGTGGTGTACAGCACACTGTACAGTCAGAGAAGGGAGACATTAGAAAAGTATCTTTTCATGGGAGCTGCGGTAAGGGCTCAGCAGATACACCTGAAGCATGAGGACAGGAGCCAAACCCTGCCTTAATAGAGAAAGTGAAAGTGGCTGAGGAAGAGACCTGATGTTAACTTCACAGGAGAGTTCCCCTCCCCCACACACCTTTTTCCTGATTACCTAGCAAATATTTCACATGTTTACTCAGCAAATATTTCACGTTTACCCCCAAAACTGACTTAACTTTTAGCAGAATTTCATAGAAAATATCACGATATTCAAGTTGTCTTGTGGGCTTAGTTGATAAATATTTACACTTCTAATTAAATCCTATTCCAAAACCTCTGTCTTCTGCACTGGACAGGATACAGTTTCCACCCTCACCTATCCCTGAACAGTTACTGCAAACAACTTCAAATCTGGTCTCTGTGCCTCTTACAGTTTCACACAGAGCCGTTTTTACCCTGTCTCAATCTCAGAAAGAAAGTGATGAATATTCCATGTGCAATGAGAAGTGTTAATACCAAAGGCTTGAGGAAGAGCCCACTGACCCGCATAAGTAAAGCAAGCAGGTTTTATTTGTGCACATGGGCTCCTTCCTCCTAAGGCTGCGGTTCAAGACGTCAGCATTGGACATAAGGTGGACAAGGTTTTTATAGCCCAGTGGTTTGGGTTTCTGAGTAGGAGTCACTGAGCAGAATATAGCAAGATGGTCATAGCATGATAGCTTTTGGAACAAAAGTACGGTTGCCATTTTCTGGAGCAAGCAGTACAGAGCCATTTGTAGTTAAGGTTGCAGGTTACACATAGCCCAATTCTTAGGAAATAGACATTGAATCATAAAGAAATAAACTCAGTTTGTCTTTACTATAAGATGGCATTCAAACCTAATATGGAGGTAGGTTGGTTCACAGAAGCCCTCCACAATTTGTTTGACACAAGTTACCCAGGGATGACAGTTCCTGTGAACAGCCATGCTGGAGCCATTTTGTTTTTCCATCCCCCGCGCATTCTCCTATGTTTAGGAGTTCCACCCTCCTGAAGATAAAAAGTGCTCTCTCCTCTAAAAGTTTACTTTATCCTCACTTGTCAAGGTCCAGCTCTGTTTCAACTGTTTAAAGGATTTGTGTTTCACTGTTTTAGACTGAGTCTTATGCAACCCAAGTTGGTTTAGAACTCCCTATGTAGACCAGGCTTGCCTCAAACTGGTGATGATCCTATTTCTGCTTTCTAAGTGTTTGCCTTATTTAAATTGCACTCTCCCCACGACATTTTCCAAACTCTACTTTAGTTGTTAGTCATTCTAGTAGTGTTTTCATGTCACCCATTACCTTCATTCTCCATGATATCTGCTATTTCCACATCTGTTTCTCCTACTGTAGGAGGTGAATTCAAGGCCTGAAGCAAAAGAATCATTTTAGCACCACTAACAGCATCCAGGAACAAAGCAGATACCAAATATTGTTTCCAATATTATTTGTTATCTATTCACAATTCACATTTTAACTAGGAAACCTGCATATTTTGTGACATCTGGAAAACCTAGTTTAATTCCAATGTTGTTTCATACTGGAAAGAGCTATGTGGTTATAATACCTACCAGTTCCCTTTAGAAGTCAGCCACAATTACTTCAACATTGGTTTTCAATGTTGAATCTATCTTGTGTACTTTGGACACTTTAATTGGGCCACAGTCAATGGTCAAATCTACAGGAGCAATTACTGCTAGAATTCAGACCCTCCTTGCTTTCAGAACTTTGCTTTTGATTCTCAGATATTTACCCAATCTTGAATAATGGATATTTCCTCCTATGTTTCAAAATGGTGTTTCTAGTTTCCTGTTCAGACTCTGAGTTTCTATTACTTTGGACTAAGCCTATTTTGGTAGATGACTTCTTAAGTGTAAGCCAGGGATGATCTGTGGTTTGTTGGATCTGTAAAAAATAAATAAATAAAATGTCTTCTTTTCAAAGATTATGAGATGAAGTGAACAGAAATTAGTAGTAGATAAAAAACAAAAGAAGAAACTAGTTGATATGTGATTGTGGAGTAACAATGAGAGAATTAAATAATGTGTCCATATGGTTCCAATCTTTTGCTTGTTCCCCAAAGAAAATGATGTAGTAGGGGTTTGGTATATACAGATTCAGGGTTGATGTGAAAGCCTAGTGCAATTGAAACTCACAGGAATCTCTAAGGGTGACCCTAGCAAAGATTCCTAGTAATAAAGAATATGGACCTGAACTAGCCCTCTTTTGTAACCAGATAAGGTTTCAAGTGGTGGGACTAATATATCAACTCAGCCACAAATCCTTCAACCCATGACCTGTAACCTCTAAGCCTGAAAGATAATGGGTAATGGTGGCACAGAACTTATGAGAGTGGCCAATCATTACTAGTACAACTTAAGGCCCACACCACAAGAGGAAGCCTACATCCCTTCCTCTACTGCCTGGATGTCCAGGAAGCAAAGACTGGATAGCCCAGAGACCAAGGATAGACCCAGACATGACTAGCCAAAAAAAAAAAAAAAAAATCCTAATGATATCTTCTATATGCAGTGCCTAGCCCATCATCAACAGACTGGTTATCTCCAGCAACTGATGGGAGCAGATGCTTTGATTCATGCTCAAACATCAGATAGAGCTCAGGTAACTCTGAAGAAGAAAGTGAGGAAGGATAGTAGGAGCTAGAGGGGTCAAGGGCACCAGGAGAGCATGGTCCACAGAATCAACTAAACAGGGTTCATAGGGGCTCACAGAGACGAAAGCTGTACACAAAGCTGTACACAAAGGCTGTACAGGTATGATTTAGGTTCTCTGCATATATGTTATGGGTATTAGCTTGTTGCTTTTGCAGGCGTCCTAACAGTGAGAGTGAGGGCTGTCTCTCACTCTTGCCTGCTCTTGGGACCCTTTTCCTCCTACCGGTTGCCTTGTCCAACCTTGATAAGTCTACCCTTATTCTAATTTGTTGTAGTGTTTGGTAGATATCCCAGGAAGCCTGCTCTTTTCTGAAGTGACATAGACGAGGAGTAAATCCTGAGGGAGAGAAGAGGGAGGAGAAACTGGAAAGAGTTGAGGGACGGAAAATTGCAGTCCAGATGAAGTATATGAAAGAAGAAAAAAAAAAACTCTAAAAAAAAAATAAATAAACATTTGAAGACACAACTGTGGGAAAGGTCGGAGTGGAATCCCACCCAATCTTTTTCTTATATAATAAAGCATCTAAAATCAGGGTTGAATGCTCAGACCTGCAAAGTACTGTCAGCCTTTGACATAAAATATATACTGAGTTACAAATTGTATCAAACCACAAGTTTCTATGACTGTGATGTATGACTTTCTCCCCTTTCTTTTTCTCCTTACAGTAAGTTTCCTGTTTCCTGTTAAACTCTATACCATTACTGGGCAAAAATTATGAAGAAGGGAAAGAGTAGAAAAGGTGAATTGCCTGTTTTACAAACACATCTACTTCTGAAAGCAAATGTCTTATTAAGATGCTGTTAATTACAAGATGGTTATTCCTTATCTGAAACACCTGGGTAAGACAGGACGCATTCTGGAGTTTGGACTTTATCAGACTTTGTAATATTTACATTGTATAGTAAGCTGTCTTGGGGGTTAAAGTATATATATATATATCTCCATATCCTAAGGGTAACACGACAAGACATCACAGTATTTTTAGTAAGCCTGAAAACAGGTTTCTTTCTATATTAATAATCTTTTGAGAATGATATCAACACTTGATCCTCCAACGCACCTACATATAGGTTGTGGTTTCTCAGATGAGAAAAATGTGAAATATTCCCTTGTAGCATGTCATAATGTTCAAAAGTTTCATTTTTTTTTCATATTAGGAATATCCAATGTAAATTCTTTTACATAAATGAAAATCGAGACTCTAAGACATTCAGGGTACCCTTGCTTATTCAGCCTGTGTTTCTGAATGTGACGTTATCTGTCAGAGCTTTGGCAAATGCTTTTACTAAATTAATGCTCTGATTCTTACCTGTTTACCTTCTGTTGTTCATGATTGAGACTGTCCATAGGAACCCCAGCTTCTCCTGTCCAGCTGGCTTCCATGGCCTTTAGAAAACTGGGAGGCTAGTCTTTTTTTATTATCTTTTTATTCTGAAAACAAAACATGTATGAAGCTGCCCTTCTTCTAGGTATATGAAAATGAACTTGTGACAGGCAATCTGTAACTGTGGAAATGATGAAGCTTCCCCTGTCTTCAGAATCAAGCACCTTCTGCTTCATTGGACAAGGGTAGAAATGAGCACTCCAGATGCAGACAATCCTACTGCGGCGTCAGCATTCTGGCTTACTACTTTTGTCCCATGAATTGTAAGATCTGCTGCTTTCTTCTTTCCTTACAGTGGCTATTCAGGTTCTAATCTCAGCTGAATTATCCACAAGTATGAATACTACAGCTGTTAGGCCTGAGTGTATTGCATAGCAAATGATGAGACATTGGAAATGAATAAACCAAATGATTACAAATATCTTAAATTGTAGCCCTACTTCTTATCCTGTCATTTATATCTTTGGTAATATCCTTTATTTTCTTTTTGTTTGGTTTTCTTCTCTCCCCTATAAAGCAAGACTTTATATGCTGAATATTCACCTTAGTGCATGGCACAAATAGGCAGGACAAGCAGAAATCATCAGGCCTTGGGAGGCAGAGACTGGAGGGTTTCGAGTTCAAAACAACCAAACCGAATTCTTGTCTTTAAATAAATCAATGATATAACAGGTAAAAGACTAATGGACAGGCAAAGGTACACAACAATATCGAGTATGGTTCAATTTAAATGTCTGTTTTGAATATAAAGTACAATTGTAGGTAAGATCTGGATATATTATTTTGAAACAGCTTTTTAAAATGGTGGAACAGATGGCTCCTATTGTCTCCAAAGGCAGGGAAGCCTTGGAGAGCTTTTGTTTCTTGTTTAACAGTTTGGCATTGATCGTGCACAGTTGAGGTTTGAATACTCTGGTTTATAGATTCACAATCCCAGATTAACAGTTCATTCTTGTGATCTGACCCAACTTTCCATGCCAAGTCCTGAGACTCATGCTCTCTGTCCTCCACTGACACTGGAGTTTACAACACTTCAATTATTCTCTGAACCTGGATTTCTGAGGAGAGTGTGCAGTTCTTCCTGCATGTGTTACTCAGAAACAACCACTCAGTTCCATCCTGCTCCATGGCCACCTCTGTTCACTGGTGGAACAATTTATAGGTCGAAAATATTTTCTTGGGATTGGGCTGAACTGATGCTCAGAAAAGTGCTAATTAAGCAAAATAATGTATAGAGACTCTGAAAAGATAATTAAGTTTATTGTAGAATATCAGAGCATTGCAAGATGAGTCCACATGTCAGTGGCCTATGCAGAGAATTAAATACAATGCTGAGAACAATAACCTTTAGCTACAGTGATTGAAAACAAAGATGTCATGCCAAGTTCACAAAGTTGTGTAGCTATACTTTGTGTGTATGTATATGTTTCTGAGAGTTTAGAAGCTTTTGTGAGCTGTTCCTGTTAAGAAGCAACCATTCTCCAAGGAACTTTGTAAAGCTCACATAACTACTGGGAGGTATGTTAGAATTCTAACCTCCTGAAGAAATTTCTTAATTTATATTTAAGTTCAAATTTCAATTGCAATGATAAAATACGACTACCAAAAGCAACTTTCACTTCACCTTCCATATAACAGTCCATCACTGAGGGATGACAAGTCAGAAATCAAGGCAGAGCAAGAACCCATTGGCAGGAGCTGATGCAGATATAATAGAAGGGTACTGCTTACTGGCCTCATGGCTTGCTCAGTCTACTTTCTTATAGATACAAAGACCAGGTGCTCAGGGGTAGCACTGTCCACAGTCATCTGGACCCTCCACATTAATCATCAATCAAGAAAAAGTACCAGAGGCTTGTCCACAGGCTAGTCTGTGGCCTTTCAATTGAATTCAATTTTAATTGAATTACTTCTTCCCAAATGATTCTAGTTGTTGTCAACATGACATAAAAGTATGCATTATTTTATTTAGAATTTGACAAAGAATGGCCTTGTTTTAATTCTGACAAATTTCACAGATATTACTCAGAGAGTACTCAAAATTTAATATATCTTGTCCTCTTGGATTTTATGCATGTAGGATTGTTTATTGATAGCACAGTTTAGTCTTTCTGACTCTTTTACTAGATTTTCATCTTCAAATATCATATTTCTCTTAGCTTTTAAATGAAGAACAATTCAAATCACATGTTTTAGTCCCAGCAATTAACATCTTTATGACAAATTGCTATTAATAATTTCTTTTGAATAATTGTCCCATAACATTTTCAAAATGTAATCATAGAAACTGTAATCATGTAAGCAACAATTTGGTTATATGTTTTATATATATGATTGTAACAATTTGTAATCATATAATAATTTTAAATAAATAATATTGATCAGTTTCCCTTTCATAAATGTAAATAAATACCAAGAAAATAAGGAAGAAAGAAAGGATGCTGTATTCACAATGACTGGTTAATCAAAACACTCAGGAGTGGCAGGTGTCAGTCAGCATGTATTCACAATGACTGGTTAATCAAAACATTCAGGAGTGGCAGGTGTCAGTCAGCATGCATTCTTTCTGCATTTATCAATAGCTGTTTCTCTAGCCTTGCTGTGTCTTTCCCTGACTTTGCCCTTTATATTACTGGCTGGCTTCTTAGCCCTGACAGGTAAAAACTCTTAACTGTGGCTTATCAGAATTCCTTCTTTTCTCCTCTTAAGTGTTCTAAGACCTCAAATGGTTTTCTCCCTTTTCTGTCTCTTTGTTTATTTCTCCTTACTTGATTTTGAAATATCTAGAAACCAGCACCAAGTACAGCTGACAATCATGAAAAATGCAAGCCCTTTAGCATTAACCTCCAGTACTGGCTAGTTTTGTGTGTCAGGCTGGAGTCATCACAAAGGACCTTCAGATGGGGAAGTGCCTCAATGAGATCTAGCTGTGGGGCATTTTCTCAATTAGTGATCAAGCAGGAAGGGTCCCTTCTGGGTGGTAGCATCCTTGGTAGTCTTGGGTTCTATAAGAGAGCAGGCTGAACAAGCCTGGGGAAGCAAGCCAGTAAGAAACATTCCTCCATGGCCTTCGCATGAGCTTCTGCTTCCTGACCTGCTTGAGTTTCAGTTCTGACTTCCTTAAGTGATGAACAGCAGTGTGGAAGTGTAAGCTGAATAAACCCTTTTCTTCCCAACTTGCTTCTGAGTCATGAGGTTTGTGTAGGAATAGAAGACCTTACTAAGACAAATTGGTACCAGCATAGTGGGGGTATTCCTGTGACAACCTGACCTTATTTGGGCGAGGACTGTGGAAGAAGGATTTGGAACTTTGGGCTAAAAATTCTATTAAGAATTAAGAGCTCTTTGGAATGTTGTGTAGAATTTTGGATGATAATGTTGAGAACAGTGCAGAAGATGGAGGCCTGGCTTGTGAAATTTCATAGGGAAGATTAAAGACTCCTTTTCAGGGCCATTGCTATTTTGATTGTGAAAAGTCCATGATTCTGATTAGCTGGGGCTGAAGAATCAGCTGTGATTAACAAGATACCAGAACTACTAAAGCAAAACTTTTAAATTACTGGTTCTATTGGTGCTGGTTAGCTGGAGCTAAGAAATTAGTGGTGATTAAGAAGAGACCAGCATCATTATGGTGACATCTTCTGGGAAGTGTTTTCTGAGAGCACAAAGGCTGTGTTCCAGAGATAGCCAAGGTTATACTCCTGCTGCAGTGGGACTTGGTAATGTGTAAGGGTCACCCAGGTGGTACTGGTTTTGAAGGCATGAAGGGGTCATGCAGAGCAGCTGAGGTCAGGGAAGCACTGTGAGAGGCCATGGAAGGCCATTGGTGAAGGTGCAGCCTCTGTTGCAATTAATGGCTCAGGACAGAAGAGGTCATGAAAAGAGTTGAGGCTTATTAGTGATGTGTTTGTGTGTCAAATTGACAAGGGATCAATTGGACTGGCTGGTTTTGTGTCAACTTGACACAAGCTGGAATTATCACAGAGAAAGGAGCTTCAGGTATGGAAATGCCTCCATGAGATCCAGCTGTAAGGCATTTTCTCAATTAGTGATAAAGAGGGAAGGGCCCCTTGTGGGTGGTACCATCCCTGGGCTGGTAGTCTTGGGTTCTATAAGAGAGCAGGCTGAGCAAGCCCGGGGAAGCAAGCCAGTGAGTAACATCCCTCCATGGCCTCTGCATCAGCTTCTGCTTCCTCTCCTGTGTGAGTTTCAGTTCTGACTACCTTAAGGGATGAACAGCAATGATGAAATGTAAGCTGTATAAGCCCTTTCCTCCCTAACTTGCTTCTGGGTCATTATTTTTGTACAGGAATAGAAACTCTGACTAAGACACCTCTTATATACCATTAATGTTTCATGTCCCATTTGCCACTCTCAGAAAAATTGATCAGGCAGCGCATGCCAGAAATAACTTACTAAGATTATGCTACTATGGAATTACTTTAGGTAACATTGACTGTATTTACCAAGAAGCAGAATAAGAGGTTTACAGTGGGAATTTGGTGTTCTGTTCTGGGTAGGAGCTAAAGAAATGACCACTGAAGTGAAATTTGAAGGATCACATAAAGAAATGTCAACATACTCTGAAGAGTCATAGCTGGTAAGCATGTAGATCTCTTATAGTGACCTACAGAGAAAGTGAGAATCTGTGCATATCCAATAGCTAAGCTGGGCTGTGAAGGAGCAAACTGAAGAGATTTATATGAGGCCCAGGTCTGCACATTTGAGTCTAATTAAATGGTGGAAGATTGGGGAAGCTGTCAGTCAGTTGATGAACAGAAAGGCTAGTTAGACATGATAGGCAGAAGGAAAACTGGAATGATAGCTAGTTTTATGTTCATTTGATACAAGCTAGAGTGATTTNCAGTAAAGAACATCCCTCCATGGCTTCTGCATCAGCTCCTGCTTGAGTTCCAGTCCTGACTTCCTTTGGTGATGAACAGCAGTATGGAAGTGTAAGCCGAATAAACCCTTTCCTCCCCAATTTGCTTCTTGGTCATGATGTTTGTGCAGGAATAGAAACCCTGACTAAGACAGTGATGTTATTAGAAATCAGGCTGAGCAGCCCTTAAGGAGCCAGCCAGTAAGCAGGACCCCTACACTGGCAGCTTCAGAACCAGTTGTTGTCTATAGGTCCTGCTTTGAGTTCCCTCCCTGACTTTTCTGGGTGATGGGCGACTACTTTTCCTCCCAAGAAGATTTTTGTCCTTGTGTTTTATCATAGCAATAGAAACCTTAACTGAGACACTCAGCAAGTCAAGACACAGAGGGAAGTGTCATGTTTATATGCTTAGAGCCAAATAATCTTCCAGTTTCATCACTGGCCTCATTAATTCATTTCATGAATTTGCAATTATCTAGGTGTGAATACAGTTAAGACACCCATCTTTAGGAATTATTTACATGTCTTGAATTTTAAAAAGAGATGTATATACTCTTATCTATTTCTAAACTGACAATGAAAATTATAATCTTAAAATAGGTTCAAAGAGGATTACTGGCATATTTTAGCTATTGATAGTTTATAATAAAATTGGATTATCACCATTCTTCATGTATCAAGGAAATGTGGTCTAAACACAATGGCAATTTCCTGACCACCATTATTAATTTTAAAATACAGGAGTAAGCTCTTCACAACCAGAAATTTTACATCATTCCATTTTCTCCTTGAACTCATATTTCCATCCCATTTCTCCCACAACACTTTATCCTACCATAATATACTTGTATGCTTGGAGAGTTTTATTGACAATATTTTATATCTTTCTGTAATAAAATTTTGTATATAAATTGAAATTAATTTTTTATATTCTCTGTTACCATATGACCAATTATCATTTTATCTGGCTAAAGGTATTTTTATAATTAAAATCAACACATAATCAATCAAAGAAATGTCAATGTATTATAGAGACTGATAAGTAAACCTCATGACCTAAGCTCAGTTAGAAATGCAGGTTTTGCTAATGTTTATACATATGCATGGGCACTTATATGTGTCATTCTTCTCTGACAAGGAGGAAATGGATTCCTTCATCAGTATATTTTCATTTGGTTAGTACATCTCTATATACCCAGTCTCACAGCCTGCTTCCCAGTGGAGTCTCACACTCTGCACCGGGCAAATATATAGATGTCTTCTCCTACTGTTTAGGCCTCTTCTGTTGTGCTTGGTTTCCTACTTCCTTTCTCTCTGTGTAGTTTGCTCTCTTCTGTATATAAACGCCTAGAAAAATCATGCAAAAAGGAAGTAAGGGAGAAAGAGAAATACTTTAAATGTCTTTTATTAATGCAAATGAGTGAGTTACATTGGCAAGATAGAAAAAGCATTAGAAAATATGGTTCTTTTTAAATTCTGTTTTAATTTTTGCTTCAATACAATATTTTATCTTTGAAATATTAATAAAACCAACTCTTACTTAGATTAAATGTATAGCTTACTTTTTATCTTTTATTGTTTGACAAATTCTAGACATACATAATTTAATCCACTCCGAATTCACTCCTTCTTTTCCTCCAGACAATTCCCCAACATGCCCTCCATGCACCTGCACGTCCTCTCATTTTGGTAAACCCATAGAGTCCAGTTGAAATCCAGTTGTTGCTTCCTGCCAGACTGTTGATAAATCCTGTCAGCTTGATCTTATGCAGGTAAGCAGAGCTGCTGTGAGGTATAGCAGCCTGTCCAGGAGACTGCATAGCACTCTCCCATATCCTCTGCTCTCACATTCTTTCTGCCTCTCTCCCCAGAATATCCTCTAAGCCTTGGGTTGTGAGTTCATACAGATATGCCATTTGGGACTGAACATTTACCAGGTATTTTATTCTCTGCCCTTTGACCAACTGTAAGACTCTCTATGAATTGTCCACCTTAGAAAGCAAAAGATCCACAAATGTGAGTCTGAACACAGATATTTAGTAGGCTGTTTGCCAGCATGTCCATGTAGAAAACAGCAGCAGTAATTTTCTCACTAGGGCCTATGACTTTCCAAACAGTGAGCTCTTGACAAGATTTATACTACTGGGTATAGATTCTTCTTGTGGAGCAGCCTTCAGATCCAGACAGAAGAAATGTAAATTTTTAAAACTAAATGGCAACATGCACTTTTAGGTGTTTTAGTATACTTAATTCACCCATATAGTTAGTTGTATAACCACATCCACTGGATGATATAGCCACAAATGCTTTGTGCATTTTTGTCTTTGCTCTAAAATTGCTCCGAAAATAGATGCAATTAGTTAAGCTGCTTAGCTTATCTGTCTCTGGAATTGCACGTGTTGTTGTTTCAGGTATACAGACAGCATAATACTCTGCGTAAGCATAAGTAATAATGTTAGTTTATTGAGTAAAAGAGTTTTTTCCTACTATAAAAAAGAAAGAGGAATGCATTGAAGGTGGCAATGTCCATGACAGGTTTCTACTATGAACTGACATCTGACTCTGATTCATTGTGCTATGAGAAACATGACTTTGCTTTTCTTAGTCTGAATTTATTAGTCTGACGTCACTTTTACAGTGTTGCTTTGTATCATTTTTTGTCCTTTTTCCTTTTGTTTTTCTCTCTCATACAATAACTACTCAGATCATCCAGCTTTCCTTGAAAAAAAGTTCCATAATGCATAACCATAGTCATGTATATTTATTTAAAGCCAATGATGTAATATTTTTATGATTATAATTAAGAGCTACCATAATTTTCAGAATTATAAAAAAAAACCCTGTTTTTTCACAATTGCATCTAAACAGGTATTATTTACAGTCTGACACATATCTAGGTGATATTCTCACTGTAAAGCATATTACATAGGAAAATATTCAATTACTTACCAGGTCCTGTAACTTGTAACATCTACCATTGTGTCCTAAAAGTGTCTAATGTGAATGAAATGGTCTGGAGTAACTGTGGATGGTTAAAAGAGGGTAGAGTCCAAGAAATTAGTGAGAGCTGTTATTTCACTGTGCCTGTGGATATGAAGTGTTTTGTACTTTTATGCCCTTTGTTAGATGCCCCATGGATGTGACGTGTTTTATGTCCTTTGTTAGATGCCTAGTTTTCAGGTTTTGTTGATGGATTCTGGTGGGGTCAGGCAAGGGTTCCTCTTAGTGACCATTTCAGTCATTCTGGGAATGCAGAAATTGACATTAAATGGAAGCTGTGTGCTCACTCTGTATTTTCCATGTTTACCAGTAACAAATTTCAGGCATTGAACTAGTACTACATTTCTCAATTTGAAGCTCACTTTAGAAACTGTTTTGTTTTCTCTGTCCTTAGCATTTTATGTTACATGCTATGTCACTGCTGATTGATAGTCACTGTTACCTCAGGTGACACTTTACCTTCTGTGCCAGTCTGTCTTGATTTGCAATCACACAGGAATCTGTCCAGGCCTCCTTCCACCTGCTCCAGAACATGCTTGGTTCTTGGTGTCACCCTTTCCCATGATGTACCTTGTCAGGCAGTACTTGTCTCTCCTCTGCTTTAGAAGTTGGTCATTTTTCAGGAGATCTTTGGGTTCAGAATTCTTTTTTTTTAATATTTTATTTATTTATTATATGTAAGTACACTGTAGCTGTCTCAGACACTCCAGAAGAGGGCATCAGATTTCGTTATGGATGGTTGTAAGCCACCATGTGGTTTCTGGGATTTGAACTCGGGACCTTCGGAAGATCAGTCGGCACTCTTAACCACTGAGCCATCTCTCCAGCCCAGGGCTACATAGTCTTAAAACAATTTTTTTTTTTTTTTGCATGTGCCACAGTGTGTCAGTGGACATTGAAGGACAACTTTTTGGAAGTTGCTTCTCACCTTTCACTGTGAAGATCTGGAGGACAGAGTTCAGATTGTCAGGCTCAGAAGCAATCTTCTTTATTAGCTGAGCCATCTTGGCCCTGCACTCACTTCTCTTCGGTATTTATCCAGTAATGAGACTTCTTGATATGGCCCTTAGCTTATATCAGGTGAATGTTATAAATCAGGAGACGTTTGAACACTTGCTGGGAAAGTTCTTCCTACCTCCCCTACCCTCTACTGTGGTGGCTCACAGATTTTTGTCTTCATAAATGTCATCTTGTTCAGATGAACAGGTGCTGAGACCATCTTTTACATTTGATATGCCATTAGCAATTTCCCCCATTCCGTCTTCCACCTCTATAATACAGTCACTTTTCTGTGATTACCACAACAGTCCTGATTTGAGTTACTAACTCTCACCCGCACTATGACAGTTGCTTCCTAACTGGCCTCTCCTTCTGTGTCTTGGATCCTCTGGTCCTTTTTATATCATAGCAACAGATTGAAAATTTCAAAACATTAGTCAATCAGTCCAGCTTAGTCTAAATATCTCAAAAAATTATGTCATTTACCACTCATAACTTTCTGTGACTCTCCATCTCACTGTGAAACACAGCTCAAAGGCTAGCAATGATTTATTTAAGACTTCTACTTCTATAGCATCTGGCTTCTGCTCTCCATCCCTGATCCTTTGCTGTTCTTTGATTTGACAATCTAATTCCTTGCTATGAACTATGCCTGGAATGCCCTTCTGCTTGACAAATTCTTCTCTTGGTAAATGTTACCTCACCAGAGAAACCTCTAACATACCTTTGATCCTTCTTTTCAACTTCCTACCTTCTCTCCATCCCTTTCTTNCAGCCTCTGGAGTGCTGGGAATTCAGGCATGAGCCACCTCAATGACTACCACCTCTGGCTTTTACTAATTCCATATTTTCCATTTAGTCAGTGTTCTCTGATACACATTAATACCTACATTTGTTAGCTTCCTTCCCCTTCACTAGAATGTAACCTTTATGATGTTATTGCTTTTTTTATTTCCTGTTGTAGCTTTCTTTTTTTTTATTTGTTTTTGTTTTTGTTTTTTGGTTTTTGGTTTTTGGAGACAGGGTTTCTCTGTATAGCCCTGGCTGTCCTGGAACTCACTCTGTAGACCAGGCTGGCCTCGAACTCAGAAATCCGCCTGCCTCTGCCTCCCGAGTGCTGGGATTAAAGGCGTGCGCCACCACGCCCGGCCTGTTGTAGCTTTCTTAATCTATAAACAAGAAGATAGAGACTCTTGATATTTTCTTTTACGTGTTGTTCCATTTGGTGAGCTATATTGGATGCTGAAGCAGTAGTTCATTGTGAGTTCATCTGAGACCAGTGGAGGGTGCATAATGAATTCCAGACCAGCCTAAACTACAATGTGAGACACTGTCTAAAGAGTGGTGAATGAGCTGGGCAGTGGTGGCAGATGCCTTTAATCTTAGCACTTGGGAGGCAGAGGTAGTCAGATTTCTGAGTTCAAGGCCAGCCCGGGCTACAGAGTGAGTTCCAGGACAGCCAGAGCTTCACAGAAAAACAAAATACTTTAAAAAAAAAGTGTGTGAAGTGTGTGGTGTATGCCAGCCCCATGTTGTAGAATGCACCTTTAATCGGGAGGCAGAGGCAGGTGGAGTAAGGAGGAAGAGGCCAGTCTGGTTTAAATACCAAGTTGGGCAGCCAGGGATACACAGTGAGATCTTGCTTCAAAAAAGGGGTGGAGGTGGCTAGTGGGATGGATCAGTGGGTAGAGGTGCTTGCTGCTAAGCTTGATGACTTGAGTTCAATCCCCAGGACTTACATGGTGGAAAGAGAAAATGGACTCCTGCAAGTTGTCCTCTGACCTCTGCATACATGCATGATATGTATGTACTAATCCTGTACACAAATAAATAAATAAATGTAATAACACCTTAAAAGCCCATTTGGACACTGAGAAAATATTCCGTTACTGTCCAACCCAGAGCACTGCCAGTGAGTATTAAGAAAGACCACACTCTGCGTACCCTGACGACTGTACTCAAGGCTCTCTCTGCTGCTGGCTTTCTGTGGAGGCGACCCAAGAACCACACTTCGAATCCCATTTACTCACTCGATTATTTTTTCCTTCACGTTTTTCTTTTAGATGTATTTGAGAAAACATGGCTTTTTATTTCATTTTGATTACACCATTCTCTTTGTTTCCTTTGAGAGTAAACTCCATAAAGAGACTTTGGCTGTTGTTGAAAATTGTGCTTCTGGCCCTAAGAGAACAGTGCCTGTCATTTAGCGGGCATCCAGTTGACATTGGCGGGGTGGAGAAATGATCTGAGTGCTTCCCCCATTTCAGGTGCTATGGAAAGTCCTTTCATCAAAAATGAATGCAAGAGGCATTGTTAGCCTTAGGTAATAGCTAAACTATCAGAGGCTTCATGTGGTGGTGCAACTTGCCCTTGAGTGTCAGAGCTGGAACCTGAACACAGATGAGTTGAATACCTCTCTCCATTCATCCCTGGCTTTGTCACCAACCAGCCAGATGGGGTCTAGTAATGAGTTCATCATGTTATATATAGCTACACTGCAGCTTCCTTTTCCTCCCACTCTCCCTCCTTTGATGCTAAGGGTGGAGCCCACAAATTAGGGAAGAAACACTTAGTGAACCCCACCCACTAAGTGTCTCTCTTTCTCCCTCTCCTTCTCCCTCTCTCTCTCTCTCTCCCTTCCTTTCTTTCTTGTTTTATTTATTTTAAAATTTTTTATGTGTACTAATGTTTTGCCTGCATGCAAGCACTCAGGTACCTACTGGAGACCTTGAAAGGAAGTTGGATCCCCTGAAACTATAGTTACAGATGATCGTGAGCCCTGGCAGCAGGTTTTAAATCCCATCTTTCTGAGCTGTTTTTCCTTGACCTGATGTTGTATCGAACATACCATGTATGTAGATCTACATGTAGACAAAATTTCAGGGCTGGCTGATTACTTAGCTATCTTGGTTACCCAGTCCCTCTTGATTTGAAGCAGTAACAGAGGAATGTAGGAGCTAAGGAAAGGAGTAGAGTGGTGTTGAACACAGTCTTCCCAGCAAAATGCACATCTTTATCAGATTGGCTGTCGTCACTTGCAGGGGTCTCTCAGGCTTAGGCCTATGGACTGTTGACCTTCACTCAAAGAAGGCTCATTGGATCCTCACCAGAGATTCCTACCACTCTAATTTATATGTGATTCTTTTTTAATTACATGTCACTTTGGAATCTCCTGGAAGGTGCTATAGTGTATGAGCTGGAGAAAGTTTATTGAAGAAACACTCCATGTATACAGTGATAGAAAAGCCATCATCTATGCTAGGTAAAGAGTAGCTAATTTTTTTTTCCTTTGGGGCTGGCCACCCATGCTGTATAAGCCCAATAATGTCATTGGTTCCCCCAAAGTAAAATAATATTTTTGCTTTATTGTTGAAACCTTGTCAGGTAGGTGTAAATATTGTTTTATATCCCCTAAATACCCAAGAAATGAATTCTTACAACATAAACATTTGTCAAGTTACTAGATTATATCATAAGGTTATGTTATATAGTTGATATAGACTATCAGATTTGTGAAATGATGCTCATATGTTGATTTAATCATCTGTACATGCCTTTATCAGAATGCTTTCAATCATTAAATTATGTATGGTAGAATCATAATGGATTTATGTTTTTTTTTTACTTAAAATATTTACTAACAAGTACTAACTGTACATATTAATCAGGTTTAGAATGCCATTTCCAGGTATGCCTGAAGTACATCATGACCAAATCTAAACAACCTTTTAAAATTAGAAGTTAATAAAAGTTAATAAAATTTAAATGCTAATGTCCACAGTTTTTCTCTTTTAAAATGCTTCTATTGTGTATATTCATTATGTAAAGTAATCGATTTTATAACAGCATTCCATTAAATTTCATCATATACTTTAACCATATTCCCTCCTCTTAATCCTCTTTTGTTCTTTCTACATTTCTCCAAGTTGGTTCTCTTTTTCTATTTTCATGTTTGTGTGTGTTTATTGTATATATATATGTCTACATGTGTATTTGTATGTATATCATTTGTGTGTGTCAGAGTGAAAACTTTGTGTCTGCAGGTATCAAAATGTAGGTGCTAGAAACTGAAATATATCTTCTAAAAGTGCTACAAGAACTCTTAACTTCTGAGCCATCTTTCTAGACCATTTGGTTTTGTTTGTGTAGAGAGCCGCTCTGAGCACTGACAGCATTAACCATTTAGAAATGGCGCTGGCATCCGGCATTCTCACATATGATCCTTGGAATGTGCTTTGTCCTGGGGGAAAAGTGCGCGAGTCACAGAGTCCATGCCCGGGACGATTTGGGTTTATGGCTTTGCAGCCAATCCTATGGGAACACGCTGCCCTAGGGCTACCTCAGGGGATATAAGAGGCCGAGCCCTCCGGGGGCTCTCTCTCTGCTACTCTCTCTCTTTCCCTCTCTTCGCTCTCTCTCTCTAGCTCTCTCTCTTTCTTCCTCTCTCTCGTTCCTTCCCTCTTTTAGATCATCTTCAATAATAAAGGATGCCACAGACGTTTCCTTGCGTGTGTCAGTGTGAATTCTTGCAGGTGAGAACACACGCGTTCTACATGTTTGTTTATTTGTTTAACAATTGGCATTCTGACAGAGGTGTGATGATCTCAGTGTTAAGTTTGATTTGCGTTTCCCTACTAGCTAAGCATGTTGGGTACTTTACTCTTATTGTTGTTGGTTTTTATTTTTTTATGTGTCTAGTTCCATATTTTACTTTCTTTTTGAAAAACTATCTTCTCCTTTCATTTGCTCATTTACTGATTGAATTATTTTGATATTTAATTTTTTGAGTTCTTTGTATATAATAGATGTTAATCCTCTGTCATACACACACACACACACACACACACACACACACACACACACACACACACATTCTTTTGCACCCCTTATGCTGTATAAGCCCAATAATGTCATTGGTTCCTCTACATAAAATCATATTTTGCTTTATTGTTGAAGTGTTGTGAGGTAGTTGTAAATATTGTTAATGTCCCCTACCCTATTCAGGGAAGTAATTCTTACAACACAAACATTTGTCAACTTACTAGATTATATCATAAGGATATATATATATATATATATATATATATATATATATGAGAGAGAGAGCACTAAAGAAGATTTTCTGACATTCCCTGATCACTGTCTTTGTTCTACTGTGTAAAACAATAGAAGATACTTTCGTGGAATTGCTTTTTGTCTATTTTTGAAGTGTTCTATCTACTGAAGCCTTTTTTGCCCAAGCCTATATATTGAAATGTTTTCTTCTATGCAGTTTTGGAGTTTTGGATCATTGACTCATTTTAAATAGATTGTTGTATAATGTGAAAAATGAGAATTTGCCAAAAAGATAAATCACAGAAAACAAACTAAAAGGGAATTATAGTGGTAGAAGAAGTCTGGTTGTCTTCTATTTGCTTTGGGCAGTACCAAAGGGTAGAAAGTAAGGTTTTCTCACTACATATCAGAATTATGTGATCAATGTTTGTCATGTGATGCTTGAACTCTAAGTGACTCTCAAAAGTTTTGTTTCTTCAGTATTTTTTTGCAGTTTTCAATTATATTCAGCAAGCTTGTATTGTTAAGATTAATTTAAAAAACACTTTAAAATTATGTGTGTAGATAAATGGATAGAGAGAAATTTTCTTATCTCAAGTATAAATAATTTAATCTGGCTTATGTCAATTAAAGTGGAGGAAGAATTTTAAGAATATCCATGTTAGGAATAAGGAATATTAGAAGGAAACATTCCAAATACAAAAGTGGCTGGTGGTTATACATAAGAGGCAAACATATAGTTTATATTTGTCTGCATTTTCCAAAGTCTCTGTTGTTAGCGTGTGTTACTTCCATTATTAGAGAAAAGGATCCTATATTAGTTGTTCTTACATTGCTGATATAAAACCCTATGACTAAGGCAGGTTCTGAAGGAGAAAAGTTAGTTGGGCTTAAAGTTCCAGATGGACTTATCTGTCATGGTGGGGAAGCATGTCAGCAAGCTGGACATGGCCTAGACCAGGAAGCTCAATGCTCACACCTTGAACTCCAGACACCCAGTGGAAGTGAAGGAAGATTTTGCTCTGAAAACCCACTCTTGTGACATAGACCTCCAGCAAGGCTACGCACTTCCTAAGCCATTCCCAATAGCATGAAGAACTGGGAAGCAACCAATTTAATTCAGGAGTAGATGGGAGATATTGTCACTGAAACAATTATAGATCCTTAGCGGAATTTTGAAGGACATTTCATATCTCTAGTTTCCTGGTTCTGATTTCTATCAACTGACTGTTCCTTTTTACACCAAAGGAATAAGTAAACAGACTGTGAATACAGGTAGCAGACTGTTTACTTAGTATATCTGAGGTTCTATGTTAGATCCCCAACATTGCAAGAAAGAGGAGGTGGTAGAGGAGGACAAGAAGGAGGAGCAGCAGCAAAAAGAGCAGCAACAAGAACAAGAACAAGAAGAACCCAAACCTCTGGTTTAGAAATAAGTAAAAAGTCTGAAACTGTTACTATACAAAATCAAAATGATGAGGAAAAAATAGCATTACATACACTATTTAAGAATGCAGCACGACTTGGTTCAAGTTTCTCACGCCAGGGAAAGATCTTTCCAACCTGCTTACTCATCCAGCTTCTTCTCTGGAAACAAAATTCTCCCCCAAGCCTAGAATTTCACATTTCAAATTCGCTTGTAAACATGGATATGCCCATCAGTTCTTTATTTCAATGAGATTAATTATTGTGTTGCTTTTTTTCAAGCATTTCAGTTTGCTGTAAGTGTGAGGTATTGATGTTGCAGCTAATTTGGAGCCTGGGATTTGTTAAGGAAGGTGGAATAAATCTTGAGAAAGCCAGCCCTTGGGAAGATGGTCAGGGAGTATGCCCTGGAGAAGTTAAAGGAGGCCCTGGAGAAGTCTAGATGAGTAGTAACACTAGGAAAGTTTCTCAACTACTTCTAGGTGTTATGAATATACAATATACCATATAGGCTTTGTGTTGAAGCCTTGGGCCTCAGCTTCCCTAGTGTCAGTTTGGGACATAATGTAGCAGAAACTTGAAAGTTTGAATCAATCAACCTCCCCTCACCAGTGTCTCTCTCTCTCTCCCTCCTCTCCTCCCCATTCCTCTGTCTTCTCTCTCTCTCCCTCCCTCCTTTCTTCTGCCTCCCTACCCTCCTTCCTACTCACTATGGAGAGAAACACTCCTCCCTCCCACTCTAACATCTTTAGATTCTGCTTTACCACAGGCCCAGAAAAAATTGGTCCAGCACTCCTCCATGGCCTCTGCATCAGCTTATGCCTCCAAGTTCCTGTCCTGTGTGAGTTCCTGTGCTGACTTCCTTTGGTGATGAACAGCAATGTAGAAGGGTAAGCTGAGTAGACTCTTTCCTCCCCAACTTGCTTCTTGGTTATGGTGTTTTGTGAAGTGATAGAAACCCCAACAAAGACAAATTAGTGCCAGCATAGTAGGGTATTCCTGTGACAGTCAAACCATGTTTTTGGGAAGGACTTTGGAACTTTGGGTTGGAAGAGCCATTGGGATGTTATGAGCTCTGTGGCATGTATTGTAGTAGCTTGTAAGATAATGCTGAGAAGAGTGCAGAAGGAGGCCTGGCTTGAGAAATTTCAGAGGGAAGAATAAAGACTCTTATCAGGGCCATTGCTGTTTTGATTGTTAAGATTCTATGGTTTTGGCTACCTGGGGCTGAAGAGTCAGCTGTGATTAATAAGATAACAGAACTACTAAAATAATACCTTTGCATTACTGGAACGATTGATGGTGGTTAGCTGGAGTGAAGAAATTAGTGGTGATTAAGATGAGACCAGCATCAATAAGATTAAAAAATTCTGGGAAGTGATCTATGAGAGCCCAGAGAAGCTGTGTTCCATAGTAGTACCTTTTGTTGTCAGCTAGATTGGGTAATGTATAATAATCACCCAGGGGGTACTAATTTTGAAACAGGGGTAGCAGCTGGTGCTTGACACTGTGAGAGATCAGGAGAGGCCATTGGTGAAGGTTTAGCCTCAGTGGCATCTTAAGGCCCAAGACTGAATGGATCATGCAGAGAAGTTGAGGCTTGGCACCATGAAAAGAGCCCATGTGAAGCTTTATTTTTTTTCTTTTTCTTTTTTGAAAGTGAAGTCCAGTTGCAGCTGAAGACAGCAGTGTTTTGGAGACTCCAGTACCATGACATGACCACGAAGAATAGCAGCAGCAGTGGAGTACAGGCAGCTGGAACCTAGAAGACGAGGTATGTGCTACAAAGGGCAGAGCTGGAGAAGTGACCCAAGACCTTGGAGAGGAGCCCAGAAAATGGTGAGTAGATCCCAGAAATTTGTTTTGTTTTGTTTTTATTGTATTGTATATTTTCTTTATTTACATTTCAAATGCTATCCACTTTCCCCTCCAAAAACCCCTCTCCCACCTCCCTCTCCTGGCCTCTTTACCACTCAACCACCAACTCCTGCCTTCCTGCCCTGACAGTCCCCTACACTGGGGCATCGATCGTCCTCAGGCCTAAGGGTCTCTCCTCCTACTTATATCCAACAAGAACATCCTCTGCCACATATATGGCCAGTGTCATGTGTCCCTCCATATGTATTCTTTGGTTGGTGGTCCAATCCTTGGGATCTCTGGGGGGTGTGGCTGGTTGACACTGTTACTCACCCCATGGGGTTGCAAACCCCCTCAGCTAACTCAGTACCTTCTACAACTCCTCCAACAGGGACCCTGCTCTCAATCCAATGGGTGGCTGCCAGCATCCACCTCTGTATTTGTTAGGCTCTGGTAGAGCCTCTCAGGAGACAGCTATATCAGGCTCCTGTCAGCAAACACGTCCCAGCATCCTCAATAGCATCCAGGTTTGGTGATTGTATATGGGATGGATCACAGGTTGGGGCAGTCTCTGGATGGACTTTCCTTTGGTTTCTGTTCCATATTTTATCTCAATATTTTCTCCTGTAAGTAATTTGTTCCCCCTTCTAAGAAACACTGAAGTATCTACACTTTAGTCTTCCCTCTTCTTGAGCTCCATATGGTCTGTGAATTGTATCTTGGGTATTTCGAACTTCTTGGTTAATATCCACTTATCAGTAAGTGTATACTATGTGAGTTCTTTTGTGACTGGGTTACCTCACTTAGGATGATATTTTCAAGTTCCATCCATTTGCCCGTAAATTTCATGAAGTCATTATTTTTAATAGCTGTGTAGTACTCCATTGTGTAAATGTACCACATTATCTGTATCCATTCCTCTGTTGAGGGACATCTGGGTTCTTTCCAGCTTCTGGCTATTATAAATAAGGCTTTATAAATAAGGCTGCTACGAAAATAGTGGAACATGTGTCCTTGTTATATGTTGGAGCATCTTCTGGGTATATGCACAGGAGTGGTATAGCTGGGTCCTCAGGTAGTACTATGCCCAATTTTCTGAGGAACTGCCAAACTGATTTCCAGAGTGGTTCTACCAGCTTGCAATCCCACCAGCAATGGAGGAGTGTGCCTCTTTCTCCAAATCTTTGCTAGCACCTGCTGTCACCTGAGTTTTGATCTTAGTCATTGTGACTGGTGTGAGGTGGAATGTCAGGGTTGTCTTGATTTGCATTTCCCTGATTACTAAGGATGATGAATATTTCTTTATGTGCTTCTTGGCCATTCAAGTTTCATCAGTTGAGAATTCTCCGTTTAGCTCTGTTCCCCATTTTTTAAAATATTACTTGAAACATTTATTTAATATTTTCTTTTTTATTGGAAATTTATTTATTTACATTTCAATATTATCCCCTTTCCCAGTTTGCCTCCTTCATGGAAACCCCCATCACATCTTCCCTCCCCCTGCTTCTGTGAGGGTGTTCCTCCACCTCCCCACCTACCCCTGCCCCAAGCCTTCAATTTCCCTACACTGGGGTATCTATTGAGCCTTCATAGGACCAAGGACCTCTCCTCCCATTGATACCTGACAAGGACATCCTCCTCTGCATATGCAGCTGGAGCCATGTGTACTCCTTTGGTTGATGGCTTAGTCCCTGGGAACTCTGGGAGGATTAGTTGGTTGATATTGTTGTTCTTCCTATGGGGTTGCAAACCCCTTCAACTCCTTTAGTCCTTTCTCTAACTACTCTATTGGGGACTCTGTGCTTAGTCCAATGGTTGGCTATGAGCATCCACCTCTGTATTTGTAAGGCTGTGACAGGACCTCTCAGGAGACAGCCATATCAGGATCCTTTCAGCATGCACTTCTTGGCATCCACAAAGGTATCTGGGTTTAGAAGCTAGTCCCCATTTTTGGTAGGGTTATTTGGTTCTCAGGAGTCTAACTTCTTGAGTTCTTTGTATATATTGGCTATTAGCCCTTTATTGGATATAGGATTGTTAAAGATCTTTCAAATCTGTTGGTTGCCATTTTGTCCTATTGACACTGTCCTTTGCCTTACAGAAGCTTTGCAATTTTATGGGGTCTCCTTTGTTGATTGTTGATCTTAGAGCATAAGACATTGGTATTCTGTTCAGGAACTTATCCTGTGCCCATGTGTTTGAGGCTTTTCCCCACTTTCTCTATTAGATTTCTGAATCTAATAGAGATTATGGTTTTATGGGGAATTCCTTGATCCAATTGGACTTGAGCTTTGCAAAAGGGGATAAGAATGGATCAATTCCCATTCTTCTACATGATTACCACCAGTTGTCCCAGCACCATTTGTTGAAAATGCTGTCTTTCTTCCACTGGATGGTTTTAGCTCCCTTGTCAAAGATCAGGTGACCATACGTGTGTGGATTTATTTATGGGACATCAATCCTATTCCATTGATCTACCTATCTGTTGCTGTACCAGTACCATGCAGTTTTTATTACAATTGCTCTGTAGTACAGCTTGAGGTCAGGCATGGTGATTCCACCAGAGGTTCTTTTATTGTTGAGAAGAGTTTTTGCTATCCTAGGTTTTTTGTTATTCCAGATGAACTTGCAAATTACCATTTCTAACTCTGTGAAGAATTGAGTTGGAATTTTGATGAGGATTGCATTGAATCTGTACATTGCTTTAGGCAAGATAGCCATTTTTACTATATTGATCCTGCCAATCCAAGAGCATGGGAGATCTTTCCATCTTCTGAGATCTTCTTTAATTTCTTTTTTCAGAGATTTGAAGTTCTTATCATACAGATCTTTCACTTCCTTAGTTAGAGTCACACCAAGATATTTTATATTGTTTGTGATTATTGTGAAGGGTGTTGTTTCCTTAATTTCTTTCTCAGCCCATTTATCCTTTGTATAGAGAAAGGCCATTGATTTGTTAGAGTTAATTTTATATCCAGCTACTTTACTAAAGCTGTTTATCAAGTTTAGGAGTTCTCTGGTGGAATTTTTTAGGGTCACTTATATATACTAGAAAAGCAAGATATGGATCAAAAGTCACTTCTAGTGATGATGTAAGAAGGAATTATAGGAAAACAGAGGTAAACAACTAGAAGCATTTAAAGAGGAAACACAAAAATAGTTAGACAGTTACAAGAAAACAATACCAGATGGGAGATGGAATTGAACAAAACCATCCAGGACCTAAAAAGGGAACTAGAAACAATAAAGAAAACACAAAAGTAGATAACCCTGGAGATAGAAACCATAGCAAAGAAATCAGGAACCATAGATACGAACATCAGCAACAGAATACAAGAGATGGAAGAGAGAATCTCAGGTGCAGAAGATTCCATAGGAACCATGGACACATAAAAGAAAATGCAAAATGAAAAAGGTCCTAACTCAAAATATCCAGGAAATGCAGGACACAATGAGAAGACCAAACCTCCGGATAATAGGAGTAGATGAGTATGAAGATTTTCAACATAAAGGGCCAGCAAATATATTCAACAAAATTATAGAAGAAAACTTTCCATACCTAAAGAGATGCCCATAAACATACAAGAAGCCTACAGAACTCCAAATAGACTGGACCAGAAAAGAAATTCCTCCTGACACATAATAATTAGAACAAATGCACTAAATAAAGACAGAATATTAAAAGCAATAAGGGAAAAAGGTCAAATAACATATAAAGGCAGGCCTATTAGAATTACTCCAGACTTCTCACCAGAGACTATGAAAGCCAGAAGATCCTGGACAGATGTTATACAGACACTAAGAGAACAAAAATGCCAGCCCAGGTTACTATACCCAGCAAAACTGTCAATTACCATAGATGGGGAAACCTGAGTATTCTATGACAAATTCAAATTCACACAATATCTTTCCATGAATCCAGCCCTTCAAAGGATAAAAACAAAAAAGCACCAATACAAGGACCGAAACTACGCCCTAGAAAAAGAAAGAAAGTAATTCTTCAAGAAACCTAAAAGAAGACAGCCACAAGAACAGAATCCCAATTCTAACAACAAAAATGACAGGAAGCAACAATTACTTTTCCTTAATATCTCTTAATATCAATGGACTCAATTCCCCAATAAAAAGACATAGACTAACAGACTGGCTACACAAACAGGACCCAACATTTTGCTGCTTACAGGAAACACACCTCAGGAAAAAAGACAGACACTACCTCAGAGTGAAAGGCTGGAAAACAATTTTCCAAGCAAACGGTCTGAAGAAACAAGCTGGAGTAGCCATTCTAATATCTAATAAAATTGACTTTCAACCCAAAGTTATCAAAAAAGACAGGGAGGGGAACTTCATACTCATCAAAGTTAAAATCTTCCAAGAGGAACTCTCAATTCTGAATATCTATGCTCCAAATGCAAGGGCAGCCACATTCATTAAAGACACTTTAATAAAGCTCAAAGCACACATTGCACCTCACAAAATAATAGTTGGAGACTTCAACACCCCACTCAAATGAATGGACAGATCCTGGAAACAGAAACTAAACAGAGACACAGGGACACTAACAGAAGCTATGAATCAAATGGATTTAACAGATATCTACAAAACCTTTTATCCTAAAACAAAAGGATATAACTTCTTCTCAGCACCTCATGGCACCTTCTCCAAAATTGACCATATAATTGGACACAAAACAGGCCTCAAAAGATACAAAAATATAGAAATTATCCCATGCATCCTATCAGATCACATGGACTAAGGCTGATCTTCAATAACAACATAAATAACAGAACACCAACATTCACATGGAAACTGAACAACACTCTACTCAATAGATATCTGTTAAATCTATTTGTTTCATAAGTTCTGTTAGTTTCACTGTATCACTGTTTAGTTTCTGTTTCCAGGATCTGTCCATTCATTTGAGTGGGGTGTTGAAGTCTCCAACTATTATTTTGTGAGGTACAATGTGTGCTTTGAGCTTTACTAAAGTTTCTTTAATGAATGTGGCTGCCCTTGCATTCAGAGCATAGATACTCAGAATTGAGAATACCTCTTGGAAGGATTTACCTTTGATGAGTATGAAGTGCCCCTCCTTGTCTTTTTTGATAACTTTGGGTTGAAAGTCAATTTTATTAGATATTAGAATGGCTACTCCAGCTTGTTTCTTCAGACCGTTTGCTTGGAAAATTGTTTTCCAGCCTTTCACTCTGAGGTAGTGTCTGTCTTTTTTCCTGAGGTGTGTTTCCTGTAAGCAGCAAAATGTTGGGTCCTGTTTGTGTAGCCAGTCTGTTAGTCTATGTCTTTTTATTGGGGAATTGAGTCCATTGATATTAAGAGATATTAAGGAAAAGTAATTGTTTCCTGTCTTTTTTTTTGGGGGGGGGGTTCGAGACAGGGTTTCGCTGTATAGCCTTGGCTGTCCTGGAACTCACTCTGTAGACCAGGCTGGCCTCTAACTCAGAAATCCACCTGCCTCTTCCTCCCAAGTGCTGGGATTAAAGGTGTGCACGACCACCACCCAGCTGCTTCCTGTCATTTTTGTTGTTAGAGTTGGGATTCTGTTCTTGTGTTGAAGGATTACTTTATTGCTTTTTCTAGGGTGTAGTTTCCATCCTTGTATTGGTGTTTTTCTATTATCCTTTGAAGGGTGGATTCATGGAAAGATATTGTGCGAATTTTATTTTATCATGGAATACTTTGGTCTCTCCATCTATAGTAATTGAGAGTTTTGCTGGGTATAGTAACTTGGGCTGGCATTGTGTTCCCTTACTGTCTGTATAACATCTGTCCAGGATCTTCTGGCTTTCATAGTCTCTGGTGAGAAGTCTGGAGTAATTCTAATAGGCCTGTCTTTATATGTTACTTGACCTTTTCCCCTTACTGCTTTTAATATTCTGTCTTTATTTAGTGCATTTGTTTTTCTGATTATTTTTTATCAGGTTGAATTTCTTTTCTGGTTCAGTCTATTTGGAGTTCTGTAGGCTTCTTGTATGTTTATGGGTGTCTCTTTAGGTATGGGAAGTTTTCTTCTATAATTTTGTTGAAGATATTTGCTGGCCCTTTAAGTTTAAAATCTTCATTCTCATCTGCTCCTATTATTTCTAGGTTTGGTCTTCTCATTGTGTCCTGGATTTCCTGGATATTTTGAGTTAGGATCTTTTTGCATTTTGCATTCTTTTTATTGTTGTGTCCATGATCTCTATGGAATCTTCTGCACCTGAGATTCTCTCTTCCATCTCTTATATTCTGTCGCCGATGCTCATGTCTATGGTTCCTGATTTCTTTGCTATGGTTTCTATCTTCAGGGTTATCTCCTTTTGGGTTTTTTTTTATTGTTTCTACTTCCATTTTTAGATCCTGGATGTTTTTGTTCAATTTCCTCACCTGTTTGGTATCGTTTTCCTGTTACTCTCTAAGGGATTTTTGTGTTTCCTCTTTAAATGCTTCTAGTTGTTTACCTGTGTTTTCCTGTATTTTCTTCTTATAGTCCTCCATCATCATCATGAGAAGTGACTTTATATCCATGTCTTGCTTTTCTGGTGTGATGGTGTATCCAGGACTTGCCATGGTGAGAGAGTTTGGTTCTGATGATGCCAAGTAACCTTGGTTTCTGTTGCTTCTGCAGATTATCTCAAGTGCTTGCTGTCCTCAATATATCTGATTGGAGCCTGTCCTCCTTATAATCCCAGTTTATTCTGGACTCCTCAGAGTCCAGCTGTCGCTGTGATCCTTTGGTTGTGGGCACCTGTGAACCTGAGATTCTGGGTGTGTCTGAGTTCTTGGCAGTCAAGTTCCACTGAGATCCTGAAATACTGTTGTGACCCAGCTCCTGTTATCCTGGGATACTGTTGTCCTAAGATCCTGGGCATGTTACAGTGCCTGGGAGTGGTGTCTCCTTTGAGGACAATGGAGCTGTCTGGTTAGTGGTCCCAAGAACTCATGAAGAGTCCTCTAGGGACTGTGGGGTTGTCTGCCGACTCCACACCCAAGGTGACCCTGTACTTGTGCCAACCAGAAGGGACCTGTGCCCCTGGTCTGGCCAATTCTCTGCCTCCCTAATGCTGTCTCAGGTCCTGTGAGATTGGATTGGAACAGATATTGTGCTCTACTCACCAGTGGTCCCAAAATCGTGTGGAGAGTCCTCTAGGGACCATGGGGGTGTCCACGGACTCTGTGCCCAAGGTGACCTGGCGCAGGTGCCAACCGGAAGGGCTCTGTCAGTTTTTTAAACCTAGTTCTAGCCTGGCTACACTTAGCATTGTTGTGTTCTCTTGGTGTGCCAGGTGTTTTGTCTTTCTATAAAACTTATGTTTCTCAGGGCTATTTTCAACTTTCTTTACCCTCCATCTAATTTAAAATACAGTATTTCTGCTTTATGTACAGCCTGACTATGTTCTCAAATTTAAATTGTTATAGACAGCATATGGTTGAGGAATCACTGGTTGAGGAATCATTGATGTGGGTCACTATGTTGATACATGTCTTTTAATTGTGTAATAAATTCAAATCTAATTAATCCGTTTAGGGGTAAAACGGACTTATATTCTCTTATGTTACCATGTATAGTTTTTATAGTGGCTTATGCATAACCTGTACATCTATAGTAATGGGAAATTTTCTTATAAGAATTAAAAAATTTAATAGCATTTATTTACACAAAGAAAAATAGGATGAAAGAGAAAAACCAAGCAACATTAATTCACAGATCCCCAAATCAAATCATGTTCTGAGCTCTACAACCAGCAGGACCTGCTCTAGTAGCATTTAAAGATTGAAGTGAGGTATAGAGCCTATATGCTTATTTCCTAGTGGCTGGCCAGCTGGCCACAGAGTCACTTGAAATTAATTGACAATAAGCTATTGTGGCTAAACTCCATATTCATTTGGCCAGTTAACATTTGGTGTAAGAGCTTGAATAACATCAATGACCTCCCCAAAATTTAATTTGGTGATTCATTATGCCAGTGAATGATTAATTGAACGTGTTAGTGTGACTCAATTGAGGACTACCTAAAAATATGGGAAAATATTTTAAGATTTGCTTGTGCGGATGTTTCCAAAGACAACTACCATCTCTCAGGTGAGGAAGATCCTTGATGTGGTTGAACAGCATGTGGTTGGCTGGAAGAAAGAAGATACTGCTAAAGAAAGTACTCTCAATTTCCCCCATCTGAGAGCTGATTGGCTCCAGCCTTCAAAGCCAGAACTGTAAGCTTCTTGCTCTTGGACACCAAGACTTCCACCAATAGCTCCTTAACCCATCTCCATCTGGTGGATTGTGGCCTCATATTGAGCTGGTGGCCTCATATTGAGATCTCCTTTCTGGCCATGCTACTGGCTTCCCAGCATCTCCAGGAAGTGGACAACTTGTTGCATTTCTGTAACAATGTGAGCATTTTTCTCTCTGTGGATTATATTGTTTGTGCTCTATAGAAAACTGAAAGTAACAATTTAAGTTCAAAATTCCACCCTTTTCTTTACCTTTGCCCTCAGTCTACCATTGACTTAATTTTTATGTTATTTACTTTATTTTCCCAACTTACATTTATTTAAAAATATTGTTATTATATTTTTTCTTATTTAAAACAACTTTAAGAACTCAAATATATTTTGAATATATTCTTTCTCTTACCCAAATTCCTCGAGATCCAATCCAGTCATTACCCACCCAACTTTTAAGTTCTTTTTCCAACAACAGAAACCCAATGCAACAAATACCCCCAAAACAATAAAACAAAATAAACCGAAAATATATTTACAACCATACCAAAATGTGCTGAGAGTTTCCTTTAGCTATCAGAAATGATTTTGCAGAACAGCTTATTGTATTCACCATGCCCAGTTTCTTGGGTCACTCTGTGCTCAGGAGACAGCCTGCTGGCTTCATAAAGTACTATGGAGAACTTCCATAGGTTCCTTTTAGAAATAAACATTGCTCATTTCTTATACTTTGTCTGATCTTCCCTCTCTGAGAGACACTTAGGATAACTCTAAAATTCTAAGTTAAAAGTTGTTTGTGTCTTAGCAGCTGAAATCTCTGCCACTTGCTTCTCATATTCAGGGGTTTCTGAGAGTGTCTCATGTCATTCTAATTGTTTTTTCCTTGTAAATAAATAGTTTTATTTTCATGATCCTTTGACATTGATTTTCCTTCATCCCTAGTTTTTCTGCAGCAACGTTGATGTGTCCTCCTGTTTCTTGTCTTTAGCACTGCAGCTCTGCTGGGAGATACTCATTCTGACGTTTCCAGCTCTGCTGGGGTTACACATTCTGAAAGTTCATGTCTTTCACCTTTTGGGAGAGCTGTGAGTCATGTCTTAGATGCTTTTGATCTTCTTTCTCACCTTCATGGTTTCCAATGACATGAATTGTCACTGTCTCTTATTATGTAGTCCCACAAGCCTAGCAAACTTTTTTTTTCAACATTTATTAGATAATTTCTTCATTTACATTTCAAGTGTTATCCAGAAAGTTCCCTATACCCTCCCCCCTCAAACTTTTTTTTAATTACTGTTTTTCTCTGTTGCTTAGATTCAGTGAAATTTTCTGTTCTCTTTTATACTCCACTAATTTTGTTCTGATTCCATTTGTTGAGTTTTTAAGTGTTTTGCTTACTGAGTTTCAAAGTTCTAAACTTTTCATTAAATTTTCTTGGTTTTATTATGGGTATACTCTTGTTTTCAGGCTTTTAAAGGATATTTCTATTGCTCACTGAAGTAGTTGCACAATGGCTGGTAGTTCTCATATTTTTCTTATTTTAGTCCTGGATTTTGTTTATTCCTGTTGACATCATTATGATTATTGGAATGATAAAAATTTAGAGTAAAAACTTGGATGTTTTCAGTGTCTTGCAACATGTGTCCCTTGATGGAGGAAGTTCTAAGTTCCCCGTTGCCCTCCATTGATACTTGAAGGTCTGGAAATTCTTGTTATTGGTGTTCAAGGGTAGCCATTCTAGTCCTGGAACCTCTCTGGGAGAAATAAAGAGAAATATGGCAGTGACTGTTCTTGACTGCTCCTGATACTACCCTAGTGGCCTTAGCAGAACACATAGTTGAAGGATCCCTTGTTAAGCCTTATGAAGATGAAGAGTTTGGCTTCTTCTTTGGTGTTTTCTGATGCCTTTATATGGAAATGTTGAAGTGTTTCTCTAGAGCTCATCAGTGGCATAGCTCTGACATTTGCTGGGCCTTTGGCGACATGAGCACTATAGAGCATGCTTTTTCTGTGACTGAGCTAGAGTACAGTGGTTGTTGCATAAAAGTGTTTTCTGGCCGGGCAGTGGTGGCGCATGCCTTTAATCCCAGCCCTTGGGAGGCAGAGGCAGGCGGATTTCTGAGTTCGAGGCCAGCCTGGTCTGCAAAGTGAGCTCCAGGACAGCCAGGGCTATACAGAGAAACCCTGTCTCAAAAAAAACAAAACAAACAAACAAACAAAAATAAAGTGTTTTGTGTTTTGAGTTTCCCTCTTTTCTGGTCTTTAGGCTAGAGACTAAAATACTGGAAGTTTGATTTCTACCTTTGGTGCTGTTTTAAGAGTTCTAAAACATTTAATAGATGAGCTAGAGACCATGCTTTGCTAGAGGTGGAAGTGTATCCTTTAGGATTTTATCTCATTCTGGGCCTCTCCCTTTTCTGTCTCTCAGATCTTTCTTTTTAACACTACTACTTGCTCCATCCTGTATGCTACAGGTAAGCTTACCCCGTGCCACATGGTCTTCAGTCTCATTCTGCCTCACCATGGACCCATAGTTCTTGAACAGGAATTATGGAACTAAGTCCATGAAAGCTTCTTTTCTTCAACATTTGCTATCAGGTGTCTTGGTATCAGCTTTGAGAAGTAAACTACTACACAAAGTTTGGATCAGAGTACTAGGGTTTATTTCTGACACAAAGTTTGGCCATACAGTTCTTGAATTTTGAAAAGTCTGTGAAGGAGGAATTAGAAAATGTTAGTCAAAGGCTACAGAAAGACTGTGGTGCTTTAGGCAAAGCTTAATGGTCAATTCTAATGAGAACCAGAAGATATTATCAGGAGACCAGGCTCATGAGGTTTCAGGAAAAAGTGATAATTGTGTTAGGAATTTAACTGAAGGCCATTCATGTTATAATGTGCCAAAGAATAGTCTATATCTTGTTGATGCTCTAAAACTTAATGAGAGGCTATATTTCAAAGTGGTGTACTGAATAATCTGACAGAAAAATTTAAACAATGGAGTATTCAAGCTATTTCATATTTATTCTTGCCTGCTGCTAGCCAGAATTAGGAGTCCAAAATAAACTAGTCAGAATATATATATATATATATATATATATATATATACACACACATAAAGTTGGGGCTGTAGAAAAGAGAGGTTGTTGAAGAGATTAGTCTCACTAAAAGGAATCAAAATATTTTGAATGGGAAAGATGAGAGATGCTTTGAGGGCATTTCAGGAGTTGTTCAGATGGCACTTACCATAGACTCAAGAGAGTAAAAGAAGAAACTCATTAGAAATACTTTCCCTTAAGGAGGGAGAGCATACAAGCCACCTCACTTGCATAGGGTCACCTAGAAGGTATTTCCTTAGGATTCATTCATTCAGCTACTCCAGGCAGCCAAAGAATAGAAGAGCCAATGTAGCTCTACTCTCAGAGACCTTTGTATTGCTCAAACTGAAGACAGATCTTGGCATCCTCTACATGATGATGATATTTATAAGCATGAAATATACAAGAGTTTGGGGTCATGGAAGGTTCAAACCTGATTTCAAAAAGCTGTACTGAAGAATGTGGGAGCCTATGTAAGGAAGCTGTGAACTTACTATGAACTATGAATGGGAACAAATCCAGATTTCTCTTCTCACAAGATGGCCGACTAGAAAGAATTACATAAACAATGTTATGTGAATGCCCTTGAAAACAAGAACATGGGGGAAACACCCCAGCATGTCCACACTATTTGTCTGGAAAAGACAAAGACCTGTGAAGAATATTCCTGGCTTTTTTCATATGGCAAAAAAAAATAAAACCTAACAGCAGTTGTACTCCCTTGATGTACTTGTATTTGCTTAAGTTAATGTCACCTCATGATATTTACACACTTGCCTTAACAATAAAAATGAGAAGTGTTTTTGTTTGCACTGATCTTGCAAATGCCTGGAGTACCCTGGTACCCAAATCATATCTTTGAAATATCTTTTGATTTGAGGAAACTTAGCTTTGCTGGCCACAGGGTAGGTCAACTGAAGATCAGGAAAGGTGTAGACAGGGTTGCAGATGACCTATGAGAATGGCGTGAGTGATGCTATGGAAGACTAAGTCCTAGGATAGTGGAGATGTCCAGGATCATCTGTTAAAGAAAGATGCAGACCTGAGTGTAGGCAGAAAAGTGAGGGGGCCTTATGATTGCACCTAGCAAGGCCACAGAGGTGAGTCTGCCCAAGACTTTGGAGATCATATCTTACCATGTGCTCTATGTGCCTGATGTGAGACACAGGACTTAATGTTTGCCAGATACATTTTAGCCTTGCTTTGGTCTCACCCTGCTTTTCTATTCTACCATGTCTCCCTTTGAAATAGAAATAATTATCCTATGCTATTTTCTTTTTTTTATTTTAATTAATTAATTAATTTATTATTAGATAGTTTTTTTATTTACATTTCAAGTGTTATCCCATAAGTCTCCTATAGCCCCCCCCCCTGCTCCCCTACCCATCCACTCCCACTACTTGGCCCTGGCATTCCCCTGTATTGGGGCATATAAACATTGTTAGACCAAGGGCAGTTCTTCCCCAATAATGGACAACTAGGCCATCTTCTAATACATATGCAGCTAGAGACATGAGCTCTGAGGTTTCTGATTAGTTGATATTGTTGTTCCATCTATAGGGTTACAGACCCCTACAGCTCTTGGGTACTCTCTCTAGCTCCTGCATTGGGGCCCCTGTGTTCTGCCCTATAGATGATTGTGAGCATCCACTTCTGTATTTGTCAGGGACTCTCAAAGCCTCACAGGAAACAGTTATTTCAGGGTCCTTTCACCAATATCCTGCTGGTGTATGCAGTAGTATCTGCATTGGGTGACTGATTAAGTGATGGACCACCTGGGTGGAGAAGTCTCTGGTTGGTCCAGCCTTTTCATTTTAGCTCCAAACTTTGTCTCTGCACCTCCTTCCATGTATATTTTAATCCCTATTCTAGGGAGGAATGAAGTATCCATGCATTGGTCTTTCTTGATTTTCTTCTGTTTTGCAAATTGTATCTTGGGTATTCTAGGTTTCTGGGCTAATATCCGCTTATCAGTGAGTGCATATTAAGTGACTTCTTTTGTGATTGGGTTAACACACTCAGGATGATATCCTCCAGATACATCCATTTACTCAAGAATTTCATAAATTCATTGTTTTTAATAGCTGAGTAGTACTCCATTGTGTAAATGTACCACATTTTCTGTATCCATTCCTCTGTTGAGAGACATCTGGGTTCTTTCCAGCATCTGGCTATTATAAGTAAGGCTGCTATGAACATAGTGGAGCATGTGTCCTTTTTACCAGTTGGAATATCTTCTGGGTATATGCCCAGTAGAGGTATTGCTGGATCTTCCTGTAGAACTATGTCCAGTTTTCTGAAAAACGGCTAGACTGATTTCCAGAGTGGTTGTACCAGCTTGCAATATCACCAACAATGAAGGAGTGTTCCTCTTTCTCCACATCCTCGCCAGCATCCACTGTCACCTGAATTTTTGATCTTAGCCATTCTGACTGGTGTGAGGTAGAATCTCAGGGTTGTTTTGATTTGCATTTCTCTGATGATTAAGGATTTCGAACATTTTTTAAGTTGGTTCTCAGCCCTTTGGCATTCTTCAGTTGAGAATTCTTTGTTTAGCTCTGAACCCCATTTTTTAGTGGGGTTATTTAAATACCTGGCATTCAGCTTCTTAAGCTATTTGTAAATATTGGATATTAGCCTCCTATCAGATTTAGGATTGGTAAAAATTCTGTCCCAATCCGTTGGTGGGCTTTTTGTCTTATTGACAGTATCTTTTGCTTTAGAGAAGCTTTGCAATTTTATAAGGTCCCATTTGTACATTTGTGATTTTATAGCACAGGCCATTGGTGTTCTGTTTAGAAATTTTAACCCTGTGCCCATATCTTTGATGGTTTTCCCCACTTTCTCCCCTATGAATTTCAGTGTCTCTGGTTTAATGTGTCAGTCTTTGATCCACTTAGACTTGAGCTTTGTACAAGGAGATAGGAAGGGATCAATTAGCATTCTTCTACATGTTGACCGCCAGGTGTGCCAGCACCATTGTTGAAAATGCTGTCTTTTTTCCACTGGATAGTTTTAGCTCCCTTTTCAAAGATAAGGTGACCAAAGGTGTGTGGATTCATTTCTGGGTCTTCAATTCTATTCCATTGGTCTACCTGTCTGTTGTTATACCAGTACCATGCAGTTTTTATCACAATTGCTCTGTAGTACAGCTTGAGGTCATGCCTGGAGATTCCACCAGAGGTTCTTTATTGTTGAGGATAGTTTTTGCTATCCTAGGTTTTTTATTATTACAGATGAATTTGCAAATTGCCCTTTCTAACTCAGTGAAGAATTGAGTTGGAATTTTGATGGGGATTGCTTTGAATCTGTAGATTGCTTTTGGCAGAATAGCCATTTTGACTACATTAATCCTGCCAATCCATGAGCATGGGAGATCTTTCCATCTTCTGAGATCTTCTTCAGTTTCTTTCTCCAGATACTTGAAGTTCTTGTCATACAGATCTTTAACTTCCTTTGTTAAAGACACACCAAGGTATTTTATATTATTTGCGACTATTGTGAAGGGTGTTGTTTCCCTAATTTCTTTCTCATCCTGTTTATCTTATGTGTAGAGAAAGGCCACTAATTTGTTTGAGTTAATTTTAAATCCAGCTACTGCTCTGAAGCTGTTTATCAGGTTTAGGAGTTCTCTGGTAGAATCTTAAGGGTCACTTATATATACTATCTTGTCATCTGCAAATAGTGATATTTTGACTTCTTCCTTTCCAATTTGTATCCCCTTGATCTCCTTTCATTGTCAAATTGCTCTGGCTAGGACTTCAAGTACTATATTGAATAGGTAGGGAGAAAGTGGGCAGCCTTGTCTGGTCCCTGATTTTAGTGGGATTGCTTCCAGTTTCTCTCCTTACTTTGATATTGTCTACTGGTTTGTTGTATATTGCTTTTATTATGTTTAGGTATGGGCTTTGAATTGCTGGTCTTTCCAAGACTTTTATCCTAATGGGTGCTGGATTTTGTCAAATGCTTTCTCAGCATCTAAGGAGATAATCATGTGATTTTAGCCTTTGAGTTTGTTTATATAGTGGATTACGTTAATAGATTTCCATACACTAAACTATCCCTGCATCCCTGGGATGAAGCCTACTTGGTCATGATGGATAATCATTTTGATGTGTTCTTGGATTCGGTTTGCGAGGATTTTATTGAGTATTTTTGCATCAATATTCATAAAGGATGTTGGTCTAAAGTTCTCTTTATTTGTTGGATCTTTGTGTGGTTTAGGTATCAGAGTAATTGTGGCTTCGTAGTACAAATTGGGTAGAGTACCTTCTGTTTCTATTTTGTGGAATAGCTTGAGGATAGTTAGAATTAGGTCTTCTTTAAAGGTCTGATAGAACTCTGCACTAAACACATCTGGTCCTGGGCGTTTTTTGGTTGGGAGAATATTAATGACTGCTTCTATTTCTTTAGGGAAAATGGGACTGTTAAGATTGTTAATCTGATCCTGATTTAACTTTGGTACCTGGTATCTGTCTAGGAAGTTGTCCATTTGATCTAGGTTTTCCAGTTTTGTTGAGTATAGCCTTTTGTAGTAGGATATGATGATGCTTTGATTTCCTCAGGATCTGTTGTTATGTGTTATGTGTCCTTTTTCATTTCTGATTTTGTTAATTCGGATACTGTCCCTCTGCCCTCTAGTTAGTCTGGCTAATCTTGTTGATTTTCTCAAAGAACCAGCTCCTGGTTTGGTTGATTCTTGGAATAGTTCTTTTTGTTTCCTCTTGGTTGATTTCAGATCTGAGTTTGATTTTTTTCCTGCCATATACTCCTCTTGGGTGAATTTGCTTCATTTTGTTCTAGAGTTTCTAGGTGTGCTGTCAGACTGCTAGTATATGCTCTCTCTAGTTTCTTTTTGGAGGCACTCAGGGCTATTAGTTTTCCTCTTCCGACTGCTTTCATTGTATCCCATAAGTTTGGGTATGTTGTGGCTTCATTTTCATTAAACTCTAAAAAGTCTTTAATTTCTTTCTTTATTTCTTCCTTGACCAAGGTATCATTGAGTAGAGTGTTGTTCAGTTTCCACATGAATGTTGGCTTTCTATTATTTTTGCTGTTATTGAAGATCAGCTTTAGTCTGTGGTGATCTGTTAAGATGCGTGGGATAATTTCAATATTTTTGTATCTGTTGAGGCCTCTTTTGTGACCAATTACATGGTCAATTTTGGAGGAGGTACCATGAGGTGCTGAGAAGAAGGTATATCCTTTTGTTTTAGGATAAAATGTTCTATAGATATCTGTTAACTCCATTTGTTTCATAACTTCTGTTAGTGTCCATGTGTCTCTGTTTAGTTTCTGTTTCCAGGATCTGTCCATTGGTGAGAGTGAGGTGTTGAAGTCTCCCACTATTATTGTGTGAGGTGCAATGTGTGCTTTGACCTTTTCTAAAGTTTCTTTAATGAATGTGGCTGCCCTTACATTTGGAGCATAGATATTTAGAATTGAGAGTTCATTTTTGTGGATTTTGCCTTTGATGTGTATGAAGTGCCCCTCCTTGTCTTTTTTGATAACTTTGGGTTGGAAGTCAATTTTATTCGATATTAGAATGGCTACTCCTGCTTGTTTCTTTGAGCCATTTGCTTGGAGAATTGTTTTCCAGCCTTTTACTCTGAGGTAGTGTCTGTCTTTGTCTCTGAGGTTGGTTTCCTGTAATGTTGAGTCTTGTTTGTGTAGCCAGTCTGTTAGTCTATGTCTTTTTATTGGGAAATTGAGTCCATTGATGTTAAGAGAAATCAAAGAAAAGTTAGTGTTACTTCCTATCATTTTGATGTTAAAGATGGGAGTCTGTTCTTGTGGCTGGCTTCTTTTAATTTTGTTAAATGATTAGTTTCTTATTTTTTCTAGGGTATAATTTCCATCTTTGAGTTGGTGTTTTCCCATTATTATCCTTTGAAGGGCTGGATTCATGGAAAGATATTGTGTGAATTTAGGTTTGTTATGGAAAACTTTGCATTCTCCATCTATGGTAATGGACAGTTTTGCTGGGTATAGTAGCCTGGGCTGGCATTTTTGTTCTCTTAGTGTCTGTATAACATCTGTCCAATATCTTCTGGCTTTCATACTCTCTGGAGAGAAATCTGGAGTGATTCTAATAGGCCTGCCTTTATATGTTACTTGCCCTTTTTCCCTTACTGCTTTTAATATTCTGTCTTTATTTAGTGCTTTTGTCGTTCTGATTATTATGTGTCAGGAGGAATTTCTTTTCTGATCCACTCTGTTTGGAATTCTGTAGGTTTCTTGTATGTTCATGGGCATCTCTTTCTTTAGGTATGGGAAGTTTTCTTCTATGATTTTGTTGAAGATATTTGATGGCCCTTTAAGTTGAGAATCTTCATTCTCATCAACTCCTATTATCTGTAGGTTTGTTCTTCTCATTGTGTCCTGGATTTCTTGGATGTTTTGAGTTAGGAACCTTTTGCATTTTGTGTTTTCTTTGTTTGTTGTGTCCATGATCACTATGGAATTTTCTGTACCTGAGATTCTCTCTTCCCTCTCTTGTATTCTGTTGCTGATTCTCACATCTATGGTTCCTGATTTCTTTCCTAGGGTTTTTATATCCAGAGTTGTCTCTTTTTGGGTTTTCTTCAGTGTTTCTACTTCTATTTTTAGATCTTGAATGGTTTTCTTCAATTCCATCACCTGTTTGGTTGTGTTTTCCTGTAGTTCCTTAAGGGATTTTTGTGTTTCTTTTACCTGTTTAGCAGTCTTTAGGGCTTCTACTTGTTTAGCAGTGTTCTCTTGTGATTCCTTGAGGGATTTTTGTATTTCCTCTTTAATGGCTTCTACCTGTTTAGCAGTGTTCTCCTGTAGTTCCTTGAAGAATTTTTGTTTTTCTTCTTTAAGGGCTTCTGCCTGTTTAGCATTGTTCTCCTGTATTTCTTTAAGTGTGTTATTAGCGTCCTTCTTATAATCTTCTACCATCATGATGAGATATGATTTAAAATCTGTGTCTTGCTTTTCAGGCATGTTGGGGTAGCCAGGACTCATTGCAGTGGGCGTACTGGGTTCAGATGATGCCCATTGTTCTTGGTTTCTCTTAGTGAGATTCTTCCATTTGCCTTTCGCCCTCTGGAGATTTCTGATGTTAATGTCCAAGCTGTCACTGGTTTGAGCTTGATCCTCCTGTGATTCTGTTAGCCTCTGACAGCACTTATGGTAGACCAACTTTCCCCGGAGATCCAGTGATCATAATGCTCTCTGCTGGCAAGCTCTTCTCTTGCAATTCCAGTGTCTAGCAGACTGGAGCTCTGATCCACTTCCTGAGTTCTAGGGTCAGAACTGTCCCAGCAGGCTGCCTCTCTTCTGTAATCCCGAGGTGATCCTAAGGTTATGGGATGTGGAGAGCACACAAGCGGCCCCAGTCACCTCTGCTAGGCTCAGAAGGAGAATGGCAGGTGTGGCCCTGGCCTCTGGTTGGGCAGAGTTCCTCTGTTCCTGCTGTTGCTGGCACCAGACCCTCAGTGGTTCCCAAAGCCAACATTGCACTCCACTCACCCATAATCCCGAGGTGATCCTAATGTCCTGGGGTGTGGAAAGCACACAAGTGATCTAGCTGCCTTCGCTGGGCTCATAGGGAAGATGGCAGGGCTGGCCCTGGCTGTAATAGACCCCAGCCTCTGGTTGGGCAGAGTTCCTCTGTTCTTGCTGCTGCTGGAACCAGACCCTCTGCGGTTCCCAAAGCCAACACTGCGCTCCACTCACCTGTAACCCCGAGGTGATCCTAATCCTATGCTATTTTCTTGTAGGAATATGCAACTTTTTTTTAATTTACAGGGAATCAAAGGATAAGACTTTTTATTTGAAATTTTGAGCAATACTCAACAAGGCTTCATGAAGACAGACTGAATGCATTTTGCATACCAAGATGGACATCAGCCTTTGGGGCAAGGCTATACATCAGTTGTGTATAATGTTTTTCCCTACCCATAAAGTTCCTGTATTGATGGCCTGGATATCAGCTGGTTAAGAAATAAGAAGTGGTACCTGACTTGATGACATCAGTCTCATGGGACATCTCCTATGGGGCTATAATTGTCCCTGGCCTCTTGCTGTCATTCCTTCTTCTTCCTTTTCCACATGAGGTCAGTAGCCCCTGTTATAAGCTTTCATTTTCATGTTCCATGTCAGCATTCTCTAGAATCAATAAAGCCAAAGACTGAAACCAGAAGGCAAATGAAATATCGCTTGTACACCCTGTTATCCCATATATTCTTTGTTATAGCTACCACAAAATTAACTCACACATCAGTTGTGATGCCTGTCAGTTTGTTACTTTTGTTTCAAATTCCTTTTATTATTTCTGGATTTCTTTAGTCATTGTTTCTCCAAGTTATTGAAATGAATTGTCTTTAAAATCTTTTTTTTCTCTTACTCTTTTTCTTTCTAGAAGTAGGTTCTTGGTACTCAGCAGTTAAGAGGACTTGCTCTTGCAGGAGACCCAGATTCAATTTTCTGCACTAACATAGTAGTTCACACAATCTGTAACTTCAGTCTTAGGAGAGCCCAGTACTCTCCTCTGACCTCCACAGAGAACAGCCATACATGTGGTCTACCTACATACATGAAGGCAAAACATTCAACAGAGAAAAATAAAATAAATATTTTTAAAAAGTAGGTACTCAATTCTTGAGCTTAATAATAATAATTGATCTTAATAATATTTCTGTTATACACATAGATTTTGGACTATGGTTTTAATTAATCTTATTTCCCCTCTCATTTCCTCAATGTCTCAATTTTTTTACAAAGTGCGGTGTATGGCTCAGTCTATATGTGTTCATGTGATTTCTAAAGTATATTCAGTTGACTTGTAGTTTAATAATACTCTGATCACAAAAGAGAAAATATATGATATCAGTTTCTTAAGATTTGCTCCATGGCTGAAGCCCATCAACATGGGCTAATCAACTTTACCTGCTGATGTTGGAGGAAATGTTCTGCAAATGTCTATGGGATAAGTTTGATGTATAGTGTAGTATAATTCCAATATTTCTTAGGTGCTTTTAGGTGGAGCCATTCAATAATAACAGATGGCTTTGTAATCCCCCATTATTGTATTGGGGTCTATCTCTTCTTTTAGGTCTTGCCACAGACCTGGCTTAGTCGGCCCCCCTCAATCCATGGGAATCAGGTGTTCGGACAGGTGGGCATGGAGTCGGCTGAAGTGGGATGACAAACAGACTCGACACAAGGGAGTGTGGATCTGAATTCAATTCGTCAAATTGAGCATCAGACTTTTTATACAGAAGAAAATACAAAGAGGTTACTAGAGGTTACTGGATTCTTACACAAAACAGAGGAATGCAAACATGGAAGAACTGGGATAAAATTCAATGTTAACAACTGGGATCAAAAATAATTTCACCTAAGGTTGGCTTAAATATAGAAGCCAGGGCCAAGGGCTTTGTGCCCTTACCATAGTCCACCTCACCCCTAGGCCATTGTAAATACTTGTATATGGGTGTAACTCAACTAGCTATAGTTCTAAGTATCTACTCTAGTTCCTTCTCAGGTCACAAACTTCCTTCATTCTAGATAATGGTGAATTCCTGTGTTGGGCAGTGACTTAGCTATACTTTGCTAAGCTTTCCCTGAGATTTCTAACTCTTATGTAGTAAAATACTGTAAGAAAGCATGTAGGACCCTCCACGATATTGCAGGGACAAATCTGAGGCTTTCTAGCTATGGGAATGCCAAGGTTCCAGGAGGATGGGTTTCCTTTGAAACTCTTTGCCTCAGGACTGCTTCCAGGTTTTGGGGTCCTGTTGTGCTTGTCACTACTGGAATGGATGTAGCAAGGTCTAAAAGTGTAGGTATTATAGAATTAGATGAATAAACATTGGAAAAAATGGGAATAATTTTATACTGTTCATGAATCAATCCCTTGACCATTAGATAGTAACCTTTTTGTCCCTTCCTACAACTTTTATATTAAGCCTGTTAAATGAGCAATCATTGTAGCTACTCTTGCCTAATTTAGAGTGTCATTTATATCCAAGATTATTTCTGATCCTTTCATTTAAATTCTATGTATGTTTTTTTCCTGAATGTATGCTTCTTGTGGAGATCATATTGCTGAATCACATTTACAAATACTTTCAGCCAGTCTCTATCTTTCAATTATAGAAATTATTCTTGTATAATAAAGGTTATTATTGCCAATAGAAAAACTAATAATTGCAATTTTGATTTTCTTCTAGTTGTGGAAAATATTCAGTTCTTTTATTTCTCCCTTGTTAATCCATGAAGTTTGATCGTCTTTATATTGCTAACTTTACGGGGTTTTTTAATTTGCATTTTATACAATTCACCCATTAAGTGATAATTATACTTCTACATTCTTAGTTATCTTTCTTTACCTTCTGGATATAGAACTGTTGAAGCATCTTTTATAAGGCTAATATGGTTAGGTATTTCCTAAGATTTTGCTTCTCTTGGAATATCTTTGTTTCTCTATTTTTAAAAGGATGTCCTCTCTCTAGAAACAAAAATCTTGCCTAGTAGATTTATTTCTTCAGGATTTGTAATACATAAGTGCATTTCTAGCACACAAGGTTTCTAATAAGAAATTGTGGATATATGCAATGTGACTTGGTGCAGTTCTCTTATAGGTTTTAAAATTTAATTCTTTGTCATATATATATATATTGTATTTTAAGGAAGACTTGCCATGAAATACACCATACCAATTTGTCTAGGCTGCTTAGTCTACAAAGTCACAGGGATCTCTATCTTCTCCTTCCACACTAGGATTACAGAGATGCCCCACTGCACCTGGCTTTTTTTTTCCAATTTTTTATTAGATATTTTCTTCATTTACATTTCAAATGTTATCCCAAAAGTCCCAATGATGGCCAATTAAGCCATCTTCTGCTACATATGCAGCTAGAGACATGAGCTCTGGGGATACTGGTTAGTTCATATTGTTGTTCCACCTATAGGGTTGGAAACCCCTTCAGCTTCTTGGGTACTTTCTCCGGCTCCTCCCTTGGGAACCCTGTGTTCCATCCAATAGCTGACTGTGAGTATCCACTTGTGTGTTTGCCAGACACTGGCATAGCCTCACATGAGACAGCTATATCAGGGCCCTATCAGCAAAATCTTTCTGGCATATGCAACAGTGTCTGCATTTCTTGGCTGATTATGGGAAGGATCCCAGGCTGCAGCAGTCACTGGTTGGTCCATCCTCTTGTGTCACACATGATCTGTAACTCCTTCCATGTGTGCTTTGACTTAATTCTAAGAAGGGGCAAAATGTCCATAATTTGGTCTTCATTCTTCTTGAGTTTCATGTGTTTTGCAAATTGTATCTTGGCTATTCTAAGTTTCTGGGCTAATATCCATTTATCAGTGAGTACATGTTATGTGAGTTCTTTTATGATTGTGTTACCTCACTCAGGATGATACCATCCAGATCCATCCATTTGCCTAGGAATTTCATAAATTCATTGCTTTTAATAGCTGAGTAGTATTCCATTGTGTAAATATAACACATTTTCTGTATCCATTTTTCTGTTGAGGGACATTTGGGTTCTCTCCAGCTTCTGGCTATTATAAATAAGATTGTTATGAACATAGTGGAGCATGTTTCCTTATTACCAGTTGGAACATCTTCTGGATATATGCCAAGGAAAAGTATTGCGGGATCCTCCAGTAGTACTATTTCCAATTTTCTGAGGAACCACCAGATTGACTTTCAGAGTGGTTGTACAAGCTTGCAATCCCACAAACAATGGAGTAATGTTCCTCTCTCTCCACATCCTCTCCAGCATCTGCTGTCACCTGAACTTTTGATCTTAGCCATTCTGACTGGTGTGAGGTGGAATCTCAGGGTTGTTTTGGTGTGCATTTCCCTGATGATTAAGGATGTTGAACATTTTTTCAGGTGCTTCTGAGTCCGTCAGTATTCCTCAGTTGAGAATTCTTTGTTTAGCTCTGTGCGCCATTTTTAATAGGGTTATTTGATTTTCTGGAGTCCACCTTCTTGAGTTCTTTATATGTATTGGATATTAGTCCCCTATCTGATTTAGGATTGGTAAAGATCCTTTCCCAATCTGTTGGTGGCCTTTTTGTCTTAATGACAGTATCTTTTGCCTTACAGAAGCTTTGCAACTTTATGAGGTCCCATTTGTCTATTCTCGATATTACAGCATAAGCTGGTGCTGTTCTATTCAGGAATTCCTCCCCCCGCTCTGTGCCCATATCTTCAGGGATTTTCCCCACTTTTTCCTCTATAAGTTTCAGTGTCTCTGGTTTTATGTGGAAGTCCTTGAACCACTTAGACTGGACCTTAGTAGAAGGAGATAAGAATGATTCAATTTGAATTCTTCTACATGATAACCACCAGTTGTGCCAGCACCATTTGTTGAAAATGCTGTCTTTTTTTTTACTGGATGGTTTTAGCTCCCTTGTCAAAGATCAGGTGACCATAGGTATGTGGGTTCATTTCTGGGTCTTCAGTCCTATTCCATTGATCTACCTGTCTGTCGCTGTACTAGTACCATTCAGTTTTTATTACAATTACTCTGTAGTACAGCTTGAGGTCAGGCATGGTGATTCCACAAGAAGTACTTTTAGTGTTGAGAAGAGTTTTTGCTATCCTAGGTTTTTTGTTATTCCAGATGAATTGGCAAATTGTTCTTTCTAACTCAATGAAGAATTGAGTTGGAATTTTGATGGGGATGGCATTAAATCTGTAGATTACTTTATATGAAATAGCCATTTTACTATATTGATTCTGCCAATCCATGAGCATGAGAGATCTTTCCATCTTCTGAGATCTTCTTGAATTTCTTTCTGCAGAGACTTGAAGTTCTTATCATAAAGATCTTTAACTTCCTTAGTTAGAGTCACACCAAGATATTTTCTTTCTCAACCTATTTATCCTTTGTGTAAAGAAAAGCCATTGATTTGTTTGAGTTAATTTTATATCTAGCTATTGCACTGAAGCTGTTTATCAGGTTTAGGAGTTCTCTGGTGGAATCTTTAGGGTTATATATATATATATATATATATATATATATATATATATATACTATCATCTGCAAATAGTGATATTTTGACTTCTTCATTTCCAATTTGTATCCCCTTGACCTCCTTTTGTTGTCAAATTGCTCTGGCTAGAACTTCAAATACCATATTGGATAGGTAGGGAGAAAGTGGGCAGCCTTGTTTAGTCCCTGACTTTACTGGGATTGCTTCCAGCTTCTCTCCATTTACTTTGATGTTGACTACTTGTTTGCTGTAGATTGCTTTTATTATGTTAGGTATGGGCCTTGAATTCCTGATATTTCCAAGACTTTTATCATGAATGGGTGTTGTATTTTGTCAAATGCTTTCTCAGCATCTAATGTGATAATCATGTGGTTTTTGTCTTTGAGTTTATTCATGTAGTGGATTATGTTGATGGATTTCCATATATTAAACAATCCCTGCATTCCTGGGATGAAGCCTACTTGGTCATGATGGATGATAGTTTTGATGCGTTCTTGCATTCGAGTAGCAAGAATTTTATTGACTATTTTTGCATTGATATTCATAAGGGAAATTGGTCTGAAGTTCTCTATCTTTATGTGGTTTATGTATCAGAGTAATTGTGACTTCATATAATGAACTGGGTAGAGTACCTTCAGTTTCTATTCTGTTGAATAGTTTGTGAAGAACTGGAATTAGGTCTTCTTTGAAGATCTTATAGAACTGCACTAAACCCATCTGATCCTGGGCTTTTTTGGGTTGGGAGACTATTAATAACTGCTTCTTTTTCTTTAGGGGATATAGGACTGTTTAGGTCATTAATATTATCCTGATTTAACTTTGGTACCTGGTATCTGTCTACAAATTTGTCCATTTCATCCATGTTTTCCAGTTTTGTTGAATATACCCTTCTGTAGCAGGATCTGATCGTGTTTTGGATTTCCTCAGGATCTGTTGTTATGTCTCCCTTTTCATTTCTGATTTTGTTAATTAGGATGCTGTCCCTGTGCCCTCTAGTTAGTCTGGCTAACGGTTTATTTATCTTGTTGATTTTCTCAAAGAACCAGCTCCTGGTTTGGTTGATTCTTTGAATAGTTCTTTTTGTTTCCAGTTGGTTGATTTAAGCCTTAAGTTTGATTATTTCCTGCAGACTACTGCTCTTGGGTGAGTTTGCTTCCTTTTGTTCTAGACCTTTTAGGTGTGCTGTCAAGCTGCTAGTGTATGCTCTCTCCAGTTTCTTTTTGAAAGCCCTCCGAGCTATGAGTTTTCCTCTTAGGAATGCTTTCATTGTGTCCAATAAGTTTTGGTATGTTGTGGCTTCATTTTCATTAATCTCTAAAAAGTCTTTCATTTCTTTTTTATTTCTTTCTTGACCAAGTTATCATTGAGTAGAGTGTTGTTCAGTTTCCATGTGAATGTTGGCATTCTCTTATTTATGTTGTTATTGAAGATAAGCCTTAGTCCATGGTGACCTGATAAGGTGCATGGGGCAATTTCAATATTTTTTATCTGTTGAGGCCTGTTTGGTGGACAATTATATGGTCAGTTTTGGAGAAGGTGCCATGAGGTGCGGAGAAGAAGGTATATCCTTTTGTTTTAGAATAAAATGTTCTGTAGAGATCTGTTAAATCCATTTGTTTCATAGCTTCTGTCAGTTTCACTGTCTCTCTTTAGTTTCTGTTTCCAGGATCTGTCCAATGGTGAGAGTGGGATATTGAAGTCTCCCACTATTATTGTGTGAGGTGCAATGTATGCTTTGAGCGTTACTAAAGTTTCTTTAATGAATGTGGCTGCCCTTGCATTTGGAGCATAGATATTCAGAATTGACAGTTCCTCTTGGAAGATTTTAACTTTGATGAGTATGAAGTGCTCCTCCTTGTTTCTTTTTTTTTTTTTTTTTTTTTTTTTTTTTTTTTTTTTTTAATAAGTTTGGGTTGAAAGTCAATTTTATTCGATATTAGAATGGCTACTCCTGCTTGTTTCTTCAGATCATTTGCTTGGAAAATTGTTTTCCAGCCTTTCACTCTGAGGTAGTGTCTGTCTTTTTTCTTGAGGTTTGTTTCCTGTAAGCAGCAAAGTGTTGGGTTCTGTTTGTGAAGCTAGTCTGTTAGTCTATGTCATTTGATTGAGGATTGAGTCCATTGATATTAAAAGATATTAAGGAAAAGTAATTGTTGCTTCCTGTCATTTTTGTTGTTAGGGATGGGATTCTGTTCTTGTGGCTATCTTCTTTTAAGTTTGTTGAAGGATTATTTTATTGCTTTTCCTAGGGAGTAGTTTCTGTCCTTGCATTGGTCTTTTTCTGTTATTATCCTTTGGAGGTCTGGATTCATGGAAAGATATTGTGTGAATTTGATTTTTGTCATGGAATACTTTGGTTTCTCCATCTCTGGTAATTCAGAGTTTTGCTGTGTATAGTAACCTGGGCTGGCATTTGTATTCTCTTAGTGTTTGTATAACATCTGTCCAGGATCTTCTCGCTTTCATAGTCTCTGGTGAGAAGTCTGGAGTAATTCTAACAGGCCTCCCTTTATATGTTACTATGTTACTTTACCTTTTTCCCTTACTGCTTTTAATATTCTGTCTTTATTTAGTGCATTTGTTGTTCTGATTATTATGTGTCAGGATGAATTTCTTTTCTGGTCCAGTCTATTTGGAGTTCTGTAAGGCTTTTTGTATGTTCATGGGCATCTCTCTCTTTAGGTATGGGAAGTTTTCTTCTATGATTTTGTTGAAGATATTTTGGTCCTTTAAGTTGAAAATTGTCATTCTCATCTACTCTTATTATCCCTCGGTTTGCTCTTCTCATTGTGTCCTTGATTTCCTGAATATTTTGAGTTAGGATCTTTTTGCATTTTCTTTGATTGTTGTGTCCATGATCCCTTTGGAATCTTCTGCACCTGAGATTCTCTCTTCCATCTCTTGTATTCTGTTGCTGATGCTCATGTCTATGGTTCCTGATTACTTTTCTATGGTTTCTATTTCCAGGGTTATCTCCTTTTGGGTTTTCTTTATTGTTTCTACTTCCATTTTTATATCCAGGACGGTTTTCTTCAATTCCATCACCTGTTTGGTATTGTTTTCCTGTAACTCTCTAATGAATTTTGTGTTTCCTCTTTATTTTTTCCCAATTTTTATTAGATATTTCTTCCTTTACATTTCAAATGTTATCCTGAAAGTCCCCTAAGCCCTCCCCCATCCCCAGCCCTGCTCCCCTACCCACCCACTCCCACATCTGGGCCCTGGCATTCCCCTGTACTGTGGTATATAAAGTTTGCATGACCAAGGGGCCTCTCTTCCCAATGATGGCCAACTAGGCCATCTTCTGCTACATATGCAGCTAGAGGCACGAGCTCTGGGTGTACTAGTTAGTTCATATTGTTCTTCCACCTATAGGGTTGGAGACCCCTTCAGCTCTTTGGGTACTTTCTCTAGCTCCTTCCTTGGGAACCCTGTTTTCCATGTAAGAGCTGACTGTGAGCATCCACTTCTGTTTTTGTCAGGCACTGGCATAGCCTCACAGGAGACAGCTATATCAGGGCCCTTTCATCAATATCTTGCTGACGTATGCAATAGTGTCTGTGTTTGGTGGCTGATTATGGGATGGATCCCAGGCTGCAAAAGTTACTGGTTGTCCATCCCTTCATTTCAGCTCCACACTTGATCTCTTTAATTCCTTCAATGTGTGCTTTGTTCCTAATACTAAGAAGGGGAGAAGTGTCCACACTTTGATCTTCATTCTTCTTGAGTTTCACGTGTTTAGCAAATTGTATCTTGGTTTAGGTTTCTGGGCTAATATCCACTTATCAGTGAGTACATGTTATGTGAGTTCTTTTGTGATTGGGTTACCTCACTCAGGATGATACCCTCCAGATTCATCCATTTGCCTAGGAATTTCATAAATTCATTGTTTTAAATAGCTGTGTAGTACTCCATTTTAAAAATGTACCATAATTTCTGTATCTATTCCTTTGTTGATGGACACTTGGGTTCTTTCCAGCTTCTGGCTATTATAAATAAAGCTGCTATGAACATAGTGGAGCATGTGTCCTCATTACCAGTTGGAACATCTTCTGGATATGTGCCCAGGAGAGGTATTGCAGGATTCTCTGGTAGTACTATGTCCAATTTTCTGAGGAACCACCAGACTGATTTCCAGAGTGGTTGTACAAGCTTGCAACCCCACCAACAATGGAGTTGTGTTTCTCTTTTTTCACATCCATGCCAGCATCTGCTGTCACCTGAATTTTTTAATCTTAGCCATTCTGTCTGGTGTGTTTCCTCTTTAAATGCTTCTAGTTATTTACCTGTGTTTTCCTGTATTTCCTTCTTAAAGTCCTTCATCATCATCATGAGAAATGACTTTATATCCATATCTTGCTTTTCTGGACTTGCCATGGTGAAAGAGTTTGGGTTTGATGATGCCAAGTATCCTTGATTTCCCTTGCTTCTGTTCTTATGCTTGCCTCCTGCCATCTGATTATCTCAAGTACTTGCTGTCTTCAATATATCTGATTGGAGCCTGTCCTTCTTATAATCCCAGTTTACTCTGGACTCCTGAGTCCAGCTGTCACTGTGATCCTTTGATTATGAGCTCCTGTGAACCTGAGATTCTGGGTGTGTCTGAGTTCTTGGCAGTCAAGTCCCACTGAGACCCTGAAATACTGGTGTGACCCAGCTCCTGTTATTCTAGGATACTGATTGAACATAAGATTGTTCTTTCAATTATTCAATTGTACATATAAATCAATTTTCATTAGGAAAAATGCTAAGGTTTAAGAAGCAAAAATATTTTAAAACAAAAGAAAAATAACTTTATTTCAATAATTGGAATTCATTTTTTTCTCCTTCCATCAATTTGGAACATACTAATATGTATTAGATTGAACATTTCTTTAGGACAGTTCACTCAGAGGTATAATTCTAGTATCAACTTGTCTAATTGTATGACTTGATATCATCCCATAAGGATAAGATAACATAAGATCCCAAACAGGCTTACTTTAGACAATTCTTCCTATGTTACATGTACTGAAATACACTAAAAACTTGGTTTAACTAAAAAACATTTATTTTACTAAAAGAGTGTGAATATTTTACAATTTTACTTTCAATAGTTCCTTCAAGAAAGTGTTGAAATTTTTTATTTTTTATTATTTATTTTACTGTTTGAGAATTTTATATAAGCATTGTCTTATTTTTCTGTTCCTAGTATGAGGACCATGACTAAAAGCAACTTGGGGAGTGAATAATTTGTCCAACTCACAATGTTTAATCCAGCATCAAAAGCATTCAAGGCAGGAACCTCAAAAAGGAACAAAAGGAACAGACATAGAACAATGGTATTTACTTTCTTGCTTTTAATAGCTTGCTTAGCTTGCTTTCTTATACCACCCAGCCCCTCCTACATCAATTATTAAGGAAAAAATGGCCAATCTTGCTTATGGGTCAGTCTAAAGAAAGCATTTTCTCAACTTTATTTCCCCTTCCCAGATCACTATAACTTGTGTCAGGTTGATAAAACAAAATGAAACACAAACAACAACAAAATAGAATATGGATATGTTTTTATCAAGTTCATTTCTTATTCCCTCCCCTTAAACTCTCCTGGTATGTCCTACTATTCCCTCCGAACAGCAACTGTTTTTGTTTTGTTTTGATTTGTCATGAGTATTTCATATCTATTGCCCATTGGAGCTCCCTATATTCTAAACACTATTGATGTGTGTAGTCTGTATTGCCACCACAGATGAGGTGTGTGGCAATTTCTGACTCTGGAGACCATATGGATGTCCCTGGTCTGTGCTGTCACAAGAAACCATGTAGAATTCCATGACCTGTGCTTGCACTGACTATCGGTATTGATGATTGCAGATTCATAATTGAGCAAGCAGGACATAAACAGTTTTTGTGAGACAATCCATATCTCTACCCCACCCCAACTGCTCACAAAGTAACCCCAAATCTTTTTAATGTAGCATTTCCATCAGATACATTAATAAAGGACTCTGTGAGTTGTCACAACCTACGTCTCCAACCAGCAGAGACAATGGAAAGAACGACAAGGACACCAAAGCAGGTCTCACACAGCTTCCGCTTTTTCTGGGACTGCCCACAATTTATCCCCTTCAGTTCACTCACACACCACACTAAGGAGTCCAATCATAGACACGCACGTGCAAGGCACAACTTTAGCGTGCAGGCAAGCCTCTAATGGATAGGCTGATAGAATGGTATCACGAAGCATTAAGCCATATATCTGGCGAGTTACATGCGCTGTTTCTATTGCGCATGAATGAGACTGGGACAAACAAGCAAAGGCCAAGGGGCTTGGCATAGAGCCAGGGCACCATCTTGGCCCATGCGGCCGTGCCCGCTTCCCACAATGGGTCAGTGGTTGCCCTTGGACCTGCTTGTGGAAAAAGTATTTATTTTTTGATTCAACATTAACTTTTCTGTGTCCTAGATACAAGTAGGATTCAAGGTTTTGGCAAGGCCATAGGTTAGAACAGGATAGAATCACAGATGTTCAAAACCCAGGGTCATTGTGAATAGGAGCAGGTTCAAAAAAGGTGGGGGCTTGAGATACGCTGGGTAAATAATTAGACAGAGGGAGTATTTGGAAATGAGAGCTACTGAAGGTTAATTGGTGTGAGTGACATACAGGAAAGTTATATAAAAGAAGGCATCAGAAACCTGATTCCTGAAGCAGGAACAATGGCCTGTCTACTGTCCACTATATAATGTACACTCCACACTCCACACTGTACAAAGTGTTCACAGTGAAGGACAATTAAAGTTGATTTCAGCATACTTGATACATTCCTTATACCCTTTGGATTAGGGGCAAGAAGAAAAATCCCTTCAATGACCGGGTCTTTCTTTGATTATAATTTTATCTAAAAGTATTTTTGTTTTTTTCTCTAGAGTCTATTTTTCTATATTAAGAGAATTTCTAAGCATAATATAGGAATCCTAATTCTTTAATCATAGCTCAGGAAAAAGAATGCATTGCCATTCAGCATGAAAACATTCTGAAACTATTGTCTGTGAGTAAGCAAAGAGAGTCTGAAGAATTATAATCCAATGAAATATAAAGAGGAAAGGGGCTAATTCCCTCCTATTGCTTGCTGAAGCTGTTGTGTTTTAAATCCCCTTCAGGTCTTCAGTCAGCATTTCTCACAAACCTAATAGGCCCTTTGTTACTTTTAGGCATAAAAGTTCCACCTCTGCTAATCCAGTTTATTCCTTTGCCTTATATATGGTTTACATTCCCCTTTCCTATCATCTTTCTCCTGTGTCCACCAGACTTCTGTCGAGGGACATGAATAGGGAGAGAGAAGTCATGCTCATAGGACAACCCTCCTCACTCTCTTTATCCCGCTTTTTTCCAAGTTCTTTTTTTTTCCAACTTTTATTAGATATTTTCTTCATTTACATTTCAAGTGTTATCCAGAAAGTTCCCTATACCCTCCCCCCTCCCGGCCCTGCTCCCCTACCCACCCGCTCCCACATCTTGGCCCTGATGTTCCCCTGTATTGGGGCATATAAAGTCTGCATGACCAAGGGGCCTCTCTTCCCAATGATGGCCAACTAGAGACATGAGCTCAGGGGGTACTAGTTAGTTCATGGTTATTCTTCCACCTAGAGGGTTGAAGACCCCTTCAGCTCCTTGGGTACTTTCTCTAGCTCCTTCCTTAGGAACCCTGTGTTCCATCTAATAGCTGACTGTGAGCTTCCACCTCCATGTTTGCCAGGCATTGGTATAGTCTCCCACGAGACAGCTATATCCAGGCCCTTTCAGCACTATCTTGCTGGCATATGCTATAGTGTCTATGTTTGGTGGCTGATTGTGGGATGGATCCCTGGCAGCTGCAGTCATTGGGTCCATCCTTCACACATGCTCTCTGTAACTCTTTCAATGTGTGCTTTGTTCTTAATTCTAGGAAGGGGTAACGTGTCCACATTTTGATCTTCCTTCTTCTTGAGTTTCATGTGTTTAGTAAATTGTATCTTGGGTAGTCTAGGTTTCTGGGCTAATATCCACATATCAGTGAGTACATGTTATGTGAGTTCTTTTGTGATTGGGTTACCTCACTCAGTATGATGGCCTCCAGATCCATCCATTTGCCTAGGAATTTCATATATTTATTG
>LR749601.1:2417787-2478205 GCA_902729485.2 Mus minutoides | reverse complement strand
GCAACAGCATCTGTTGTCACCTGAATTTTTGATCTTAGCCATTCTTACTTGTGTGAGGTGGAATCTCAGGGTTGTTTTGATCTGCATTTCCCTGATGTTTAAGGATGTTGAACATTTTTTCAAGTGCTTCTCAGCCATTTGGTATTCCTCAGTTGAGAATTCTTTGTTTAACTCTGTGCCCCACTTTTTATCCTCCAGGGTTGTGACAGCAACAAAGCTAAACAGAAACCTGCAATCAGCTTCTTCAGTGTGTGTGTGTGTGTGTGTGTGTGTGTGTGTGTGTGTGTGTCTGTGTGTGTGCGCGCGCGTGCGCGTTGAATAGTACTGTGGAACCTGCAATGTCCATGCATGGGAAATGTATAAATGTACATTTGGGCTCTCAAATGTATCCTTTTAGGGAAAACTGGACAGGATTTGTCTTCTATGTGTTCCTTGATGCAGAATGTGCATTTTAATAAGATAACTGCTCACAGACCTCTTTCCTTGTAGTTTATTTAGTAAATTTCCCTCCTATGGTTGCCTCTTTAAGTGACCAAGTATGGTCAAAGAGTTATCCCCACTTGACTTTCGACTTATAAACATACTTCAAGCTGTTCAACTGTTTCTCTTCTCTCTTTCCATCACATTTTTCTCCTTCATAAACAAACACAATAACATTAGTTTGAGAATAAGTTGTAATTATTTTGTTTAAAAAATTCCCAAGCATCCATGATTAGTTATCTCAGTTCCAGGTTTGGTTTAGAATGAGGTGGACCTCAATCTCCCACAAAAAAAGGAGAAAAACAGTCCTGGTACACCCTCCTCCCATCTCTGGCATCTGGAGTAGTAAGCTATAGAAGGTGAGTTTGATAAGGAATAAACCTAGAGGAAGTGCCTTGTTTCAATAGTCGATTGATATCCTCTTGATTTTCAATATTGGTTCCAATCTTTAGTTTTAAGGATGAAGGAAAAGTCATTTTTTTCTATATGGAGAGTGATTTATGGTAGCTGTATTATGGTCCTATAGATCCAAAGCTGCAGAATCTCCATGGCACAGGGCAATAATAGGATATCCAAGGAGTGCACATGAGGATCCAGTATTGACAGTGTAACAGAAGCCAGAATCCTTGAACCAGACCAATAACTCATTGTGATGAATATTTGTAACTGAAGAAGTGTGGACATTAGGGTATACTCTGGGACTCACTGTGAAACACTATAGCTTCAACAATGATGCTTTTTTTTTTTTTCCTTGTGGGGAAGGTTGCAAGGGCAAAGGGTGTGTACAAATGGAAAGATGAGGGGGCTTGGGGTGAATGTTGTAAAATTCACACACACACACACACACACACACACACACACACATACACACTAAAAAGTTAAATAAACAAAAGAATCTTGGGTGGATCAGAACATCATTTTTGATAAGGCTTTCAAGTACAGGACAGCATCAGCTAGCAGAAGGTCATTAAATGAATACTGAGACCTATGCTGGTATATCTAGCTCAGAGCTGTGGGCATAGAAGTGTCTTCATAAATGGCTTCTCATTCCAACCACAGGCATTCTAACAACCTTGAAAATGCTTTACCTTCTACTTGTTTTTGAGAGCAAAGATGGTTTGTAATACTGTGTTTCCTATCTTTCAATATTCGTGTTACAGTGGCAAAGGGCAGCCTGACCCAGGGAATTTGAGATGACATTTGGCATAAACATGCCTCAGTCCAAGATAAGACACCATGTTCTCTTGTTTTCAGAGTCAACTTTCAACATTTGCAAATAGCATATGGCAATTTACCAATATAACTTATGTTGCAACCTCATCAAAGTCTTGCCACAAGACTATAGAAAGAGATAAAATAAACCACAGGTTGACTCTGTACATGCTGAGTCTAACACTCTGGGACAGAGGATATTTTGAAGGAATTAAGAAATGTGGAAAATGCAGCTTTGTCTGAAAGTTTGACTGCTATATAAAACCAATAGTCTAATGTTGGGAATGTTGGATAAAGGTATCTGTCAGAGTATGCTTCCTAAAATGACATTACCCAAGTTTTTACATGCTTACCTCATATCATTACTGAGTGTGTGCTGCCTACAGATCTGCTCAGGAGAACATCCTCTAAAGCCAGGGCCGGCCTTGGAAGAATCGAGAGCTACCACAAAAGCAAATCAGAGATTCTCTTGTCTTATTCCAGATTTTATTGATATATTTACATATGAATGACATAAGGCAAGAATAATCACTAAGAATAATTACTGCAATAGCTTTGACACCATTCACCTCTTTGTGGGAAAAATTGTGCAAATGTTAAGCACAGGTAATAAGTTTAGAAAGAAACAACATGCTCAGACCAAGGGAGGAATTCTAAGCAAAGTGGGCCTCCATTTAAACAGATTTTGAAAAGCACATTTCTTTGGAGTTTCCTGGAAACAGCTTTTCCCAGTGTTCCAGGTCATAGCTAGTAGTCATGAAAAGAAAGCCAACACACATTGGTCTTCCAGAATGGCCCCTAGGGAATAGATAAACTGCTTTCCCAACTAGACAACTCTTCAAGAACTGGAATGCAGATCTCTGCCAAGGGCCATGGAGAGGAAGATATAAAGACTGCTTGTTTATAGTGTGCAGTTGATCCTTGAAAACAGGTTATGTGATTTATTTAAGAACCACAGTTAATTTTTATGTATTTTTCTCAGGGTTTATCCCCTGATTTTCACAAACCATTAGATATTCTGTAAAGAAACATTTTCCTTTTTAGAACAAAGAAAATGAAACCCTTTCCCAGTTGAGTTTCAAGTAACAGTCATTCTGTGTGTGACAGTTTGGGCTTGCAACCCATATTGTGATTCCAAACTGTTCTGAGAGTCACTTGTGTAAATATTCCTCGCATCTCCCAACAAAATGAAATATATGTACTAGTAAAGGATCTCTCACCAAGGAGTCCTGCTATGTCTGTGTCTGAGCATCTTCATGTAATCCTTGTAGTAATAACCAAAAGGATGTGAGTTTTTACAAAAAAAGAAATCCAACAACTTTCATTTGGGGAAAGGATGTAAAGACAGATCTAATTTTTATGTGCCACTCACTCAGTTCATGAGGTATATGCTAGATCTGATAGGATAATAGAAGTAAATGAAAGAAAATTGAAGATAAAAAGCTGTGTCCAGCTTACTGAGCTCCAAATAAAAGGGATGCCACTCAGTAAACTGCCAGACAGACGTAGGAGGATAAGACCCCACTCAAAACATGTATGACAAACATGTGCTTGTATACATGTCTTACTTCAGCCTTATGGAAGTGGAGCAAATAACACTAAAATAGTGTTATTTATGGGATGCATTTACAGTCTATTAAAAGACAGATAAAATAGCTAATGAGTGTGTTCCTGTAAGTTTACATGAGATGCCCAGCAGAGACTTGTCAGCAATTGATGACCACTGTGAATCTGTAGATGTTAAGATTCCATGTGCTACTTTTAATTTTCATAAAATTATATTTTCATAAAATTTACTTTACAGCAACATAGTAAAGATGTGTGTGTGTGTGTGTGTGTGTGTGTGTGTGTGTGCCCACATGTATATATAAATTTAGACATGAATATTGCCTCATATATTTGTTGAGTTCAGAGAACATCCTTTGGGTGTTGGTCTTAACTTTTCTCTGAGTCTGGGTCTTTTATATTGCTGAATAAACCAAGGCTATCAGCATGGAAACTAGTGGAGATCTTTCTCTCTCTCCATCCTATCTCCCTGCAGAAGCTGAGATCACAGAGTCTGAGTTACCAAGAACAGTTTTTACATGGGTTCTCAGGACTCTAACTGAGGAAATCAGGTATATGTAGGAAGCACGCTTTACTATTTGGTGTATGTTTCCCAGCTCTGTAAATCTTTTAAAATAAATGATTCACAGAGCACTAAATAGTCATATGAATAATGAATCACTTTATGACTTTGTATGCTCTGTTCAGGACATCTACACTCCTTACTAACCTAACAGTTGAACATCTAGACCATGCAATAAATTCTAACAGCTTCATAGTGACATGCACTTTGTTTGTTAGACCCTATCCCAGCATTGTAGGTCACGACTTACGGTGAACACTGGCCTCACCTGTGCTGTGTTCTATTTCACTGCATCTAAGCAAACAATAGAATAATAGAATAATGCTTGCCAACTTAAATTGTTAAAAAACTATTGCTTTCCAGATTCATACTAGCAAAGAATAGGGCAAATAGATTCAACAAATATTTATAACTCCACCCAAAAGAATTAGCCTCAATGAAAATATAGCATTTTTTCTACTTAATGTTTTTTTGAATTTATAATTTGAATTTATAATTAGTTTTTAATGTGGTTATTAGTAACAGTTTGGGGCTTCAAAGGTGTGTGTGTTATATAATGAATTATAAGATAACTTATGTATGTGAAGTCAAAGCAGCAGTCATTGCTTACACTGGATTTATTGAAGAAAAGTATCTGTAACCAGTTTCTTTTTTTACTTTGACTTTTTCAAATAAGGTCTAATTCCACCCAGAGTGGGCTCCTGTCTATACTTCTCAAATTAGGATTATGAACATGTACCAACATGTCTCACTTAGTGCTTGCTTTCTTGTGCATTGGATATTAAAATTTAAAACAATAAGAGATATAAAGTGAGATAAGCTACCACTAACTGCATAATCTTTTAATAAATTCATTAGCCACATGGCTTAATTTCTTTGTCTGTAAGAGGTTGTCTTGTGAGCTAACACATATATAATATGATGTATTGGTTATATATGAACTTGTGATACATCAAGAGGTTACCTACTGGTCTACCATATCACAAGGCAGTAGTCATTGTGGTTTCTGGATTCTGGCTTTGAATGTGGATAATGTGATCATATGAAGCTTAGAATAGATTAGATTGTCTAGAATAGATTCACACTGAATAAAGTTACAAGATACAAATATGTAAATCAAGATGCCAATGTGTTAATTTGACTTCTCAAGTACTGAAATATTTGAATTCACCACTGAGAGAATCCAGGGTAAGTCAGACGTATGATTTGGTGAGAAGAAGAGAGAAGGCATTCAGACATTGGATAGATTTTAGGGGGTATGTATCCCAACTGAAACTAGAGTGAAAAATATCAGATCTTCTCAAAGGAAGGTAAACGCTAAAATTCTAACTAATGGAGCAGCACCATTTCTGACTGGTTTCAGATCTTCTTTGTGCAAGCTGCATGGATATTGCTCATCTGGTGCTCTTGCAGTTCAGAAACTGAGTAGAGATCATTGTTACAACAGTATCTCTACTCTAGTTAGGCCTCTGTTAAGATATAGAGTCAATGACCCTACCAGATTCTACTAAGTAAGCAGTTTATGCTATGGCTAATGCTACTTTGTCTGTTTTAGATGTAGTATTTCTTTGGCTTGGTAGCTTCTCTCTGATTCCTGGAATATTAGTTTTTAGGGTACATTTCTCAGAGCCATCATTAACTGCCAGTCTTATGGCTGAACCATTTTGAATTCTTAGCACTAATGGATGAATATTAACCCAGTCTCTATCTTAACTTCACTACTAAAAGATACCTATCAAGATGTTTATTGGAAAGCAGTCAAGACATGGAACTATAAAAAATAGCAAATTGGTTTATGTAGCAAAATTTAGGGACGATACATCATGCACAGTAGATTATAAAACAATTATCTGTTATCCCTCACTCAGTCTTTTGTTTTAACTGATTAGGATATTGGATAAGTTTATTCTTCTATATTCATTAGTTCTTTGGTTGCTTTCACAGTCCTGTTTACCTGTTGATGTATCATGTATTTGTTGCACTTAAATACTATGCATTGTCCTGCAAAAATTTCCTTCCTTTATGGATCTTAGATCTTAATGAGGGAGATAGCTCATGAATAAGGTAAGTTACAAGGGCTAAAGAAAATACAATTAAGAAATAAATGCACATTCCTTCTGGTTTGAGCCAATACTCTGAGCAGACGTTAGGCGCTAGCTCCGCACTCAGCCCCACAACAGCAAGAGGAAGCTCAACTCCCAGGTGCCCTAATACATCCAGGTTCATAGGTGAGGAGGCCATAGTATCTGCCCCAACACCATGAGTAATTGGGAACTGTGGGATCCAGGGACACAGGAACCCCAGCACAGACAGTGTCACTGGTTCCTTCCAGTCTAAGCCAGTACCCTGAGCAGACCATGGGCACAACCTCTGCACCCAGTCCCATAACACCAGAAGAAGCTCAAACTCTCAGATTCTCTAACACACCCAGGATCACAGGAACTCAGGAGCTTGGTCACTCCAGGTTTTCTGGAACTCAGAGGCAGCTAGACTCCCAGGATATCAGGATCATAGGATCCCCAAATCATAGGATCACAGAGACAGTTTGACTCTGAGGAGTTCTGACACAATCAGGATCACAGGAGAGACAGATTTCGGTCAGAGATATCGAGGGCAGGTAGCACTAATGACAATCAGATGGCAGGAGGCAAGCTTTAGAACACAATCAACAGAAAGCAATGTTACTTGGCATCATCAGAACCCAGTTCTCCCACCATAGCAAGCCCTAAATACACCATCACACCTGAAAAGGCAAGATTCGGTTTTAAAATTGCTTCTCATGATGGTGATAGAGGACTTGAAGAAGGACATAAATAACTCCTTTAAAAAAAACACAGGAGAATACAGGTAAACAGCTAGAAGCCCTTAAAGAGAAAACACAAAAATCCTTTAAAGAATTAAAGGAAAACACAGCCAACAGGTGAAGGAAGTGAACAAAATCATCCAGGATCTAAAATGGAAGTAGAGACAATAAAAAAATAACAATGGGAGACAACTCTGGAGACAGAAAACCTAGGAAAGAGATCAGGAATCATAGAAGCAAGCATCATCAACAGAATACAAGAGATAGAGAATGACACATATCACTCTCAGAAATGGACAGATCATGGACAGACATAGTAAACTAACAGAAGTTATGAACCAAATGGATTTAACAGATATTTACAGGACATTTCAGATTAAAGTAAAAGAATATACCTTCTTCTCAGGACCTCGTGGTACTTTTTTTAAATTGATGATATAATTGGTCACAAAACAGACCTCAACAGATGCTACGCACACTCCAGTGAAGTCTGCTTGATAGGCTGAGAGGCCTGGAAGCACTCATGAGGCAAAGAGTTTCAAAGAAACTCAACCTCCTGGAACCTTAGCATTCTCTTCTCTTTTTTTCCCCCTTTTTAAAAAATTTTATTAGATATTTTCTTATTTTACATTTCAAACACTATCCCGAAAGTTCCCTATACCCTCCCTCTACCCTTATCCCCTACCCACCCACTCCCACTTCTTGGCCCAAGCATTCCCCTGTATTGGGGCATATAAAGTTTGCAGTACCAAGGGGCCTCTTATCCCAATGATGGCCAACTAGGCCATCTTCTGCTATATATGCAGCTAGAGAAACAAGTTTTGGGGGTTCTGGTTAGTTCATATTGTTGTTCCTCTTATAGGGTTGCAGGCCCCTTCAGCTCCTGGGGTATCCTTAATCATCAGGGAAATGCAAATCAAAACAACTTTGAGATTCCACCTCACTCCAGTCAGAATGGCTAAGATCTTGGCATTCTTATAACCCATATACTCATACCATATCCCTGCATTGGATCCACGTGCTCTCTTTCAGTATTGTTTTATTATAAGTGCCTTTAAAGATTGAATTCTGACATAGGTAAGCCTCCACCAGTGTTCCAATGTCCTAGAAAAATCCTTGAAGCCTATGAGCTTGAAAATCAGTAGGAATTCAGTAAGAATGTTACCTATTCAGTAACATTCAAGTTACTTCTAGTAGAGAAGGTGAAACTCATTAGGCATTACAAAGAACGGAGCTAGAATGCCCCAGATTTGTCCCTGCAATATCTTGGAGGGTCTTGCATGCTTTCTTACAGTATTTTACTGCATAAGAGTTAGAAATCTCAGGGCAAGCTTAGCAAAGTATACTTAGAATCTTCACTGCAGCCAGGTATAGCAGGCTAGATTGCATATTAGAAGGAAGTTGGTGAATTCTTCTGACAAATGGAGATTCCCTACAGATACTTAAAAGAACAGCCAAGTTACACTCATGCAAGAATTTACCAAGGCCTAGGAAATAGGGGGGTTGTGGTATTGCATTATTCATGAGAAGGTCTGCTAGAGCAGAACCCCCTGGTGCTAGCCTTCATAAGGCTCAAAGGTATAGCACAAATTGTGCCTAGGGTGTGAACTCCTTACCTGTCATTAGCTGACCCTAGGCAGGGCTGTTCTATCTTTACTGTAAATATCACCTGGTTCCTGTAAGCCCCTTTGAAGTCATTCCTTTGTATTGTGTCAGGTAACTTCAATGCACTTTGCCTGCCTTAACATCCTACCCCTTTGTTTTCTGTATTATATAAGACTGGTGTTCACTTTGTGAAAATACACTCAAATTCTACATGCTCTCTTGTCGTTTTTGTTTGTCATTCGCTGACTCCTTTGCCCACCTGCAACCAGAGACCCATTCCATGCAGATAGGAGACAAAAAAGGGTAACAGATACAAGAAGATTGAAACAATCCCATGTATCCTATCAGATCACCATGGACTAAGGCTGATCTTCAATAACAACAAAAACAAAATAAAGCTCACATACACATGGAAGCTGAACCATGCTCTACTCAATGATCACTTGGATAAGGAAGAAATAAAGAAATTAAAGACTTTTGAAAATTTATTGAAAATGAAGGCATGTCATACCAAAAATTAGCAATGAAAGCAGTGCTAAGAGGAAAGCTCATAGCTCTAAGTGCCTCCAGAAAGAAACTGGAGAGAGCATACACTGGCAGCTTGATAGCAAATCTGAAAGCTCTAGATCAAAAAGAAGCAAGTGTACGCAAGAGGAGTAGATGGCAGGAAATTATTAAACTCAGGGCTAAAATCAGCCAAGTTGAAACAAAAAGAACTATACAAAGAATCCACCAAACCAGTAGCTGGTTCTTAGAGAATTATCATCAAGATAGATAAACCCTTAGCCAGACTAGCCAGACTTACCAGAAAGTACAGAAACAGTATCCAAATTTATAAAAACTGGAAATGAAAAGGGAGACATAAAAGCAGAAACCCAAGAAATTAAAAAAAAAAAAAAAAAACATCAGACAGTGGTAGAACATGCCTTTAATCACAGCACTTGGAAGACAGAGACAGGCAAATTTCTGGACTCAAGGCCAGCCTGTTCTACAGAGTGAGTTCGAGGACAGCCAGAGCTACACAGAGAAACGCCATCTCAAAAATAAATAAATAAGAAGCGGCGTCCGCGGCTCGAGCAGAGGCAGCAGCCGGACGAGCAGCTGAGGCGGGCGGGAGCGATGGTGAAGATGGCGGCTGCGGGCGGCGGAGGTGGTGGTGGTCGCTATTACTGCGGCGGCAACGAGGGAGGCTGAGCCCCTAAACAGCTGAAGACTGAAAACGCCGGCGACCAGCACGGAGGCGGCGGCGGGGAGAACTATGATGACCCTCACAAAACCCCTGCCTCCCCAGTTGTTCACATCAGGGGCCTGATTGACGGGGTGGTGGAAGCTGACCTTGTGGAAGCCCTGTAAGAATTTGGACCCATCAGCTATGTGGTGGTGATGCCAAAGAAGAGGCAGGCACTGGTAGAGTTTGAAGACGTGCTGGGGGCTTGTAATGCGGTAAACTACGCTGCAGACAACCAGATCTACATTGCTGGTCACCCTGCTTTTGTCAATTACTCTACCAGCCAGAAGATCTCTCGCCCCGGAGACTCTGATGACTCCCGGAGCGTAAACAGTGTGCTTCTGTTTACCATCCTGAACCCCATCTACTCCATAACCACGGATGTTCTTTACACCATCTGTAATCCTTGTGGCCCTGTCCAGAGAATTGTCATTTTCCGGAAGAACGGAGTTCAGGCTATGGTGGAGTTTGATTCTGTGCAAAGTGCCCAGCGCGCCAAGGCCTCACTCAATGGGGCTGACATCTATTCCGGCTGTTGTACTCTGAAGATTGAGTACGCAAAGCCTACTCGTTTAAATGTATTCAAGAACGACCAAGATACTTGGGACTACACAAACCCCAACCTCAGTGGACAAGGTGACCCTGGCAGTAACCCCAACAAACGCCAGCGGCAGCCCCCTCTCCTGGGAGATCATCCCGCAGAATATGGAGGGCCCCATGGTGGGTACCACAGCCATTACCATGATGAGGGCTACGCCCCCCCCACCTCACTACGAAGGGAGAAGGATGGGCCCACCTGTGGGGGGTCACCGCCGGGGCCCAAGTCGCTATGGCCCCCAATATGGTCATCCCCCACCCCCTCCCCCACCACCCGACTATGGCCCCCACGCTGACAGCCCTGTGCTCATGGTCTATGGCTTAAATCAATCTAAGATGAACTGTGATCGAGTCTTCAATGTCTTCTGCTTGTATGGCAATGTGGAGAAGGTGAAGTTTATGAAGAGCAAGCCGGGGGCCGCCATGGTGGAGATGGCTGACGGCTATGCTGTGGACCGAGCCATCACTCACCTCAACAACAACTTCATGTTTGGGCAGAAGATGAATGTCTGTGTCTCCAAGCAACCAGCCATTATGCCTGGTCAGTCATATGGGCTAGAAGATGGATCCTGCAGCTATAAAGACTTCAGCGAGTCACGGAACAATCGTTTCTCCACTCCAGAGCAGGCAGCTAAGAACGGCATCCAGCATCCTAGCAATGTACTGCACTTCTTCAATGCTCCCCTGGAGGTGACTGAGGAGAACTTCTTTGAAATCTGTGACGAACTGGGAGTGAAGCGGCCAACCTCTGTCAAAGTATTTTCAGGCAAAAGCGAGCGGAGCTCCTCTGGGCTGCTGGAGTGGGACTCCAAGAGCGATGCCCTGGAGACCTTGGGCTTCCTGAACCATTACCAGATGAAAAACCCAAATGGCCCGTACCCATACACTCTGAAGTTGTGCTTCTCCACCGCACAGCATGCCTCCTAATTAGATGCTGGGAAGGAAGACTATCCGAGCAGGAAAATGTTTCTTTCCTGTATGCTGTTGGTTTCTTTGGTTTTGTTTTGATTTGTTTTTGCAGTTCTTTTTTCCTTTTAAATGCTAGGTCAGTAGAGGCTTAACCACAACAGAAATGCTGGAACTCTGGAGGGGGGGAGGGGAACTGGTATCTCCCAAGATTAACCTTCACTTTTTAAATGACTGTATGTGTGATTTTTTTTCCTGTTCATACATTTGTGCTGCCCATGTATCTTGGCACATTTCAATAAAATTGTTTGGAAAATAAAAAAAATAAATAAATAAAATAAATAAATAAATAGATAAATAAATAAAACAAAATTCAGATCCTACTACAAAAGCCTACACTCAACAATATTGGAAAATCTGAATGAAATGCACAATTTTATAGACAGATACCAGGTGCCAAAATAAAATCAGGATCAGAGAAACTCTATGAACTATCCCATAACCCCTAAAGAAGCAGCAACAGTCATTACAAGTCTAGCAACCAAAAACAAAAACAAAAAAAACAAAAACAAAACAGCCCAGGTCCTGATGGGTTTAGTCCAGAATTCTAATAGAGCTTCAAAGAAGATCTAATAATACTTTTCAGTTCTTCAGTGGTGCATGCCTTTAATCCCAGCACTTGGGAGGAAGAGGCCAGCTTGGTCTACAGAGTGAGTTCCAGGACAGCCAGGACTGCACAGAGAAACCCTGTCTTGAAAAACAAAAAAAAACAAACAAAGAATACTCTTCTAGGATGGCCTAGTTGGCCATCAGTGGGAAGAAAGGCCCCTTGGTCATGCAGACTTTATATGCCCCAATACAGGGGAACGCCGGGGCCAAGGGGTAGGAGCGGGTGGGTAGGGGAGCAGGGCCGGGAGGGGGGAGGGTATAGGGAACTTTCTGGATAACACTTGAAATGTAAATGAAGAAAATATCTAATAAAAGTTGAAAAAAAAAAAAATAAAAACCTTAAACTATCAAAAAAAAAAAAAGAATACTCTTCTATTATACAAAATAGAAACAGAAGGAACACAATCCAATTTTTTTCTATGAAGCTGTAATTACGCTTATACCTAAACCACACAAAGACCCAACAAAGGAAGAAAACTTCAGAACAAATTCGTTTGAGTATTGATGCAAAAAATACTCAATAAAATTCTTGCAAACCAAAGCAAACACATCAAAACGATCATCCATCATGATCAAGAAGGCTTCATCACTGTGATGCAAGGATGGTTCAACATATGGAAATTCAGCAACATAATCCACTTATATAAACAAACTCAAAGAAAAAAAAATACATGGTCCTTTCATTAGATGCTGAGAAAGCATTTAACAAAATTCAACAGCCCTTCATGATAAAAGTCTAGGAAAGATCAGGAATTCAAGGCCAATACCTAAAAAGTTAGACTCCAGGGAATCAAATAACCCTATTAAAAATGGTGCATAGGGCTAAACAAAGAATTTTCAACTGAAGAATATTGAATGGCTGATAAGCACTAAAGAAAGGTTAATATCTTCTTTAATTAAGGAAATGCAAATCAAAACAACCCTGAGATTTTACCTCACACCAATCAGAATGGCTAAGTTTAAAAACTCAGGTGACAGCAGATGCTGGCAAAGATGTGGAGAAAGAGGCACATTCCTCCATTGCTGGTGGGATTGCAAGCTGGTACAACCACTCTGGAAATCAGTCTGGTTGTTCCTCAGAAAATTGGACATAGTATCACCTGAGGATCCAGCTATACCACTACTGAGCATATACCGCAAAGATTCTCCAACATATAACAAGGACACAAGTACCACTATGTTTATAGCAGCCTATGTCCAGATGTCCCTCAACAGAGGAATGGATATAGAAACTGTGGTACATTTACACAATGGAGTACTTACTACTCAGCTATTAAAAACAATAAATTTATGAAATTCTTAGGCAAATGGATGGATCGGGAGGATATCATCCTGAGTGAGGTAACCCAATCACAAAAGAACACACATGGTATGCACTCACTGGTAAGTGGATATTAGCCCAGAAACTTAGAATTCTCAAGATACAATTCACATACCATATGAAGCTCAAAAACAGGAAAGACCAAAGTGTGGATACTTTGTTTCTTCTTAGAAAGGGGAACAAAGTACCCATGTAAGGAGTGACAGAGACAAAGTGTGGAACAGAAACTGAAGGAATGACCATTCAGAAACTACCTCACCTGGGGATTCATCTCATATACAACCACCCAACTCAGATACTATTGTGGATGCTCACAGGGGCCTGATATAGCCGTCTCCTGTTAGGCTCTGCCAGAACCTTACAAATAGAGGTGGATGCTCACAGCCAATCATTGGACTGAGTAAGGGTCCCCAATAGTTATAGAAAGATTAGAAGGAGTTGAAGGCATTGCAACCCCATAAAAAGAACAACAATATCAATTAACCATACACCCCAGAGCTCCCATCGACTAAACCACCAACCAGGGAGTATACATGGAGGGACCCATGGCTCAGGCCGCATATATAATCAGAGCATAGCCTTGTTGGCTATCAATAGGAGGAGAGGCCCTTGGTCCTCTGAAGGCTTGATGCCCAAGTATAGGGTAATGCCAGGGCTGGTAGACTGGCTAGGATAGGTGGGTAGGGGAATAACTTCATAGAAGCAGGAGGAAGGGTGAAGGAATAGGGAGTTTTGTGGCGGGGGGGGAGAAAGTAGATAATATTTTAAATGTAAATAAAGGAAATATCCAGTTTAAAAAAAAAAAAGGAAATGCACAATGCTTAATACTGAATGCTGTATTTCAGACTAAGATAATTATCCAAGAAAGTGTATTATACAGAAGACACACAATCAAGTATACATTTAGCAGAATTATTCTTTTTTTTCAATTTTTTTATTAGATATTTTCTTAATTTACATTTCAAATGCTATCCCGAAAGTCCCCTCCCCCCTCCCTGCTCCCCTGCCCACCCACTCCCACTTCTTGGCCCTGGCATTCCCCTGTATTGGGGCATATAAAGATTGCAGTACCGAGGGGCCTCTCCTCCCAATGATGGCCGACTAGGCCATCTTCTAGCAGAATTATTCTTAACCAAAGTGAAAAGCATTACAACCATCCAAGTTAGATACAAGGCTATCTTTGTGCAGGTCTGTCTAACCTATGGTCAGTGTGCTGCATACCATGGAGCACAGGATAACTATGGAGATGGCTCAACACAAAATCCTGAATGGATTTAAAACACAAGAGTGTTTCTCTTGTTCAATTATTTATGTATTTTTGCTGCATATACTTTAGTGACTTTAATGAATAGTCCTAGGGTGTTAATACTGCAGATAGCAACATAGTGTCTGTACTGGCTCTATTTCTGTATCTACTTGATACAAGTTAAGAGTCATCAGAGAGGAAGGATCTTCAGTTGAAATGAATCCATAAGATTCATTTCCTCAATGAGTGATCATTGGAGGAGGATGTTTCTGATTTTCACTTCTTCCCTTAGCATGTCCAGGTGCTGCAGCACACTAAGTGAGGCAGGAGGCAACAAAGTTCCAAGATCACTAGGTGGGAAATGATGAGTCAAAATCTGGAATGGGTTGATTAGCAGATTCTCGCCCAGCAATGAGTGCCAGACACAGATTTTCTCTTAAGATTCAGTGTTGCATCTCTTCAGTGCCATACTTCTTTTAGATAGCATTCAGTGAAACAGCTCTTTATTTGGGGTGAACAAAATCTATATAAACCTTACAAAGTGGGAAGAGGTTCTTCTAAGGGCAACAGCCTGAGGTTTATGATTCTGGGGAAATACCTCATCTGCATGGAGACACAGTCCAGGAAGTTAAACCTGTATTTTTGCCAAGGATTACATGAAATTCTTCAGGTAGAGGGTTGGGGTTGGGGCTGAGTAAGAGAGTCCACCATTTTTTGTCAAGCTCAGGGGGAGCTCTCTGAACATGTTAGACGTCGACCTTAACAAGCAGTGTTTCCCAAAAGGGGATGAGTGAGCTGTTCCCATTGTGCACATTGTGGGTGGTACCATCCCTGGACTAGTGGTTCTTCTTCTATAAGAAAGAAGGATGAGCTGGGCGTGACGGCACATGCCTTTAATCCCAGCACTCAGGAGGCAGAGGCAGGAGGATTTCTGAGTTCGAGGCCAGCCTGGTCTACAAAGTGAGTTCCAAGACAGCCAGGGCACACAGAGAAACCCTGTCTCGAAAAACCAAAAAAAAAAAAAAAAAGCAGCACTCTTACATGTCTCCTACATCAGCTCCTGCCTCCAGGTTCCTGCACTGTTAGAGTTCCTGTCCTGACTTCCTTTGTGGAAGGAAGTTGAATAATTCTCAAAATATGGAAGTGTAAACTGAATAAACTCTTTCCTCCCACACTTGCTTATTGGTTGTAGCATTTTGTTGCAGCATTAGAAACCCTAACAAAGACAGTATTACAATATCATAAAGTTAGATGACCTTGGGAGTCATGTCTAATGACTATCAGCCTCTGGGTTTTTATTTTTCTCTACTTATCCCTGATGTTTTAAATTGTAACTATTTCATAGATTCTGAGAAAAGACCAGAGACTCTAAAGACAAGGCTTTACTGTTCCCAAGACCTCAATGATATATGCTTTATTCTTGTGTTGGTGGTCTTTATCCTGCCAAGCCCGTTGGAAGTAATATCAACAGCTCTACATGGATGCTGTATATAGTCAGTGACCAACCATGTGCTGCCGGCAGCTGAGACACTGAACTCAGGAATCCTGTCTCTCTCATGAAGTATGTACCAAGCAAATTGTTCCACACATTCTGCTTGTTCAAGGCACACAATCCTCTGATATTGTCATGAGTGAAGAGATATTTGGAACTTGAATCCTTAGGACAATTGATAGTATTTGCAGAATGAAAACCAAAAGTATTTGCATTTCACCGGGCGTGGTAGCGCACGCCTTTAATCCCAGCACTCGGGAGGCAGAGGCAGGCGGATTTCTGAGTTAGAGGCCAGCCTGGTCTACAAAGTGAGTTCCAGGACAGCCAGGGATATACAGAGAAACCCTGTCTCAAAAAACAAAAAACAAACAAACAAACAAAAAAAAGATATGCCCTTTTTATAAAACATTTTTTCTAGATGTTTCAAGTTTTTCTTAGTATAATTTTTTGAAGTGTGTGTGTGTGTGTGTGTGTGTGTGTGTGTGTGTGTGTGTGTGTTTAGATATCTGGATACACATTCGTTCAGGTGTGCAGATGGATGTGGATGCCAGAGGTTGATGTTGGGCACCTTCCTCAATTGTTTCCTATTTCATTTACTGAGACAGGTTTGCTAATTTGGCTAATCTTCCTGGCTACTTTGTTCCAGGGATCTCCTGTTTGTGCCTCTCAATTTTTTGTATTATCGAAAGACCATTGTGCCTACCTACCATTTATATGGGTGACAGAAACCCAAACTCTTATCCTAATGCTTGCGAGGCAATCTCTTTATTCTCCAAGCCATATCACTAGCTTTTTTGAGACCAGTTTTGGTGAGAATTGAAAATACTTACATTTGATTACAGTATATCAAATATTCCACATCTTCTCAAACTCTAAATTTCAAAGTAATAATTTACAGTACAACATGTTTGAAGTCCTTAGATAAAAGAAGCAATTAAATTCATGAATATTTTCACAAATCTCAAATTTGCCAACTAGTGAGATCATGTAATAATATATAGTTTACAGACAGTGACAAATTTAAAAATATTTTTCTATATAAAGAAAGCACTGTTTCCCCTTCTAGTAGCTACTGCTTGTTTTATCTACATGAAAATGATCTCTATTTCAAACTGCATTCTTCATTTATGCCAATTTCTAAGTTCTATACACTTCTTTAACTCTACCAAACATCTAGAGCAGTAAGATAATATTCTTATCACCAGAAACAATCTTCACTTTATCAAAGAACCAAATGTGCAAACATGTTCTCTAATAAATTTTCTTTCCTTATACAACATAGGTAATTCAAATAATATACCAGCTGTTGCTGGTATCTTTAGAGCAAGCTAAGGTGTGTCTGCATGTCTTTGACTTGTTTCTCAGGATACATGGGTGTTTCATACCTCTAGATTACTACTGTACCTCATCAATAAAGAATGATCAAGCATTAACCTACTAAATATAACTGTAGAAAGCTTAGTTATTAAACTTTATTGAAACATATGTGAATATATCAATCTTTTATGTGTACTTCTCAATACAGAGTAGGAATAAAATTCACTAACTATTGATAGTATAACATGTAAAAAAAGATTTAAGCTCCAGTTCTACAAAGTCTGATTCAATTAGGAAGAATGTAGTAAGATATTTAGATTTTTTCTAGGATAGCAAAAACTATTCTCAACAATAAAAGAACCTTTGGTGGAATCACCATGCCTGACCACAAGTTGTACTACAGAGCAATTGTGAAAAAAACTGCATGGTACTGGGAGACCAATAGACAGGTATATCAATGGAATAGAATTGAAGACCCAGAAATGAACCCACACACCTATGGTCACTTGATTGACAAGGGAGCTAGAACCATCCAGTGGAAAAAAGACAGCATTTTCAACAAATAGTTCAGGCTCAACTGGTGGTAAGCATGTAGAAGAATGCAAATTGATCCATTCTTATCTCCTTGTACAAAGCTAAAGTCTAAGTGGATGAAAGAACTCCCCATAAAACCAGAGACACTGAAATTTATAGAGGAGAAAGTGGGGAAGAGCCTCAAACACATGGTCACAGAGGAAAGTTTCCTGAACATAACACCAATGGCTTGTGCTGCAAGATCAAGAATTGACAAATGGGACCTCATAAACCTGCAAAGCTTCTGTAAGGCAAAAGACACAGTCAATAAGACAAAAAGGCCACCAACAGATTGAGAAAGGATTTTTACCAATCCTAAATCTGATAGGGGACTAATATCCAATATATGTAAAGAACTCAAGAAACTGGACTCCAGAAAATCAAATAACCTTACTAAAAAATGGGGTACAGAGCTAAACAAAGAATTCTCAACTGAGGAATACCAAATGGCTGAGAAGCAACTGAAAAAATGTTCAACATCCTTAATCATCAGGGAAATGCAAATCAAAACAACCCTGAGATTCCACCTCACATCAGTCAGAATGGTTAAGATAAAAAATTCAGGTGACAGCAGATGCTGGGGAGAATGTGGAGAAAGAGAAACACTCCTCTATGGATTTCAAGCTGGTACAACCACTATGAAAATTAGTATAGCAGTTCCTCAAAAATTAGACATAGTACTACCAGAAGGTTTAGCCATACCTCTCCTGGGCATATAACAGAAGATGTTCCAACATGTAACAAGGACACATGCTCCACTATGTTCATATAGCCTTATTTATAATAGCCAGAAGCTGGAAAGAACCCAGATGTCCCTCAACAGAGGAATGGATACAGAAAATGTGATACATTTACACAATGGGGTACTACTCAGCTATTAAAAACAATGAATTTATGAAATTCTTAGGCAAATGGATGGATCTGCAGGATAACATTCTGAGTGAGGTAACTCAATCACAAAAGAACACACATGATATGCACTCAGTGATAAGTGGATATTAGCCCAGAAGGTCAGAATATCCAAGAAACAATTTGCAAAACACATAAACTCAAGAAAAAGGAAGACCAAAATGTGGATACTTCAATCTTTCTTAGAAGAGGGAACAAAATACTCATGGAAGGAGTTACAGAGAGAAAGTGTGGAACAGAGACTGAAAGAATGACTATCCAGAGACTTCCCCACCTGGGGATCCATCCCATAAACAACCACCAAACCCAGACACTATATGCCAACAAGTGCTTGCTGACAGTAGCCTGATAAAACCTTCTCCTGAGAGGCTCTGCCAGTGACTGACAAATATATAACTGGATGCTTGCAGCTATCCATTGGATGGAGCACAGGGTCCCCAATGCAGGAGCTAGAGAAATTACCCAAAGAGCTGAAGGGGTTTGTAGCCCCATCAGAGAAACAACAATATGAACTAACCAGAAATCCCTGAGTTCCCTGGACTAAACCACCTACCAAAGAAAATACATGGTGAGACTCATGGCTCTAGCTGCATTTGTGGCAGAGGATGGCCTAGTCGGTCATCAAGGGAGGAGAGGCTCTTGTTTCCATGAAGGTTCTATACCCCAGTATAGGGGACTGCCAGGGTCAGGAAGCAGGAGTGGGAGGGTAGGTGAGCAGGGGACGGAGGAAGGGATGGGGGTGTTTAGAGGGTAAATCAGGAACGGGGATAACATTTGAAATGTAAATAAAGAAAATATATAACTAAACTTTGTTTACATTAATATATTTTAAAATAAAATTAAAAAATAATAAAGTCAGTACAGAAACTATAACTGTAAGGCTCAAATTTCAGTTACTATCTAAGCTTCTTAATCCCTATACAGCATCAGTCAGTGTATTTAACTTTCTATGTCTGATTGGGAGAAAGATCATCAAAATTGGGATGAGAGCTCTCACTTCACAGAGGTGTTATAATTATTAAGTTAATCTTTGTAAAATGTTTCATGTATTGAAAGAGTTAAATAACCATTAACTATTCTCATTAAGAAATTGCACTGACCAGAGCTGATAGTGACTCAAATTTCAGTTTATGTGGTAAAGTCTGATTACATCACCTCTATAACTAATAATACCAATTTATAAAAGTGACATATTCCATTATGTGAGAGATGAAATGCAATCTTTTTGTCATAGAACATTTTCTCTTGCCAACATTCTTCTTAGGAGACTCACCTACTTCAAGCTAGTAAAAATTCTGTTTTGTCTTATGTGTTATGTGTATCTTTATACTATCTTGAAGGTACCACATAATTTATATTTGCTAGCCATACATACAGCAAATAATGCTATGGTCACATTTGACTCTGTTTTAAACATCTGGTGTCAACAGAAAGATAAGAAGAAAATGTACTGTCAGAGTTAATAATTCAGAAATATTAATCAGTTCTTGTAATCACCTATAGTGTATCATGCATAATTGGCCCTTATGAATTTTTCTTCCTTGTGTCACTTAGTGAATTTTATAGCCAGCATTTTAACCAATCCAAATGTTTAGTCGGGTGCATGATTTTCACTTTCTTATGATGTTGTTATGTATAAATTATTTTGAATGTCTAAGAAATAGATTATCATCATCTTCACTGAACCAGCGTTGAATATCAGTTTGAGGGTAAATGGCCCATGATCCTAGATAATGTCTTTATAGGTAAGATCTTTCTAGTGAATATTTCAATATAAACTTTCAAAAGGGTTGTCCAATGCAGGCTCAGTACTTCAGGGAAGGGGCATGTTTATATCTCTGTGTAAAGGGCCTTTGCCAAATGGTGGCAGTGACAAAAGGAGAAAACGGCACCAGGATACCATGGCAGCCTGAAAATGGACCTTTCTAAACCCTGTTGTGTCCTTAAATAAGATAACTTTGAAGTTCTAAAGGCTTTCAGACATATAGTCATATTAAATCATATTCCAAGGTCCAGCTTCTACACCTACACAATAGAATATGTTATAGAATACCATTAGCATAGTCACATTTTATTGTGTGCTGCTCATATGGTGTCACAGAAAGTAGAATGATGCTGTCAATACTTCAGAAATCTTATAGGGCTCTCATAATTATCAGAATTTCTCCATATACAGTTAGCTCATGAGGTATATGTTGTACTTCTATATAATGCTGTTCATACCCCTAGAAAGTAATAGTTTCCAATTCCTCATGTAAACTAACAATAATTATAGCTAAATGAAATCAGTTCATCTGTGAATAGTTCCTTGCTTCAAATTTTCAAAGAATACACACACACATGCACACACACACATATACACCACCTTTTAAAATAATAAAACAGGTATATAGTAACAATCCCTTGTTTTATTCAAAGCTATTTTGCCTTGAGCAAGATGGGGAAAGCCATATCCTCAACCTAGCCTGTGTAGCTCATGTCTGGAACTTGGAGTTCCTCTGAGACTCCGCTTGTGATCATTGTCTTCTGTGCTTAATTAAAACTTGTTTGTCATTTGCTGTGACTCTTCACCTGGGGTACTGCAGGGCTGTTCAAATCCAGTGCATACTGGGCTTGAACAGTTTAATTTCAGTAGAGAGAGCATGTTGTCATGGGTAGAAAACTACTGTTCTGGGTCCTGAGGTAAAGCAGTGAGCACTGGTCAGATCTTGCTCCCAACTAATCTGAGCATTTCAAGTTGAAAGACTTCTACTATGGTGATCTGATCCAAACCTCCCTTTAATCATCCCATTAGTTGATATAATTTTCACTACCCATGTGATCTTCCCCTGGCCCTGTCTGCATTATTGTGCTTGGTCTGTCTGAGAGGTGTAACTGTTTGCTCTCTGTGACTTTCTGCTTCTCTGAAATAGACCTTGAAGCAATACAAACTCATACAGAGAGGCTGTCTTAGTTAGGGTTTTACTACTATGAACTGACACCATGATCAATACCACTCTTTTAAGGCCAACATTTGAGGCTGGCTTACACCTTCAGAGGTTAGTCCTCTATCATCAAGGTAGGAGCATGGTAGTGTTCAGGCAGACATGGTACAGAAGGAACTGAGAATTCTCCATCTTCATCTGAAGGCTTCTAGGAGAAGACTGGCTAGAAAAAGGGTATTAAAGCCCATGCCCATAGTGACACCCCTACTCCAACAAGGCCATATGTCCTAATATGGCCACTCCCTGTACCAAGCATATACAAAACATCACAGAGGTCTAGTAAGAATAAATGTGGTATAATCGAGGAAAGGAGTTGTGCAGAATGGCGGGTGAGTAGACATTCCAACAAAGCCCTTGTTTTGTTTGTTTTCCTTAAGTGAGCTAGGTTTCAGATGGATACATGTTGCTAATGTCATTGTTTATAACTGGCTACAGAGGTGTAATTTTTGTAGTTATAAATAATATTTATATGTTGAAAGGAAAGGTCTGTGATAATTTCTAAGACTGATTGTGTTTATGACCTTAAAGAATTGTAGAATTATAGCTGTTTTTCGTGGACATGCACATACATTGTTGAATATGTTTGTGCCCTGTGGTGATTACTCAATAACTGGTTGCATAAGTTTCTTTTTTCTTCTATGTAGTTGGGCTACTAGTGAAAAGAGAAAGAAGGAAGTGCAGACTGTTTTGGATTTAAAAGAATGAGGAAGTAGAATGTATTTACGAAAAATTTGTTCATGTGGCAAATCACCCTGTAGAACAGTGACTCTCAACCTTTCTAATGCTGTCACCCTTTAATACAGTTCCTCATATTGTAGTGACTCCCAAACCATAAAATTATTCTCATTGCTATTTCATAACTCTACTTTATGCTGATCTTATGAATTTTAATGTAAACATCTGATATTTATGATGGTCTTAGGCAACCCCATTGAACAGGGTTGCTATTCACAGGTTGAGAACCACTACCCTATATGAAACTAGAAATGTATTTCATGAGAAAGATTATTTAATCTCTATAGAGATGTTTCAAAATTATAGAAAGAAAATCAATAGAGATTTTCTGAGGAGCAAGATAATCTGAAAAGCACTCTACATGGTTCTTATTGATCATGGGCAAACTGAGCTTTGACATAATGCTGCCCAAATTAAGTTTAATTCTTTTAATATTAACATGGTTCTAGTTTTGTGTCTGCTGATGTAATAAAAAAAAAAAAACCCTGACTACTTAGGGAGGAAAAAGTTTATTTTGGCTTACATTTACAGGTTATAGTCCACATGGGTGTGAAGAAATATCAAGAACTGCAACAGCCAACCATATCATATCCATAGTCAACATCACAGAGATATGAATGAATGCTTGCTTGCCTGATTGTTGGTTATGTTCATCAAACGTTCTTCACTCTTCCTCATATCATGTTCTTCTCACATCAATTAAGAATCAGACAGGCCCTCACAAGCCAATGTCATCAAGACAATCCCTGATTTGATGGTCCTTTCTCTGTAATTCTAGGAAATTATAGGTTAAAGGAAGTTGTCTAGGAAGAACTATAGGGAGTTGTAGGAAACTGATGTTTAAAAATATTATAAATATTGATTTAAAGAAATATTCTTCCATTTTATAAAAAAGAATTTGATTATCACTTAGAATGCTCAATATTTCTTCAAAGAATCTTGCCAACAAACTAGCCTAATTGTTGTTATAAAATAAGAAAGCCTTAAGTTCTCTAGAATCTTGGTATATAGATGGTAAAAGAACTAAAAATCAAAGATTGATTTGTATAATTCATTTTAGTTTAGATTAATTTATCTTAATTTTAGAAACAGGTTCTTAACCAAGTGGCCTGGTATTGCCCAACATAGTCTAAAACTCATAAGTGATGGAATACTTTATGTCATCGCACATCTTTTTTAAAAATTTATTTATTTTTCCACTCCATATTTTATCTCCCCCATCAACCCTCCAACTCTTCCACACCCCATACCTTCTCCCCACCCCACCCAATCTCCACGTGGATGGCCCCACCCCCCACCCCACCTGACCTCTAAACTCCCTGGGGCCTCCAGTCTCTTGAGGGTTAGGTACATCATCTCTGGATGAACAAACCCAGAAGTCCTCTACTGTATTTGTGTTGGGGGCCTCATATCAGCTGGTGTATGCTGACTGTTTGGTAGTCCAGTGTTTGAGAGATCTCAGGGGTCCAGAGTAAGGAGACTGCTGGTCCTACTACAGGATGGCCCTTCTTCTCAGCTTCTTTCAGCCTTCCCTAATTCTATAACAGGGAACAGCTGCTTCTGTCCATTGGTTGGGTGCAAATATCTGCATTTGTCACTTTCAGCTAATTGTTGGGTCTTTCGTGGGGCATTCATAATAGGTCCCTTTTTGTGAGCATTCCATAGCCCAAGTAATAGTATCAGCTCTTGGACCTCCCCTTGAGCTGGATCCCACTTTGGGCCTGTCACTGGACCTTCTTTTCCTCAGGATCCTCTCCATTTCCATCCCTGGAATTCTTTCAGACAGGAACAATTATGAGTCAGAGTTGTGACTGTGGGATGCCTCTCCCCTCCTTCACTTGATATCCTTTCTTTCTACTGGAGGTGGGCTCTGTAAGTTCCCTTTCTCTACTGTCAGGTATTTCATCTAAGGACCCTTTGACTCCTGAGAGCGCCTTACCTCTCAGGTCTCTGGTGCATTCTGGTGCCCCCCACCCCCACAACCTCCTACCTCCAGGGATTGCATGTTTACATTCTTTCTGTTGGCCCTCAGGGCCTCATCCTTTTCCCTCACCCAATACCAGATTAGGTTCCCCCCCTCCACTTCCCCCATCCACTTTTCCTCTTAGGTCCCTCCCTCCTTCCCTACTTGTGATTGCTTTCATCTCTCTCCCAAATGGGACTGAGGCATCTTCACTTGGCCAGTTCAGCTTATTGACAGTTTTGAGTTCTGTGGACTGTATCTTGGGTATTCTGTACTTTTTTTTTCTAATATCCACTTATTAGTGAGTACATACCATGTATGATCTTTTGGGTCCCAGTTACCTCACTCAGGATATTTTCTAGTTCCATGATTTGCCTACCAAACTCAGGATGTCCTCATTCTTAATAGCTGAGTAGTATTCCATTATGTAAATGAACCACATTTTCTATATTCATTCTTCTGTTGTGGGACATCTAGGTTGATTCCAGCTTCTGGCTATCACAAAATAGGCTGCTATAAACATAGTGGAACATGTGCCCCTGTGACATGGTAGGGCACCTTTTGGGTATATGCCCAAAGTATTATAGCAGAGTCTTCAGGTAGTTCTATTTCCAATTTTCTGAGGAACCTCCAGATTGATTTCCAAAGTAGATATACCAGTTTGCAATCTTACCAGCAATGGAAGAATGTTCCTGTTTCTCTACATCCTCTCCAACATGTGTTCTCACCTGAGGTTTTGATCTTAGACATTCTGATTGGTGTAAGGTAGAATCTCAGGGTCATTTTGATTTGCATTTCTCTGATCACTAAGGACTTTGAACATTTCTTTAGGTTCTTCTCTGCCATTCAAGATTCCTCAGTTGTGAATTCTCGGTTTAGTTCTATACCCCATTTTTTTGATTGGGTTGTTTGGGTTTTTTTGGTGATTAACTTCTTGAGTTATTTATATATTTTGGATATTAGCCCTCTATTGGATGTAAGGTTAGTAAACATTTTTTCCCCCGATTTGTATGCTGCCAATTTGTCTTATTGACTATGTCCTTTGGCTTACAGAAGCTTCCCAGTTTCATGAGGTTCTATTTATCAATTCTCATTCTTTTTTTTTTTTTTTTTTTTTTTTTTTTTTTTTTTTTTTTTTTTTTTTTTTTTTTTTTTTTTTTTTTTTTTTTTTTTTTTTTTTTTTTTTTTTTTTTTTTTTTTTTTTTTTTTTTTTTTTTTTTTTTTTTGGTTTTTCGAGACAGGGTTTCTCTGTCTAGCTTAGTGCATGAGCCATTGTAGTTCTATTTATGAAATTACCCCCTGTGCCAATGAGTTCAAGGCTCTTTCCCACTTTATCTTCTATTAGATTCAGTGTATTTGGTTTTATATTGATGTCCTTGATCCACTTGGACTTCAGCTTTGTGTCTATGTTTAGTTTCTGTTTCAATGACCTGTTCATTGGTGAGAGTGCAATGTTGAAATCTCCCACTACTATTGTGTGGGGTTCAATGTGTGTTTTGAATTTTAGTAAAGTTTCTTTTACGAATTTGGGTGCTCTTACATTTGGGGCATAGATGTTCAGAATTGAGACTTTCTCTTAGTGGATTTTCCCCTTGATGAATATAAAGTGTCCTTCTCTATTATGCTTGATAACTTTTGGTTGAAAGTCTATTTTATTGAATATTAGGATGGTAGTTCCTGCTTGTTTCCTGGAACCATTTGCTTGGAAGACCTTTTTCCATTATTTTACTCTGAGACGGTGCCTTTCTTTGTTATTGAGTTGTTTCTTGTATGCAGCAAAATGCTGGATCTCATTTGTGTATCCAGCCTTTTAGCTTATGTCTTCTTATAGGTGAGTTGAGTCTATTAATATTGAGAGATATTAAAGAGAGATGACTGTTGGCTCCTGATATGTTTGTTTCTGTAGGTGGCTTTATGTGCCTGTGACTCTTTGCTTTTGACTTTGTTGTGGGATGATTAATATCTTAGCCTTTCTTTGGTGCAAGTATCTTCCTTGTGTTGGAGTCTTCCTTCCAGGATCCTCTGTAGGGCTGGGTTGGTAGATACTCTTTGAATTTGGTTTTGTCCTGGAATGTTTTGGTTTCTCCATCTATGTTTATTGAGAATTTTTCTTGGTGTAGTATCCTGGGCTGGCATTTGTGTTCTGTTAGAGTCTGCATGATGTCTGACCAGGCTCTTCTGACTTTCATAGTCTCTGTTGAGAAGTCTGGTGCAATTTTGATATGTGTACCTTTGTATGTTACTTGGCCCTTTTCCCTTGCAGCTTTTTAATATTCGTTCTTTGCTCCATGAATTTAATGTTTTGATAATTATGTGACAAGAAGATTTTCTTTTTTTGTCCCTTTCTTTTTTTTTTTTTTTTTTTTTTTTTTTTTTTTTTTTTTTTTTTTTTTTTTTTTTTTTTTTTTTTTTTTTTTTTTTTTTTTTTTTTTTTTTTTTTTTTTTTTTTTTTTTTTTTTGGTGTTCTATAGGCTTCTTGTACCTTTATGGCCATCTCTTTCTTTAGGTCTGGGAAGTTTTCTCTTAGGATTTTGTTGAAGACATTTTCAGATCGTTTGAGCTGGGATTATTCATTCTCCTCTATTCCAATTATTCTTAGATTTGGTTTTTTCATTGTGACCTAAATTTCCTGGATGCTTTGGGAGTTTTTTATGTTTTTAATTTTCTTTGACAGTTGTGTCAATCTCTTCTACCATATCTTATACACCTGAGATTCTTTATTCTATCTCTTGTATTCTGTTGATAATACTTGCATCTGTAATTCCTGTAAGACCTCTTTCCTGGGTTTTCCATTCCCAGCTTTGCCTCCATTTGTGTCTTCTTTATTGGTTCTACTTCTACTTTTAGGTCTTGGATTGCTTTATTCAATTCCTTCACCTGTTTACTTGTGTTTTCCTGTATTTCTTTCAGTGAGTTATTGATATCCTCCTTAAAGGACTCAATTATCTTCATGAGATAGGATTTTCTGACAGATTCCTGATTTTCAGTTATGTTGGTGTATTCAGGGTTTGCTGTGGTTCTGGTGATGTTCACATATTTTGTCTTCTGTTGCTTATGGTCTTGTGCTTGCCTTTCGCCATCTGGATATCCCTGGTGTTTGTTGGCTTAGGTGACTGTATGGAGTCTGCCTCCTTTGTCCTTGGGTTGCTTCAGGTCTCCATGTAGGCCTATGGCCCTGGCTGTATCATTGAGTGCATACCATGTGTGTTCATTTGTAACTGGGTTACCTCACTCTGGATAATATTTTAATTCCATCCATTTGCCAAAGAATTTCATGAAGTCATTGTTTTTAATGGCTGAATAGTACTCCAATGTGTAAACTTACCACATTTTCTTTTTCCATTCTTCTGTTGAGGGACATCTGGGTTCTTTCCAGCTTCTGGCTATTATAAATAAGGCTGCTATGACATAGTGGTGCATGTGTCCTTATTGCAAGTTGGAACATCTTCTGGGTATATGCCCAGGAGAGGTATTGCTGGATCAATTGGTAGTACTATGTCCAATTTTCTGAGGAACCACCAGACTGATTTCCAGAGTGGTTGTACCAGCTTGCAATCCCACCAGCAATGAAGGAGTGTTCCTCTTTCTCCAAATCTTTGCTAGCACCTGCTGTCACCTGAATTTTTTATCTTAGTCATTCTGACTGGTGTGAGGTGGAATCTCAGGGTTGTTTTGGTTTGCATCTCCCTGATGATTAAGGATGTTTAACATTTTTTTCAGGTGCTTCTCAGCCCTTTGGTATTCCTCAGTTGAGAATTCTTTGTTTAGCTCTGTACCTTATTTTTTAATGTGGTTATTTGAATTTCTGGAGTCCATCTCTTGGAAAAACCAGAGGGCAAGAGTCTGCCTCTATCCCACCCCTGAATATCTGCTGAAGAAAGTCCTTAAACTCTATCCAGAGAATCAGATACTTCAAATGGTGTTTTTTTTTTTCCCTCATGCGCATATTTTTTACTTCTTTGTCAAAACTCAGGTGGCTGTTGTGTGAACTTATATTCGGGTCCTTGGTTCCATTCCGTTCATCTCTGTATGTTTTCTTGGCAGTTTCATGAGGTTTGTTACTGTGGGTATCTAATGTACCATGAAACCAGATATGGTATGATTCCCCCAATCAGTGCTTTTATTAGGCAGGCTTTCTCTGGCTTTTGTGCTTCCCTATGAATCTTAAGAATTATATGTACTTCTGTGAGAAAAAAATAGAATTGCCATTTTGATTGCTATTACATTTTATTTATATATTGGTGTCATTAAGATGGCCATTTTAATGATACTAACCTTAGGTCCACAATTTTTCTTCCATATTTAAAATTTTTCACCTAAGGATTTGGAAAAATGACTCAGCTCTTAAGAGCATATACTGCTCTTGCAAGGGACCCAAGTTCAGTTTCCAGCATCCACAATTGGTGATTCAGAACAATGGGTTCTGACACACTCTTCTGGCCTCCATATATGTCTACATTCAGACATACACACATACTCATGCAAGCAAAAGTCCTTGAAGGAAATAAAAAGTTTTCATTGTAGAGGTTTTATACTTCCTTTTTAATGTTAATACTGGGGTTTTTGTTTCATTGTGTTTACTATGTGAGATTAATTCCTCGACTATTTTTCTGAGTATTTAGGGAGACTATTGGTTTTTAGCATATTACCTTTGTATTCTTCCCCTTTGCTGAAAGATTTTATCAGTTCCAGTTGTTTCCTAATGGACTTTCTAGGGTCTTTATAGAAATTTTTTTATCTGTAAAATTGGATTACTTTGACTTCTTCTTTTCTTATCTGTATCCTCTTTATCTCTTTCCATGTTGATCTCTCTAGCTGCAACTTCAAGCACTTAGTGAGTAAGGATACTTTGAGTTCTATATTTAATTTGATAGAGGCTCTAAATTTGCCACTTACAGCCTTTATTAAGTTGGGACATGCTCCTTTCAGCTACAGTATTCCCAAGGTTTTATCATGAAGTGGTATTGAATGTTGTCCAAGGACTCTTCTGTATCTACTGAGATGATCATTTGATTTCTCACCTAAAGTCCAACAATGAAAAGAATTGTATTTATGGATTTATGTTTGTTGAACCATCCCCACAAAGTCTGGAATGAATCCAATTTGGTCATGATTTTTGTTTGTTTTATAGAACAATGTTTAGTAATATAAAATTGTCACAATATGGTTGCGCCATAAGCTTTTAACATCCTCATTTCTCATGATTAGAGATTTTCTGTCTTTTATGCTTTTTCTTTTTTCTTAATTTTTTTATTTAGATGAATTTTATGCATCAAATGTTAATAATATTGAGTATTTTTTTTTAATATTGAGTATTTTGAGAATCAAATAATACATAAAATTTTGTTTGAATTTTATATTCATATCCTTTCATACCCTAAAAATATTATTAATGAATATTTAATACTACCGATAACTGGAAATCCTATATGTAATGTGGAATATTAAATTGTTTCAAAACATACAAAATAATTTCTATGAATTAAGCATAGTAAAAGAGCATAAAATATTAAAAATAAATCATTAACAAATATATTCAAAAGCCCTTATATGATAGCCCTGACATACTGGGAGAGTATTTAAAATGCTTTAAATATCTGTGTACATTGTCTAACAATCAGTTTACTTAAAAAAGATTATCAGTGTTTCTAGGAAAGAAATTATTTTATACTGTATATATATTTAAAACTTTTCAAAATACCAAAAACTCTTTTAAGTAAAAACTATAAGAAAATGCTAATTTCAAGCACAGTGAGAAAAATTATCAATAATATTTCCATGGTGTTTGTAGAATATGATTTTAATATTTTCATCTGTTAATATTCAACAAACAGAATAATTATTTTAAGATATAGTTTGGTTTTATGTCTCCTTTTTCATTTCTGATTTTATTAATTTGAATACTGCCTCTGTGCCCTATGTTTAGTCTGGCTAAGGGTTATTCTATCTTGTTGATTTTCTCAAAGAACCAGCTCCTGGTTTTGTTGATTCTTTGTATAGTTTTTTTGTTTGTTTGTTTCTATTTGATTGATTTCAGCCCTGAGTTTGATTATTTCCAGCTGTCTACTCCTCTTGGGTGTATTTGCTTCTTTTTGTTCTAGAGGTTTCAGGTGTGCTGTCCAACTGCTAATGTAAGCTTTCTTCAATTTCTTTTTGGAGGCACTCAGAGCTGAGTTTTCTGCTTAGCACTGCTTTCATTGTGTCGCATACGTTTTGGTATGATATGTCTTCATTTTCATTAATTTCTAAAAAAGCCTTTAATTTCTTTCTTTATTTCTTCCTTATCCAAGTTATCATTGAGTAGAGAGTTGTTCAGCTTCCATGTATATGTGTACTTTCTGTTGTTATTGAAGATCAGCCTTAGTCCGTGGTGATCTGATAGGGTGCATGGGATTATTTCAATCTTCTTGTATCTGTTGAGGCCTGTTTTGTGACCAATTATATTGTCAATTTTGGAGAAGGTACCATAAGGGGCTGAGAAGAAGGTATATATTCTTTTGTTTTAGGATGAAATGTTCTATAAATATCTGTTAGTCCATTTGGTTCATAACTTCTGTTAGTTTCACTGTGTCTCTGTTTAGTTTCTGTTTCCATGATCTGCCCATTGCTGAGAATGGGGTGTTAAAGTCTCCCACTATTATTGTGTGAGGTGCAATGTGTGCTTTGAGCTTTAGTAAAGTTTCTATTATGAATGTGGGTGCCCTTTAATTTGGAGCATAGATGTTCAGAATTGAGAGTTCATTTTGGTAGATTTTTCCTTTGACAAATATGAAATGTCCTTCCTTATCTTCTTTGATAACTTTTGGTTGAAAGTTGATTTTCCTTAATAATGGAATGACTACTCCTGCTTGTTTCTTGGGAACATTTGCTCAGAAAATTGTTTTCCAACCTTTGACTCTGAGTTAGTAATTATCTTTGTCACTGAGGTATGTTTCCTGTATGCAGCAAAATGCTGCATCCTGTTTATGTATCCAGTCTATTATTTTATGTCTTTTGGGAGAAATTGAGTCCATTGATGTTAAGAGATACTAAGGAAAAATGATTGTTATTTCCTGTTATTTTTGTTGTTAGAGGTGGAATTATGTTTGTGTGGCTATCTTCTTTTGGATTTGTTGAAAGAAGATTGCTTTCTTGATTTTTCTAGGGTGTAGTTTCCCTCCTTGTGTTGGGGTTTTCCATCTATTATCCTTTATAGGGCTAGATTTATGGAAAGATGTTGTGTAAATTTGTTTTTGTCATGGAATATCTTGTTTTTATAGCAATTGAGAGCTTTCCTGGGTATAGTAGCCTGGGCTGGCATTTGTGTTCTCTTAGGGTTTGTATGACATCTGCCCAGGATCTTCTATCTTTCATAGCCTCTGGTGAGAATTCTGGTGTAATTCTGATAGGTCTACTTTTGTATATTACTTGACCTTTTTACCTTACTGCTTTTAATATTCTTTCATTTTTTTTTAGTGCATTTTGTGTTTTGATTATTATGTGACAGGAGGAATTTCTTTTCTGGTCTAGTCTATTTGGAGTTCTGTAGGCTTCTTGTATGTTCATGGGCATCTATTTCCTTAGGTTGGAGAGGTTTTCTTCTATAATTTTATTGAAGATATTGACGAGCCCTTTAAGTTGGGAATCTTTGTTCTTTTCTATACCTATTATTCTTAGGTTTGGTCTTCTCTTTGTGTCCTGGATTTCCTGGATGTTTTGGGTTAGGAGCTTTTTGCTTTTTGCATTTTCTTTGATGGTTATGTCAGTATTTTCTATGGTATCTTCTTCCCCTGAGATTCTCTCTTCTATCTCTTGTATTCTGTTGTATCTGCTGTATTCTGCTGGTGATGCTTGTATCTATGACTGCTGATCTCTTTCCTAGATTTGCTAACTCCAGGGTTGTCTCCCTTAGTGATTTCTTTTTTTTTTTTTTTTTTTTTTCCATTTTCAGATCTTGGATGGTTTTGTTCATTTCCTTTTCCTGTTTGATTGTGTTTTCCTATAATTCTTTAAAGCTTTTTTGTGTTTCCTCTTTAAGGGCTTCTAGCTGTTTACCAGTGTTCTTCTGTATTTCTTTAAGGGAGTTGTTCATATCCTTCTTAAAGTCATCTATCATCATCATGAGAAGTGATTTTAGATCTGAATCGTGCTTTTCTGGTGTGATGGTGTATCCAGGACTTGCTATGGTGGGAGAGTTAGGTTCTGATATTGCCAAGTGTACTGGCTAGTTTTGTGTCAACTTGACACAGCTGGGGTTATCACAGAGAAAGGAGCTTCAGTTGGGGAAGTACCTCCATGAGATCTAGCTGTGGGGTATTTTCTCAATTAGTGATCAAGGGGAAAAGGCCCCTTGTGGATGGGACTATCTCTGGGCTGGTAGTCTTGGGTTCTATAAGAAAGCAGGCTGAGCAGCCAGGGGAAGCAAGCCAGAAAAGAACATCCCTCCATGGCTTTTGTATCAGCTCCTGCTTTCTGACCTGCTTGAGTTCCAGTCCTGACTTCTTTGGTGATGAACAGCTGTATGGAAGTGTAAGCTGAATAAACCCTTTCCTTCCCAACTTGCTTCTTGGTCATGATTTTTTGTCCAGAAATAGAAACCCTGACTAAGACACCAGGTAATCTTAGTTTCTGTTGGTTATGTTTTTGTGCTTGCCTCCTGCCATCTGATTATTTCTAGTGCTACCTTCCCTGGCTACATCTGACTGGAGCCTGTCCTTCCTGGGATCCTGGTTGTGTCAGAACTCCTCAGAGTTCAGCTGTCTCTGTGTTTCTGTGATTCTCTTATCCTGAGATCCTGGGAATCAAGATGCCTCTGGGACCCTGAGATTGTTGTGTGCCCAAGCTCCTGGCATCCTGAGATCCAGTGATCCTGTAGTCCTGGCATGTTAGTTACTCTCTACGTGAGAGTAGAGTTTATTCTGGGTGTTGTGGAGCTGGCTTCAGATTTAGCACCAAAGGTCTGCTCAGGGACACCCCTGATCCTTTGAGCCTGGGCTTGTTAGAGCACCTGGGAGTGGAGTTTCCTCTCGGTGTTGTAGAACTGGCTACAGAGTTAGTTGCCAAGGTCTGCTCAGGGCACCTTCTCAGACTGAAAGGAACCTGTGTCATTGGTTAGGCAGACTTCCTGGATTCCTGGGTCTCTCTGGTTCTAGTTACTTCAGGTGTTGGGGCAGATGTTTTGTCTTCCTCACCTCTGATTCTATGATCCTGGGAGTTTTAGAGTACCTGGGATTGGCTCTTCCTCTGGGTATTATGGGACTAGCTGTGGAATTCACACCCAAGGTCTGCCTTACGCTATTATAAAAGATGTCTTCAAACAAAAAAATCTTCATACCTTTTATAAGATGCTTTTAAATTATAATGAACATTTGTGCATGACTAATTTTGCTTCATCAGTCTAATATTAATATAAAATATTATTCTGAAAATTGGAACCCCTGGATATCAGGGAACCATTCAGTTCACATGCTCTTTTAATTTTTTTCACTTGCTCTTTTATTTAACATGTATACACGTTATATGTACAAATATGTAAGTACCAAATGGCATTTACATAATTAATAGTTGTTTAGAAAAATACTTTAATAAAAATAAAATATAATAAAAAATATAACTCCTAGCTGGGCGTGGTGGCACATGCCTTTAATCCCAGCACTCGGAAGGCAGAGGCAGGCAGATTTCTGAGTTCGAGGCCAGCCTGGTCTACAAAGTGAGTTCCAGGACAGCCAGGGCTATACAGAGAAACCCTGTCTCTCTCTCTCTCTCTCTCTCTATATATATATATATATATATATATATGTATATATATATATATATATATATCCTGAGATCCAGTGATCCTGTAGTCCTGGCATGTTAGTTACTCTCTACGTGAGAGTAGAGTTTATTCTGCGTGTTGTGGAGCTGGCTTCAGATTTAGCACCCAAGGTCTGCTCAGGGACACCCCTGATCCTTTGAGCCTGGGCTTGTTAGAGCACCTGGGAGTGGAGTTTCCTCTGGGTGTTGTAGAACTGGCTGCAGAGTTTTATATATATATATATATATATATATATATATATATATATATATATATATATATATCTCCTAGGAACATGGATGAATCAATCTCAAGGGAAATATGCTATGATGGGTAAATAAGGAATGCATGATCCTATTATGACACTTATCAGAGGAGAGGTCATCATTTCCTAGTGCCCTGGGTATACCTGCTCCTGAAACAGAAATGGAGACCTCTGATTTCCTTTTATGTCATTCTCAGATTGGGAGAATGGGTAGAGGGCAATGACAAATCTAGAAATTTACATCTTTCTTATTTATATTTATTTTTCCTTTTGATTAAAGTTTCATGCAGCTACAACTTTAAAATCTGTGTTCCAATGAAAGAGCTGAAATTCTGGGAGAACCCACCTGGTAATTCTCTTAAGATTTTCATACTATTCCAATATTATTGATAGGATGTTTTTCAAGTTTACAGATTGTGAAGGGCTTAAATGAAATAGAGAATTAACACAGGGGATTCATAATAAAAACGTCAGTTGGAAAAAATGGCTTTAAAATAGGTTTCTGACATGATTCATTTTCTGCATTGAGAATAGTAACTTCATTTGGAGAAAAATATGTTCATGATCCATCTCTAAAAATAACTTTGAAGTGATATCTATTTATTGTAGGTTAATTACTAGAAATTTCACTTTAGTGGTTTGTGATGATTTGTACATTCTTGGACCAGGGAGTGGCACCATTTCGAGGTGTGGCCTTGATGGAATAGGTGTGACATGGTTGGAGTAGGTGTGTCACTGTGGGTGTGGGCTTAAGACTCTTACCCCAGTTGCCTGGAAGTCAGCCTTACACTAGCAGCCTTTGGATGAAGATGTAGAACTCTCAGCTCTGCCTGTGCCATGACAGCTTGGATGCTGCCATGTTCCCACCTTGATGATAATGGACTGAACCTCTGAACCTGTAAGATAGCCCCAATTAAATGTTGTTTTTTATAAGACTTGCCTTGGTCATGGTGTCTGTTCACAACAGTAAAACCCTAACTAAGACATGGTTACAAGATAATTTGTAGAAAAAAAGGAACAAGTAACACAGTTCTTGGTATTGGTAATTCTAGAATGTGGAAGGCTGGGGTCAATTATCAGTTCCTTTACCTGGAGAATAGCACACATTGTTTTTCTTAAATCTGAATGTTGGAAATATGAGATACCCTCTCCTAGGTAAGTTTGTGTAAGTAGGTCAAAGAAAAGCCTCAAGAAGATAAAACTCAAACCTAGAACTGTAACTTGCCTGTAAGTCTTATTTCCCCTCTCTGAGCTTATCCAGTGAAAAAATTACACCATTTCTCGTGTTTCCTAATCTATAAACACAAAGTAGTAAAATGAGCCTCAAAGTCATTAATAAGATTAAATTGGTTATACCATGTAATAAGAGACCTTTGCAATCAGCAAGCACTTAATAGATTCTTTTTGATGCACATCAGTATCATCATTATTACTATTATATAGTCATTCAAAATGTTTATCAGACTCTACAAAAAATGTGCCACTACCTTCTCCCTCAACTGCATGCATTTTTGTGATTCCGACTGGCCAGGGGTCCTTAAACAGGATTCTACAGTGAATACCAGTGAAGTTCCATAGATTCCACAGATATTTGAGAAAATTTTTCTTTCTGTTCTGTGCAAAAATTTGGATTAAATGTATGTTCTAATTTTGTGCATCACCAAATTAACTTGGGTCCAATGATCTTAAAGATATAAAATACCACTGGTCTTCAAAATTTTTTGTGACAGATTATAAGCCTCCACCCAGATCCAGATGGAAGAAGCAGATGGTTGACCTCAGGTTTCTGAGAAAATTGGGGGTTCTTTAGAGCCCAAGGGCTCATTTAGCATAAAATACTTTCATTTCTCCAATTCTCTTAAGAAAAATTCCCACAATAGTTCCTTTCCAGGTGTCCATGTCCACGTACCATAATATCTATACCAGGAACAAAGGATTTACTGTGAAAATTTCAGCATATCATGTTCCCTTGCATAAGAAATGAGCATTTTAAACCTTCTATATAGCATCAGTTCCTGCTCTGGACATGACTGGCTGGTGGCTCATTGTAGCTCTGCTACCAGTCTGAGTTTCTGAAATGTAAGAATAGGATAAGATCCTTTAAACTTCAACATGTAGCATAAGTTCTTTTTCAAAGCACTCTCTCTCTCTCTCTCTCTCTCTCTCTCTCTGTCTCTCTCTCTCTCTCTTTGTGTGTGTGTGTCCTCTCTTTCACTCTCTCTGTCTCTGTCTGTCTGTCTGTCTGTCTCTTTCTCTCTGTTTCACTGTTTCTCTCTGTCTCTCTGTCTCTGTCTCTGTCTCTCTCTCTCTCTGTGTATGTTCATGTACATGTATACACTTATGCAGAAGCAGAAGGTTAATATTAGGTGCCTTTTTCAATTGCTTTTAATTTTGTATTTTTAGACAGGGTCTCTCACTGAACATGGAACTCACTGAATCATATAGATGGGCTAGTCAGCGCTCTCTGTTGATGTGACCATCTGTCTCTTAGTGCTGAGATTTCAGGTGCAATCCACTATGTAGGTGCTGGGGATCAGATTCATGTCTTCATGATGAGGAGGAAAACAATTTACTGAAGATGTAATACACTAGTCCAAGGTACTTGATTCTGAACTGTAAAGCACACTAAATTCACACAGATAAAAGTATGTACTTTTATGAAATAATATGATTCAGTCTATGCAATGTTTTGAAAATATTCTGTTTTGTCAGAAGCAATCTCTTGAGGTATGCTTACTTTAAAAGGATTCACTAGCTGTCAGTTTATTAAAATATTCTTTAAAAATTTAAGTTTGAGTATGTATAACATGAAAATAACAAAGAGAGAGAGATGATTGTATCAATGTGTTAAGAGAAAGAGGAAGGAATTCAAGTTGCACAAGAAGAGGAAAGCATTTAGAGAGACATGAAGGAAGGGCAAGAACTTCTACTTGAGAATCTGTACTTCTGGCCTCAGTTGCAAGCCACAGAGAGAATTTGCAACACTCAATGATTTCATCATCATAATTCTGGATTTCTAGTGAAGCACTAGACTGACTGATTAGTAAAGATGCTGCTGGGCCTCCAGTGCAGCCAGTATTGCTTTATGGAACTGATAATGCATTTTACATTTCTAGTTTCAAAGCACAGCTGTCCTCCTAGAACATGCCCTGCACCTTCAAGTACTCACTGCAACCCACTGCTCCTAACACCTTCAAGTACTCACTGCAACCCGCTGCTCCTAACACCTTCAAGTACTCACTGCAACCCACTGCTCCTAACACCTTCAAGTACTCACTGCAATCCACTGCTCCTAACACCTTCAAGTACTCACTGCAACCCACTGCTCCTAACACCTTCAAGTACTCACTGCAACCCACTGCTCCTAACACCTTCAAGTACTCACTGCAACCCGCTGCTCCTAACACTTTCAAGTACTCACTGCAATCCGCTGCTCCTAACACCTTCAAGTACTCACTGCAACCCACTGCTCCTAACACCTTCAAGTACTCACTGCAATCCACTGCTCCTAATTTCTGGGTGTTTTAAATAACTTGGGATAATATGTTTCTTTTTTTTTTTTTTTTAATGGTATTTCTTTTTTTATCTTCTTTATTTTTTTATTAGATATTTTCTTAATTTACATTTCAAATGTTATCCCAAAAGTTCCCCTCCTCCCCCTGCCCTGTTCCCCTGCCCACCCACTCCCACTTCTTGGCCCTGGCATTCCCCTGTATTGGGGCATATAAAGATTACAATACCAAGGGGCCTCTCCTCCCAATGATGTCTGACTAGGCCATCTTCTGCTACATGTAGAGCTAGAGACACCTGTTCTGGGGGTTCTGGTTAGTTCATCTTCTAGGGTTGCAGACCCCAAATACTTGATCGAAGGCTACGATAGCAGGGGGTGGGGGGAACCTGAGAGCATTATATAACCTTGGGTGGGAATTGGGCCCAAAATGAGGCCCCTGGTTCTTTTGTCTGTTTAAGTATTTAAGGGGAACTTCTTGCCTGCAAAAGGGAGTTAAAGATACCATCTGTCAAGATTCTAGCTGTGATGGGACATATGACATGTGTTGCTGGAATTGTTAGGATCAAGAAAGCTCTAACAAGCTAGTATTGACCACTTGCCCTCTATAGGCAAATTACAAGTACAAATGCAAACCAAGCTACCCCCCACAGACAGAAAACCAAGCTACCCCCCACAGAAGCAGAGAAGTTAGATAAAGAGGAAGGCTGTAGGGGAAAGCACAGATCTTTCTGGGAAGGGAACATAGATTCTGTGGGTAGACTGAGGGTACATAGGGGTAGGAGCAGAAGGGGGTCTGGTGGGAGGGATAGAGGAAGAGAGTGTGGTGAGAAACAGCTGGAACTAGGAGGAATTGGGGGTGTGTCTAAATCTAGTGTAGTAAAGCCTCTCTAGACTCTATAAGGTTGACTTAGTGAGGACTACCAGTAATGGAGGATACAGCATGAGCTGGTTATTTTTTGTAACCAGGCAAGGCTTCCATTGATAAAATTGAATTATATCCAGTTGAGTTATTGGCAGAGCAGGTCTCATGGAGATCTGATTGCTCTCCACAGACTTACAGTAGGGTCCCATTGTTGAGGACAACATATACACAGCTCAGCAAACAATAAAAGGTCAAGCTGGTGTGGAGTTGGAAGCTTCCCTTCTATGTTCTAGTCTCTTTGGCAGGAGATGGTACCCTAAAGGCTTTGAAAAAGAAACTTGGGCCCCAACACAGCCACAAAACTTTCCATCTGCAATCTGTAGTTGTGCTAGGACAATGGTGGTGCAAAACTTCTGAAAGTTACCAATGAATGTCTGACTTAATGTAAGGCCCATTCCCTGAGAGGGAGCCCATGCTTTCTCCTGAACCAGAGACCAGACAGTCCAGGGACTTAGGCTAGAACCAAACAAACTTTGAAAAAAGTCAATGAAATAATACTTAATGTATTCTGCTGTGCTCATAGGTTGACACCTTGTCCAGTTGTCATTAGAGTGGCTTCCTCCAGCAGCAGATGGGAACCCATATCTAGACATTATGCAGAGATAGAGTCTAAATTGGAGGTCTCCATTGGTTTCCTCCCCTGGGAGATGAGGGAACCCCATATAAAAGGGGTAGGAAAGACTGCTAGAGTCAGAGGAAATGGAGGAGACCAGGAGAATGTAGTCCACTGAATCAAGTAAGCAGGACTCACAGAGGCTGAAAAGGCAAGCACGGGGCCTATATGGTCTGCACCAGTTCCTGTGTGTATATGTTATGGCTGTTGCTTGGTGCATTGTTAGGACTCTTATCAGTGGGACAGGGTGTCTCTCTGACACTTTGGCCTGCTGTTGGGACTCTTTCCTTCCTATTGGGTTACTTTGTTCAAACTTAATGTAAGGAATTTTGCCTTATCTTATTGGATCTTGTTTTGTTCTGTTTGGTTGTCATCTCTTGGAAGCCTACTCTTTTCTGAAGAGGAAATGAAAAGGGATTAGACTTGGGGAAAATAGCTTTTCGGCCTTTTGGCTAAGATCAAGTGTAGACTTGGGGAAAAAGGAAAGTATGTGTAGCTAGCAAGAGTGGAAGGGGCAAAACTGGTTGGGATGTATCGTATGATTTAAGAATCTCTTTTCATTAAAAATTCAAATAATAATAAAAAACAGAAAGGGGAGATTTATTTAGCATGGTCATAGTGGAGAAATAATATATAATGAAGACCTGGGAAGCCTCCCCTCTCCCCAGTCTACTTCCTGGGTTTTTATGTGAGCTTTAGGTTTAAATAGAGGGTGACAAGGTTGTATAACTAAGCAGTCTTGATCAAGGTGTGGTTCAATTACCATTGTCTCAGATCTAATCTCTTCTACAAAGTGATAAGGCAAGTTGTCAAAACTGTATGAAACCACTTCCTGGAAGATAAGTTAGTCTCTAGCTAGTACCTGGGCACTAGCCTTGAGATTTGTGGGGAAACAATCCTTTAGAATTAACAGGCAATATTATACGGTTTAAAAGATTAAACCATCTAGGAAATAATATTATTTTTGTTCCATCCAAATGTGAAGATAACTTCCTGCCATTTGGAAGTTCCCTGGAGTCTTTGTGGTCTCACATTTTCACTGTTACTTCCTGGATTATCTGTCTGCTCTCATTTGCCTGACTTAAACTTCAGGCTCCAGGTTGCTTTCTCTCTCCACATGAACATATTTAACGTCTTTCCACTTTCCTCCACTGCTCTGTTGGCATTGCCCCAGGTATGTACAACTACATTATTTAGTCTTCTTTAATTATTCAGCCTGCAGGGATTAAATTGCATATTGTTCTCTTTCCTATAAATATTAATCTTTTTCCTCTTGCCAGACTCACAGCCTACACAGATAAGATTTGTCCTTTTACCCAGATATCATTTCACTCTTAACTTTTTGTCTTTCCAGAAAACCATTCCCCAGACTCCTCACTTTATGCATGGGTTTGGTGTCCCATCTACACAATCCTAGGGACTACAAACTATTTAACACACCCTGTAGCCATATCCCTACTTTCCATTTGATTGCCAAGTAGTCTCATGTGACAGTGCATTGTGGGTTAGACTTGTCAACACATCCTTAATCCAGTAAGGTCTCAAAACTGATCCTTCAGATGAATATATTAAAAGGGAATGATGTTAACTGTAAAAACTCATGGAGCTTCTGAACATTATTCACTGTTGTTGTATTTTTTTCCACAAAGGAAAAAAAAAAAAAAGAAAAGAAAAAAGTAAAAGCTGTAGAGGAAAGAGGAAAAGCCTATAATTCTGTCAAAAGCCTTCCAAAAGTGTTTTTAAAACATTTTCTGCTTTATAAGAAAGAAATTCATTAAAATGTTTTCAAAATAGGATAACATGATAGTGAATGTGGAGATGGCTCAACAATTAAGAGAACATTTTTATAATCTCCTGTAACTCTGGTTCCAGGGAATTCAACATCCTCTTCTGGGACCACATCCTCTTCTGGCCACCACAGAAACCTACACCCTTGTGCATATTTACACACACACACACACACACACACACATACACACACACACACAATTATTTTTAAAAATATATTCTACTTAAAGAGTTGCCTTAAAATAATTCTTGGTAAAACATAACCCTCTAGTTCTCTGAGTTTTCTTTATTTGTACAACAAATTATGTGGTTCTTTCATCTTTAAAAATCCAATGGAAAAATAAAGCACACCTAGACACAAGCATACCATTTATTATTTTCCTATATATTTTCAACTACTGCATTGTAGTAGTCAATGACATATTCTACTCCTGTGTCATTTAAATGTACTTTGCACAATCATGAGTAATGACAAAAAGGAAAGAAGTCTTCTTTAAGATTCTTAAGAAGTTGTTCTTAGTCCCTATCAGCTGCTCAAAGATAAACATTTATGATTCTGCTTTATTTGAAGAAGTGAAATTTTTCAATTAACATTTAATGATAACCATTTCCCAAAAGTTTCTCTAAATTCAAAGAGTGTGTTACTTAAATTGACTTTTGCTTCTCATCCTTTCCTTTGATTGAACCTGTAATTTATAAAAATAATAGTATAAAATTATGAATTCCAAATAACCAAAGAGATTAATAATGTCCTTTCCAGGGCTCAAGTTAAAAGCACCCACCACTCTACCAGAAAACCTGTGCTTGATTCTCAGCATCAGTATGGAAGTTCACAAGCATCTGTACCTCTAGTCTCAGGGTGATCCAACACACACACACACACACACACACACACACACACACATATGTACACACACACACACACACACACACACAAACACACACACATACCTCCTTCTGGAAGCACTGCACTGATGTGGTGCACTGATACAAATACAGGCAATAACACTCAAAAACATAAAAAGAATAAAACTGCTTAATATGCAAAAACAATACTACCAAAGCTACATCCTTCCCCAGGGCTATCTGAATTTAGTAGATAGTAGTTTTAAAGGAAGATCAGTTCAGTCAAGAACCAAGAGCGTCAAAATTTTAGAAACTGGAAAGGACATAATTTGGGTATATTCAGTTGACTCTTTCCTATGTGCCCATAGTCCCTTCTGCCAGCTCTAATTTAGAGGTATTCACTTATTTTCTCTATGACTTGACAAGAAATACTCTAAATTTTAAGCAGTTTTTATTTCTTTTCAAAGAGATGTAAACTATTTCTTGAGTTGTTAGGATCAAAATCAAAGCTCTGAGAGCTATAACAAACTAAGCTTGCTCAGGAGTCCTCAGTGTGCCAACCCAAGAACGAAGATGATAGTGAAATTTAAAGAAAGGATATTCATTTAACCCAGGCACATTAGCCAGAATGATGATCTGAAGTGACATTCAATTTAAAATAGAAAGCTGGAATGTGTTGAACTAGGAATTATAGTCAAGGTGTGGCCCTTGACTGTACAGCCTTTTCTTAGCTGCCTCCATGCCTCAGGAAAGGTGTCAACACTGAAAACTCCTCTGGGAAACAAATTCTCTATTGGACTTGCACAAGAGCCCCAGCCCCTTCCTTCCCTAGCATGAGTTTCCTTGAGAAGTTTCAGTTCCTTGGGGTTCATTGTCTCAATAGATAGATGAATGGGAAGATACACACCCCAGTTAAGATCCTATGTTCCTGCCAAGGCAGTTACAATTCAATGGGTGTGTTCAGTTGAGTAAGATTCCCAGAGGGGAAAGAGAGTTAAAGATTGTGTTTTATCTTGTTTGAACTACACCTTAATTGTGAAATTGCTCAATAGATCTGGGCACTTGAGATTAGGAACCCCTAAAAGGATATCCTTCTCTTTCTGTCCCATGGTTAAGTCATAATAGAAACAGTTTTATTCTTTAAACCCTGGCTGCTCTCTGCATGCCTTGCTAAGGTTTTCCTACTAGCCTTTGTCATATTGCCATACATTGGAAAAGGAATGCTACTGTTGATTCTGTGAATTTAGAAATACAATTCATAAGTTATCCTTTGTTTGACATCATATTAGCATTTCTGGTAACCTGTTTATTTCAAGAATTATTTGTCTCCTATATTTCCTAAGAAATGCATAGTCTCAATTCTGTATTACTACAATAAGCTCATGGTCATGACCCTATTGATAAGGCGGGATGGATCTATATGAACACATGACTTCACCTAAACCAATCAAATTGGGAATTGGGATCCCAGCCCTTCCAGAATGGGACTGAGGCCATCTTCTGCCTAGTTACTGAGTTTGGTGCATGGAACCTACTCCATGAAGAAGCTTACCTTTCAAAAAATAAAAGACCTGAATTTTAGTACCAAATACTTCAGAGTTTGTTGGTAACCTATTAAAAGTGAAATCTTTTGAATATAACTCAAAAACTGTAANGGGGAGGGGAGGGGAGAGTTCAAGTATATAGTGAGAACAAAGATGAGACAGATACATTTAGCCTTCTGTGCCAGGCTGACATAAATTTAATTTTGGAAAGAAGTAATTCAGTAGAGTAGAAAAAAAAAAGTTAAGGATTAAAATGGCCTGCTCAATCTAATATTTCATCTTATTGCTTTTAAATCATATGATTACATAAATAAAATTTATAGATAGAAAATGGAAAAAAACTTAATTTTTTTCTTTTCTTTTTTTACTTTTTTATTAGATATTTTCTTCTCTTTCTTCTTTTTTTTCCAATTTTTTATATTAGATATTTTCTTAATTTACATTTCAAATGCTATTCCAAAAGTCCCCTTCCCCCTCCCCCTCCCTGCTCGCCTGTCCACCCACTCCCACTTCTTGGCCCTGGCATTCCCCTGTATTGGGGCATATAAAGATTGCAATACCAGGCGGCCTCTCTTCCCAATGATGGCCAACCAGGCCATCTTCTGCTACATATGGAGCTAGAGACACCAGTTCTGGGGGTTCTGTTTAGTTCCTATTGTTGTTCCTCTTCTAGGGTTGCAGACCCCTTCAGCTCCTGGTGTTCTATCTCTAGCTTCTCCAATGTGGGCCCCGTGTTCCCTCTTACGGATGACTATGAGCATCCACTTCTGTGGGAGTCAGCTATATCAGGGTCCCTTCAATAAATACTTGCTGTCCTATGCAATAGTGTCTGAGTTTAGTGACTGATTATGGGATGGATTCCCGGTGGGTTACTCTCTGTATGGTCTATCCTTTCATCTTAGCTCTAAATTTTGTCTCTGTAACTCCTTTCATGGGCATTTTGTTTCCTATTCAAAGGAGGAATGAAGTATCCACACGTTGGTCTTCCTTCTTGATTTTCATGTGTTTTGCAGATTGTATCTTGGGTGTTCTAAGTATCTGGGCTAATATCCATTTATCAGTGAACACATATCTAATGACTTCTTTTGTGATTGGGTTACCTCACTAAGGATTATGTCCTCCAGATTCATCCATTTGCCCAAGAATTTCATAAATTCATTTTTAATAGCAGAATAGTACTCCATTGTGTAAATGTACCATATTGTCTGTATCCATTCCTCTGTTGAGGGACATCTGGGTTCTTTCCAGCTTCTGGCTATTATAAATAAGGCTGCTATGAACATAGTGGAGCATGTGTCTTTTTTACCATTTGGAACATCTTCTGGGTATATGCCCAGGAGAGGTATTGCTGGATCCTCTGGTAGTACTATGTCCAATAATCTGAGATAATGCCAGACTGACTTCCAGAGTGGTTGTACAAGCTTGCAATCCCAACAGCAATGGAGGAGTGTTCCTCTTTCTCCACATCCTCACCAGCATCTGCTGTCACCTAAATTTTTATCTTAGCCATTCTGACTGGTGTGAGGTGGAATCTCAGTGTTGTTTTCATTTGCATTTCCCTGATGATTAAGGATGTTGAACATTTTTTTCAGATGTTTCTCAGCCATTCGGATTTCCTCAATTGAGAATTCTTTGTTTAGCTCTGTACCCCATTTTTAATGGAGTTATTCATTTTTCTGGAGTCTAGCTTCTTTAGCTCTTTGTAGATGTTAGATATTAGTCCCCTATCAGATTTAGGGTTGGTAAAAATCTTTTCCCAATCCGTTGGTGGCCTTTTGGTCTTGCTGACTGTGTCTTTTGCCTTACAGAAGCTTGGCAATTTCATAATGTCCCATTTGTCAATTCTTGATCTGACCGCACAGGCCATTGCTGTTCTGTTTAGGAATCTTTCTCCTGTGCCCATTATCTTCGGGGTTTTCCCCACATTCTCCTGTATAAATTTCAGTGTCTCTGGTTTTATGTGGAGGTCTTTGATCCACTTAGACTTAAGCTTTGTACAAGGGGATAGGAATGGGTCAATTCCCAGTCTTCTACATGATAACCGCCAGTTGTGCCAGCACCATTTGTTGAAAATGCTGTCCTTTATCCAGTGGATGGTTTTAGCTCCCTTGTCAAAGATCAAGTGACCATAGGTGTGTTGATTCATTTCTGGGTCTTCAATTCTATTCCATTGATCTATCTGTTTGTTGCTGTACCAGTACCATGCAGTTTTTATCACAATTGCTCTGTAGTACAGCTTAATGTCAGGCATGGTGATTACCCCAGAGGTTCTTTTATTGTTGAGAATGGTTTTTGCTATCCTAGGTTTTTTATTATTCCAGATGAATTTGCAAATTGCCCTTTCTATCTCAGTGAAGAATTGAGTTGGGATTTTGATGGGGATTGCGTTGAAACTGTAGATTGCTTTCGGCAGGATAGCCATTTTGATTATATTAATCCTGCCAATCCATGAGCATGAGAGATCTTTCCATCTTCTAAGATCTTCTTCAATTTCTTTCTTCAGAGACTTGAAGTTCTTGTCATACAGATCTTTCACTTCCTTAGTTAGAGTCACACCAAGGTATTTTATAGTATTTGTGACTATTGTGAAGGGTGTTGTTTCCCTAATTTTTTCTCAGCCCTTTTATCCTTTGTGTAGAGAAAGGCCATTGATTTGTTTGAGTTAATTTTATATCCAGCTACTGCACTGAAGCTGTTTATCAGGTTTAGGAGTTTTTTGGTGGAATTTTTTGGGTCCCTAATATATACTATCATATCATCTGCAAACAGTGATATTTTACCTTGAGCATAGTAAAAGCAATCTACAGCAAACTAGTAGCCAACATCAAACTGAATGGAGAGAAGCTGGAAGAAATCCCCTTAAAATCAGGGACTAGACAAGGCTGCCCACTATCTCCCTACCTATTCAATATAGTACTTGAAGTCCTATCCAGAGCAATTCGAGAACAAAAGGAGATCAAGGGGATACAAATTGGAAAGGAAAAAACTTAATTTGAGAGTCCTTATCCATAGTTTAGCTACTAAACTATGGAGTTTAACAACTCCAGTTGTTCTGGAGTCTACATGAAGAGGGATCCCTAGAGTGATATAATCTATGCTTTTAATGAAAATAAAATTAGAAGATTTAGAATGCTCCCAAATTCAGGTCTGTTTAAGGAGTTCTTGATGGTCTGGCTTCATGATTGATTTTGTCTCCAAGAATGTTCTCTTGGCACTCACGATAGCATCAAAGAAATACTAACAATGTACTTCTTCCCATGAGGATAATAAAAAGAAATAGATGTCTTTTCACAACCATTATGAGCTGCTGTAAAAATCTCAGAACTTGCAAAATGTTTTAGAGACAAACAGGTAAACATCTTCTCATTGGACTAGAACCAAGGCATGACATTTCTATGCTCTGTAATATTCTTCTAGCTCAAATTGTCAGTGTCACTAAACTATTTCTCTATTTCCACAGAGCACATGAAGCAGCCTTTTGTCTTTTTTGAGATTTGAGGACTCTAAAGTCAGAGATAGATATTTCCAAGGCAATATGCACTTAAATTTGTCTTTAAGTCTTTCATAGTTTCCCTCTTTAAAAAAAATAGAATGACTAATGCAAAGCATGGGTGTCCAAGAACCAATAAAGAGAACTTTGTAGTGGAGCATAAGAGTTAATTTTCCCATATGCCAGACATTATCCAGGGGTGTTAGCCTGGCATGCATTAGCCATGGTTAACATGAACTGGCATTTTAACTGGATGCTATATTTGCAGCATCATCTTATGGTACTACTNAAAATGAAGAATAAATGTTTTTAGCCATAAACTGATTTTATTCACTAGAGTAATCTTTCCAGCTTATGTGATGGCCTCATAATATTACAGGGAACCTTTGCCAGATGAAGGCTGCAGACACACTGACATATAGTACAGATGGAAAATAAACATCTGCCTCAATCAGAAGAGAAGACCAAGGACAAGGTTGACGAATATTTTCTGGCACGACTCTCTTTGTAGGGAAGCATATAAATGCTGCAGAAGCAGACCACTGGCATCGTCTGGTGTTGTCCTTATGTGGTTACTGACCATGAAGAGAGATGATTAGTATGCGCTCTCTGAGGAGAAGTGCTGCAGATGCTCGAGATGCAGCGATTCCAGCTCGCTAGGATCTGCCATACTCTAGCCGCACCATGTGCAGTTCTGAGTGATTCCATTCGATTTTATTTTATTTTTTCATGGTTCAGCTGCATTTATTATCCTCAAAGTTTCCCTTCTTGCAATTGAATGTGACAAACCAGGGGAGAAAGGAAAAAAAGAAATGAAGCTAATTTGGAGAGGACAAAAACAACAGCAAGGGCAAGTCCAAGTTAAAGTAAATACCTTCCACTTAGAACCAACCCCCAACATTTCAATGGTGAAGCATGGCACTTTAGAACATGACCAACTTCACTCCTGGCATGGCTGAGCGGAGTACATATTCTGTAAGCAGGACACACACACACACACACACACACACACACACACACACACTCATACTTACATATATAGACACACATACAGACACACACACAGAGAGACACACACGACAGTCTTAGCACTAAGTTCCTTTGTCCCCACTTCAACCAAATGATTCATGTGGCACAAATAATATGACAGATGTAGTTTTTAAAATTCAGCTTTATGGCAAGTATCATTTGGATTGAACCTTCTTCCATTTCTGGTGTCTCTTGTGACCATATGGAGTTTAGATGGCAGTGAATTCCCTGCCACTAACCCAAACCCTTTCTGCACCTGGGCACAATTTTGGATAAGAAAGTAAAGAAAACAGAAAACAAAAGACTCAGGCTTAATATAGAGGACCATGTAAAGAGAACTCAAATATATTATGAGCAAAAGAGCACTCAATTCTTTCTGTAAAACAAAGCAGCACAAAACAAAACAACAACAAAACCCTAACCCAGTAGAAAATTCTTGTGTGAATTTGTGAATATGTCTTATCCTGGAAAGGTAAAGAAAGAAAAGGAGTCTGTGTAGATATTTAGATTATTATAATTTAGCTGAAGCCACTGGAATCATAATATTTTTGCCACTTCAGACTTTAGAAGGAGTTGAATGATCAGACTTCACTGCTAACAACACCATCTTCTTGTCTATCAGGTGCTGGACATTACTCTCTGTGAAGTTTGCTGTTATTACAATCTTTTTTCTCCTACCTCTAATCCCACCTCTCACGTCTGCCTACCCCCACCCTCCATTCGCCTTCTTGCTGCCTCATTCATTAGTCTGTCCACAAATTCTGACCTCAGCCTGAAGATACTGGGACTAGAAGTGCGCACTGCCACATTTTACAGCAGCTGATATCCAAGAAGAAAGAGGATCCATAGTTTAGGTAAACGGAATGAGCTGCTCCAAGAGTTCGTGCACTTAACCAGAATGCTAAAAATAGCTCAGGAAATCCACATTTGCATGATACCAAATATCAAGATAAGTTGGCTTTGGTTTTTTCATTAATATGTTGGTCACAGATCTCCAAATGGGATCTGGATTTATCGATTATTCTATAGTTTAAAAATCACAATATTACACTGTATGTGTAATTCACTTAAGTAATCCATTATAATTGCTAACTAATGTTTGATATTTTGGTGATTTTGATAATATAAACAATGCTAGATATACTGACAAAGAATATATTTCGATGGATGAATATCTGATATTTTGCCATAAGTAAGGTCCTTAGAAGTGACAGTGGTAGTCAGGAGATATGTAAATGTTTTATGCATGAATTCTAAAACTTTGCTAAAGTGCAGAAAATTCTGATTTATAGATCTTTTCTCCATTTTTTTTTAGCTATTCTTTTTTTTTCAGATTTGCTGAAATACATTTTATACATAGCAAATATACCATTTTATAGAATGGGATTTTATTATATTTCAATGTTACCTGAAAGCATGTCTAGTATATTTTCTATAGGCAGGTACACACCTGTCTCTATGTATCTGTGTGTCTGTGTGTAGGTGCCCATAGAGGATAAAGGTGTCAAATATCCCTGGAGCTAGGATTATAAAAATTTATGAGCACATGATATGAGTACTAACTGATTCTAGTTCTCTGGAAGAATAATATGTTCTTCAACACTGAGCCATCTTGACAATCACTTAACATATTATCATCTTCATACTATCACCACCACCACCACCATCATCATCATCATCATCATCATGAGGTAGAGTCTCATCTTATAGCCCAGGCTAGCTGGTTAGCCTGGAACTTGCTATCTATCAAGATGATCTTGAACCTTTTTTTTTTTCTTTTTCTTTTTAATTATTTTCTTTATTTACATTTCAAATGTTATCCCCTTTCCTAGTTTCCCCTCTAAAAATCCCCTATCCCCTCCCTCTGTCTTGTTCCCCAACCCACCCACTACCATTCCTGGTCCTGGCATTCCCCTATGGTTAGTTGATATTGATGTTCCTTATATGGGGCTTCAGTCCCCTTCAGCTCAATATATATTTCTCTGGCTCCTTCATTGGGAACTTGTGCTCTGTCCAATGCATAACTGTAAGAATCCACTTCTGTATTTGCCAGGCACTGGCAGAGCCTCACAGGAGATAGCTATATCAGGATCCTGTCAGTAGGCTCTTGTTGGCATCTGCCTAGTGACTGGGTTTGCTGGTTCTTTATAGGGTGGATCCCCAAGTGGGGCAGTATCTGGATGGTCATTCCTTTAGTGTCTGTTCTGAACTTTATCTCTGTAATTAGTTCCATGGATATTTTGTTCCCCATTTTAAGAGGGAACAAAGTATCCACACTTTGGTTTTCATTCTTCTTGAGTTTCATGTGTTCTGCAAATTGTATCTTAGGTATTCTAAATTTCTGGGCTAATATCCACTTATAAGTGAGTACATGTTATGTGAGTTCTTCTGTAATTGGGTTTTCTCACTCAGGATGATATCCTCCAGATACATCCATTTGCCTAAGAATTTCATAAATTCATTATTTTTAATAGCTGAGTAATATTCCATTGTGTAAATGTACAACATTCTCTGTATCCATTCCTCTGTTGAGGGACATCTGGGTTCTTTCCAGCTTCTGGCTATTATAAATAAGGCTGTTATGAACATAGTGGTGCATGTGTCCTTATTACCAGTTGGAACATCTTCTGGGTATATGACCAGGAGAGGTGTTGCTGGATATTCCAATAGTACTATGTCCAATTTTCTGAGGAACTGCCAGATTAATTTCTATAGTGGTTGTACAAGCTTGCAATCCCACCAAGAATGGAGGAGTGTACTTCTTTCTCTACATCCTCACCAGCATCTGCTGTCACCTGAGTTTTTTATCTTAGCCATTCTGATTGGTGTGAGGTGGAATCTCAGGGTTGTTTTTATATGCATTTCCCTGATGATGAAGGATGTTGAACATTTTTCAGGTGCTTCTCAGCCATTCAGTATTCCTCAGTTGAGAATTCTTATTTTAGCTCTGTACCCCATTTTTAATAGGGTTATTTGAATATCTGGAGTCTAGCTTCTTGAGTTCTTTGTATATATGGGATATTAGTCCCCTATCAGATTTAGGATTGGTAAAGATCCTTTCCCAATCTGTTGGTGGCCTTTTTTTCTTATTGACAGTGTCTTTTGCATTAAAGAAGCTTTGTAGTTTTATGATTTCTCAATTTTCGATTCTCAATCTTACAGCACAAGCCGTTGCTGTTCTGTTCAGGAATTTTTCCTCTGTGCCCATATCTCCAAGGCTTTCCCCCACTTTCTCCTCTATAACTTTCAAAGTCTCTGGTTTTATGTGGAGGTCTTTGATCCACTTAGACCTGAGCTTTGTGCAAGGAGATAAAAATGGAATCAATCCTCATTCTGATACATGATAACCGCCATTTATGCCAGCACCATTTGTTGAAAATGCTGTCTTTTTTCCACTGGATGGTTTTAGCTCCCTTGTCGAAGATGAAGTGAACATAGGTGTGTGGCTTCATTTCTGGGTCTTCAATTCTATTCCATTGATATACTTGTCTGTCTCTGTAACAGTACTGTTCAGTTTTTATCACAATTCCTCTGTAGTACAGCTTGAGGTCAGGAATTGTGATTCCAACAGAAGTTCTTTTATTGTTGAGAAGAGTTTTTGCTATCCTAGGTTATTTGTTATTCCAGATGAATTTTCAAATTGCCCTTTCTATCTCAGTGAAGAATTGAGTTGGAATTTTGATGGGGATTGCATTGAATCTGCAGACTGCTTTTGGCAAGATGGCCATTTTTACAATATTAATCCTGCCAATCCATGAGCATGGGAGATCCTTCCATCTTCTGAGATCTTCCTCAATTTCTTTCTTCAGAGACTTGAAGTTCTTGTCATACAGATCTTTCACTTCCTTAGTTAGAGTCAAATCCCAGGTATTTTATAGTATTTGTGACTATTGTGAAGGGTGTTGTTTCCCTAATTTCTTTCTCAGCCTTTTTATCCTTTGTGTAGACAAAGGCCACTGATTTGTTTGAGTTAATTTTATATCCAGCTACTGCACTGAAGCTGTTTATCAGGTTTAGGAGTTCTCTGGTGGAATTTTTAGGGTCACTTATTTATACTATCATATCATCTGCAAAGAGTGATATTATGACTTCTTCCTTTCCAATTTGTATCCCCTTGATCTCCTTTTGTTGTGGAATTGCTCTGGCTAGGATTTCAAGTACTATATTGAATGGGTAGGAAGAAAGTGAGCAGCCTTGTCTAGTCTCTGATTTTAGTGGGATAGCTTCAAGTTTCTCTCCATTTACTTTGATGTTGGCTACTAGTTTGCTGTAGATTGCATTTATTATGTTTAGGTATGGGCCTTGAATTCCTGATCTTTCCAAGACTTTTCTCATGAACTGGGGTTTTGGATTTTGTCAAACGCTTTCTATTTCTCAGCATCTAATGAGATGGTCATGTGGTTTTCGTCTTTAAGTTTGTTTATATAGTGGATTACATTGATGGATTTCCATATATTAAACCATTCCTGCATCCCTGGGATGAAGCCTAAGTAATCACGATGGATGATCGTTTTGATGTGTTCTTGGATTCAGTTTTCAAGAATTTTATTGAGTATTTTTCCATGGATATTCATAAGAGAAATTGATCTGAATTTCTCTTTCTTTTTGGGGTATTTATGTGGTTTAGGTATCAGACTAATTGTGACTTCATAGAATGAATTTGGTAGAGTAACTTTCTGTTTCTATTTTGTGAAGTAGTTTGAGGAGAGTTGGAATTAGGTCTTCTATAAAGGTCTCATGGTATTCTGCACTAAACCCATCTGGTCCTCGGCTTTTTGTGGTTGGGAGACTATTAATGACTGTTTCTATTTAGGAGATATGGGGCTGTTTAGATCATTAATCTAATCCTGATTTAATTTGTTACTTGGTATCTGTCTAGAAAGTTATCCATTTCATCCAGGTTTTCCAGTCTTTTTGAGTATAGCCTTTTGTAGTAGGATCTGATGATACTTTGTATTTCCTCGGGATCTGTTGTTATGCCTTCCTTTTCATTTCTGATTTTGTTAATTAAGATGCTGTCCCTGTGCCCTCTAGTTAGTCTGGCTTGTTGATTTTCTCAAAGATCCAGCTCCTGGTTTGGTTGATTCTTTGTATAGTTCTTTTTGTTTCCTCTTGGTTGATTTCAGCACTGAGTTTGATTATTTCCTGCTGTCTACTCTTCTTGGGTGAATTTCCTTTCTTTTGTTCTAGGGTTGTTAGGTGTGCTGTCAAGCTGCTAGTATGTGCTCTCTCTAGTTTCTTTTTGGCAGCACTGAGAGCTATGAGTTTTCCTCTTAGGCCTGCTTTCATTGTGTCCCATAAGTTTGGGTATGCTGTGGCTTCATTTTCATTAAACTCTAAAAAGTCTTTAATTTCTTTCTTTATTTCTTCCTTGACCAAGTTATCATTGAGTAAAGTGTTGTTCAGCTTCCAGGTCAATGTTGGCTTTCTATTATTTATGTTGTTATTGAAGATCAGTCTTAGTCGGTGGAGATCTGATAGGATGCATGGAATAATTTCAATATTTTTGTATCTGTTGAGGCCTATTTTGTGACCAATAAGATGGTTAATTTTGGAGAATGTACCATGAGGTACTGAGAAGGTATAACCTTTTGTTTTAGGATAAAATGTTCTGTAGAGATCTGTTAAATCCATTTGTTTCATAACTTCTATTAGTTTTAATGTGTCTTTATTTCTGTTTCCAGGATCTGTCCATCCATGAGAGTGGGTGTTAAAGTTTCCCACTATTATTGTGTGTGGTGCAATTTTTGCTTTGAGCTTTAGTAAAGTTTCTTTAATGAATGTGGATGCCCTTGTATTTGGAGCATTGATACTCAGAATTGAGAGTTCATCTCGGCATATTTTACCTTTGATGAGTATGAAGTGCCCCTTGTCTTTTTTGATACCTTTGGGTTGGAAGTCAATTTCATTATATATTAGAATGGCTTCTCCAGCTTGCTTCTTGGTACCATTTGCTTGGAAAATTGTTTTCCAGCCTTTTACACTGAGGTAGTATCTGTCTTTGTCCCTGAGGTGGGTTTCCTGTATGCAGCAAAATGTTGGGTCCTGTTTATGTAGCTAGTCTGTAAGTCAGTGTCTTTTTAGTGTGGGGAATTGATTCCATTGATATTAAGAGATATTAAGGAAAAGTCATTGTTACTTCCTGTTATTTTTGTTGTTAAACTTAGGATTCTGTTCTTGCAGTTGTCTTCTTTTAGGTTTGTTGAAGGATTACTTTCTTGCTTTTTCTAGGACATCATTTCCCTCCTTGTGTTGGAGTTTTCCTTTTATTATCCTTTGAAGGGCTGGATTCATGGTAAGATATTTTGTGAATTTTTTTTTTGTCATGGAATACTTTGGTTTCTCCATCTATGGTAATTTGGAGTTTTGCTGGGAATAGTAGCCTGGGCTGGCATTTCTGTTCTCTTAGGGTCTGTATAACATCTGTACTGGCTGGTTTTGAGTGTCAACTTGACACAGGCTGAAGTTATCACAAAGAAAGTAGCTTCAGTTAGGGAAGTACCTCCATGATATCTAGCTGTGGGGCATTTTCTCACTTAGTGATCAAGGGGAGGGACCCTTGTGGGTGGTACCATCTCTGAGCTGGTAGACTTGGGTTCTATAAGAGAGTAGGCTGAGCAAGCCAGGGGAAGCAAGCCAGTAAAGACCATCCCTCCATGGCCTGTGCATCAGCTCCTGCTTCCTGACCTCTTGAGTTCCAGTCCTGACTTCCTTGATGATGAACAGCTGTATGAAAGTGTGAGCTGAATAAACCCGTTCCTCCCCAACTTGCTTCTTGGTCATGATGTTTGTGCAGGAATAGAAACCCTGACTAAGACAACATCTGTCCAGGATCATCTAGTTTTCATAGTCTGTGGTGAGAAGTCTGGTGTAATACTACTAGGTCTGCCTTTATACGTTACTTGACCTTTTCCCCTTACTGCTTTTAATATTCTGTCTTTATTTAGTGCATTTGTTGCTCTGATTATTATGTGTCTGGAGGAATTCCTTTTCTGGTCCAGTCTATTTGGAGTTCTGTAGGCTTCTTGTATGTCCATGGGCATCTCTTTCTTTACGTTAGGGAAGTTTTCTTCTATAATTTTGTTGCACATATTACTGGCCCTTTAAGTTGAAAATCTTCATTCTCAGCTATACCTATAATTCCGTAGGTTTGGTCTTCTCATTGTGTCCTGGATTTCCTGGATGTTTTTGAGTTAGGACCTTTTTGCAATTTGCATTTTCTTTGATTGTTGTGTCCATGTCTTCTATGGAATTTTCTGCACCTGAGCTTCTCTCTTCCATCTCTTTAACTCTGTGGCTCTCTGGTGTTTTTGAAACCAATGTATACCAGTACAGATCAGAATCAGCAGGTCAGGCAGGGCTCCCGTGTCCTTGCTCCTGCTGTCACAGGCCTGTCACAACTGGCTTGGAACCGATGTGCTCCACTCATCAGTGCTCCTAAGATGGAGTGGAGAGTCCTCTGGGAACTTTAGGACCTTCTGCCCTGCTGAGTTCACTCCCAAGGTAACCCAGAGCTGGTGCTGACCAGAAGGTGATCTCAAACCTTTGATCTTTCAGTCTCTGCCTCTCAGGAGCAGGCATTACCAGAGTGTGCCACCACACCTGGTTTCACGTTGGTCATTTCTTTAATGGCATTCAGATTTGAACAAGATGTGAACTTATTATAGTTTTAATTTGCATTTCCTGTTATCTTAAGAGGTTTTACATTTCCATATGTATGCTGATTGTCTATTAATTCTTTATCATTTGAGAACTATCTATTTCATTAGCCCATTTACTGATAGATAGTTTGGTTTCATTCATATTTTTTTTCTAGTTCTTTTTATAGTCTAAACATCAATCTTCCATTCAACATATATAGCCAGTAAGGAGTTTCTTTTACTGTCAGAGTGCCTCTTCACTTGAGTAATTGCTTCCTTTTCTATCCATAAACCATGGACTTTCTTGCAATCTACTTGTCAAATCTTGGATCTGTTTCCTAAGCTATTTAGTAGTTACATTATATGGTTTTGACATATTTTTTAAAATACATTTTATTTATTTATGTATAGGGTAAGAGAAAAGGATCTAGTTTCATTCTGACTCTCCCAGCACCATTTGTGAAAAAGGATCTTTTCTCCGATGTATGTTTTTGGCATGTTTGCTAAAAGTTAGGTAGATAGCTATAACTGTGTGGATTTTTAAATTTCTATTCCACTGATCTTTGTGTCTGTTCTCGTGTTAGTAACATGTTAATTTAACAGTGCACTAATATAACTTCTAATCAGGTATGGTAATACATCATGATCTGTTTGCTAAGCACTGCTTTGGCTTTTGGAGTATTTTCTGTTTCTTTTTTAATTTCAGGATTTTTCTGTAAAGAATATTATTGGAATTTTGATGGGGATTGCACAAAATCTATAGATTGCTTTTAGTAATATGGTAATTGTCATAATATTTGTTCTACTTATCCATAAGAAGAGAATATCATTCAATTTTCAATTTCTGTCTTCAGTGTTTTTATACATATATATATATATATACATATATATATATATGTGTGTGTGTGTGTGTGTGTATATACATATATATGTATATATATATATATATATATGTATATATATAATTCTAGAGGGCTTTAACTTCTTTGGTTAAAAGTATTTCAAAGCATTTTGTTGGATTTTTTTTATAAAGCTATTATGAATGAGTTAATTTACTTGATTTCTTTCTCAACATGTAGAGGAATGTTCCTGTTGCTTAAATGATGATGTTCTATCTCAATGTTATGCTGAAAGTGTTTAAGTTCCAAGAGTTTTCTGGTAGAGTCTTTAAGGTCTCACATATAGGATCCTAACATCTGTAAATAAGGATGGTTCCATTTTTTAGCCTTACTTGCATGTTTTATTTCTTCTCTTACTGTTCTAGCTATGACTCCAAGAATGTCATTGAATAAGGGACAAGGTAGCAAGACCTGGTTTCATTCACAATTTTAGAGGAAGCAAATTAAGTTATCTCCAATTACGTATAATGTTAGATACATGAATTAGAAGCAATTTTCTTCTATTCCTAGATGCTTCATGTTTTTTTTTTCCTTAATTAAAAAAAAAAAAAGATGTGATTCCTTGCAAAAGACCTTTGCTGTCCCTATTGAGGTTCTTCATGAGATTTCTGACCTTGAGCCTCTTTATAGGCTATATTGCACTTAATGTTTTGTTTATATTTATACTTTTTATCTCTGCAGGGAAGCCAACTTGACTGTGGTCAGTATCTTCTCTTTTTGAATTTAGTTCATAAGAATTTTATTGACACTTTTAAAATGCCTGTGCATTGGGAAAGTACTCTATAATTTTATTTAGAGTTGTGTCTTTATCTTATTTTCAATCATGGTAATATTGATATTGCAAAATGAGCATGATAGCTTACATTTCAATTTTATGGGGTAGTTTGATCAGCATTAATATTAGATGTTAAAGAGCTGATGGAACTCACTAGTGAATATATTAGGCCTGAACTTTATCTAAATACTGAAGACCAATTAAAGTTGTTTGCATTCTTTTGATTTAATTTTGGTAGAATATTCATGTCTAGAAGTGTATCTATATCTCATAGATTTTTAAAATTGGCAAAAATCTACATTTTCTTTTTTTTTTATTAGATATTTTTTCATTTACATTTCAAATGCTATCCCGAAAGTCCCCTATACCCTCCCCCAACCCTGCACCCTTACCCACCCACTCCCACTTCTTGGCCCTGGTGTTTCCCCTGTACTGGGGCATATAAAGTTTACAAGACCAAGGGGCCTCTCTTCCCATTGATGGTCAACAGCAGTACTGGGATGGCTGAGTGGTTAAAGCATTTGGGCTTAAGATCCAATGGGCAGATGCCTGCATGGGTTCAAACTTCACTCCCAGTATCAACAGCTGTACTGCTTGTCTGGCTACAAAATCTACATTTTCTACATTTTCTTTTTTCTTTCTTTTTTTCTTTCTTTCTTTCTTTCTTTCTTTCTTTCTTTCTTTCTTTCTTTTTAATTTTTTTATTAGATATTTTCTTTATTTACATTTCAAATGCTATCCCAAATGTTCCCTATACCATCCCCCCACCCTGCTCACCTACCCACCCACTCCCACTTCTTGGCCCTGGCATTCCCCTGTACTGAGGCATATAAAGTTTGCAAAACCAATGCATGCCCTAATGATCCTTAAATTCATTGGTATCTAGTGTAATGTTTCCCTTTTTATGTATAACTATATTAATTTCGTTTCTCTCTTTTCTTATTTTGACCAAATGTTTGTCAATATTGTTTCTCTTTAAAACAATCACCTATTTGTTTCAGAATTCGTTATACTGTTTTTACTTCATTATTTTATTAATTTTAACCTCAATACATTTTCCATCTACTGATTAATGTGAGGCTTATTATTGTTAGTGTAGACCTTGAGGTATATTATTTATTTTGAAAGTTCTCTATGTTAAACCTCAGGTATTGATGACTGTTAGTTTCCCTCCTACACCTACTCTAAATATCAAAATGCTACAAGCATTCTAGTATGCCGCATTTGCATATCCAGTCAATTATAGGATTTTGTTTTTTAGTCTCCATCTGAATTTTTTAATGTCCTACCTATTATTCAACAATGTATTGTTAAATACATATGTTTCTATATGTTTCTATATTTTTTATATTTTTCTTGCTGTTTCTTTTATATTTTTGTTCCATTATGATTAGGTAGATCAAGGTACTTAAAATTTGTTAAGGCTTGTCTTGTGTCCTCAGATATAATCAATTTTAGAATAGCAGCAAGGGTTCTTATCAGTTGAGCCATCTCTCCAGCCCTTCTTTATGGGTGTTTTGACTTCTCAAAATTCTCACTTAAGAATAAAGCATTAAGTTTTCTACAAGTGCTTTTGAAAGGAGATCCATCGAACAGTATTGCTGTTTTCTTAATTTTTTTCCTTGTTTGTGAAGTGATGTTCTTTTCAGGTTTCAACACACTACAAAGATGCTAGAAGCCTTGTCTTCATTTTGAATGTTACTTTATCTGGGCATAGAATTCTTGTTGGGAAAAAAATCAGCTCACTACTATTAATTGTCTGAAGCTATTGAAGTTTTATCATATAAATTCTGTGTCTTTATTCTGTTACCTTGTAAATAATATGTCTTCTTCCCTCTACCCAAGGGGTCCCTGCCAGATATTTTCATTATTGCTTTTATTTTATACTTTTAATAGGCATTTTGGGATAGTTTTGTCTATTCATTTTTACCAGACCTTTATTAATGTAAAGAGTAATAAAGTTAATAATTTTTACCAAGTTAAGAAAATTTGAAACTTATTTTTTATTCTTTCTCTTTTTCTCTTTTCCTTCTAAGGTTCTTTTACCTACTGAGGTTCTCACAACTGTCTAGAATTTTCCATAGTTTTCTAACATTTAGTTTTTCTGTTGTTCACTTTATTCAATACTAGTTTCCTCTGATTCTTACTTTGAAATAGTTCTATGTATATGATAACTCACTCCTCAGTCATTTATTTTCTGTAACATCAGCTATTCATCTGAGTGAATTTTAAGTTTCAGATTACCAGGATCATGATTTCTTCTCATTCTTAAAGCATAAGAAATTTGTTTCTAACTTAATGTTATTAGAGTGCAAAGATAATTCTCTCCTTATATTGTTTTTATGTGCCTCCTGGCTTGAAGTATGATTTTCTTGTAGTTTTGTTAAATGGAGTTTCATTTTTCAATACTAATAATTATAAATTATAATTTTATTACTTAAATATTATCTATCTTTATTGGAATAGGAATATTATCTGAAATTAGTTTTTAGTTTCATCCATCTCTCTTTCTCTTTCTTTCTTTCTTTCTTTCTTTCTTTCTTTCTTTCTGTCTGTCTGTCTGTCTTTCTTCTGGTTTTTGAGACAGGGTTTCTCTGTATAACCCTGGCTGTCCTGGAACTCACTTTGTAGACCAGGCTGACCTTGAACGCAGAAATTCACCTGCCTCTGCCTCCCAAGTGCTGGGGTTAAAGGCGTGTGCCACCATGCCTGGCTAGGTTCATTTTTCAATGAACTTCAATAATGTGCAGCCTATGCTCATGTTTAGAGCCCAGTTATCATACCCTTCCTATTTGGTTAGATTTACATTTGCAGGTCTTACTACTATGGCTTAGTAGAACATGAAATCTTTCCTCCTCTGTATGAATGGGAAAGGTTGTTGTAATTATTTTCTTTCTTTCTAGTTGCCATGACTTCTGGTACTTTCCTCCTTCTACATATCTGCAGGTGAATCTTTTGTCACATGCTCAGGTGAAATCTTCTGAAGACTTCAGCAGCTATCTTGGTAGGGTTATCTCTGTCACCATAAGCTCTGGCTACTTTGGCCTTCCAGAAGTCCTAACTGCCATTATGCCTAGCCAGGCCTCTTGGATTTTGTTTACCCTCCACCGAGATACAGGCACATAGGAAATGTTAGTTTGATCAACTGGAGGT